>CM035809.1:8553306-9083306 GCA_020466095.1 Chlorops oryzae | reverse complement strand
GGAACTTTGGATAACCCGAAAATATTTCAAGCTCTGCAAAAGATTTTTATATAATTTATTTTATATTATCGAATCTTAGAACCTTAGGAACTATTGTCTTCCAAAGCATATCACGCTCTTTTATAGACTTCCTCTGATCAAAACAATTCCTTAATTGGCAACACCTGCCTATCGTCCATCCATCCATCCATCCATATATCCATTCATCTAACCATCCAAACTTCGCACAAACTTTCTCGGATTTCAATGAATTAAAATCAAATATCCTTAGTAAAGAAAACTTCATGTGAAATATTTCGCACATGCATTAACATTCGAAATAATGGAATTCTATTGTCCTGTCGTGGGACAATCATGAGGAATTCCTTATGAACATTTGTCATTCATAATTGCTTTCGGAAATTGCTGCAAGTTCTATGCGTACCAATGTTGGAGAATAATTGGCTTATTATGCACTTCTCATGTGTGGGCATTTCAGAGATGTGACCAGGCAGATGGGGAAAGTCCCAACCGTCATAGAAACTTCAATTGTATATACATACATACATATATACTACTCACTGATTAATCAAGAAATCTTGGCAACTATAACACCTGAAATTCGGTAGGTTCCTTGTAAGGTGTAGAAATCCGCTAGGTATGGATTTTACGAAACTCCACATCGAAGGGGGCTAAAAGCGGGATTGAAAGTTCATATAATGGTCCTATTATTTTGGAAAAACGTCATTCAGTTTTCAGGCGTAAGTCCACGCTTTAGAGATTTGCTTTAGAATGGGCATACGAAGGAATACATCGGGCTCCAGTATATGTATCTTCTCGGACAACCAGGCGGATCTAAGAGCCCTATCAGCATTCACCTTAAGCTCGAAACATGTTCATGAGTGCCACGGGCTCCTTCAAACCTTAGGAGGAAGCCGGTAACTCTATACTGCATACCGGAGTATGATGGTAATGGAGGCAATGAAGAGCGTATTGTCCAGAAAAAAGATTACTCCAAAGTTTTTTTGTGGGCTTAACAATAGTTTTAGGTATGACCTGATCACAATATGGGAAGAGCATAGCCTTAATGAATACTGGAGAGCCCACAAGGGCATGCGGCAAGCTAAACGGCTCTTATGTCCCAGGACTATCAGGATGGAGGCCACACTCAACCTAAACAGAAAACAATATTAAAATCTTAGCTGAACATTTAACAGGGCACTCTCGACTGAAGTATCATTTGAAAAAAAAAATGGGAAAGTGGTAAACAAATATCTCTGCAGGTGTTGTAAGTCAGAGTAGGAAACATCGGAGAATGTTTTGTGCCCATGCCCCTGGGGCCATCGCACCCACTAGCAGAAAAATGTCCTGCTAGGCGTCACCAGTGACATTTTCCGATTTGTGTGAAAATGTCATACAAAGTGTCCTACGAAATGTCATGCATAAAGGTTCCAAAGTCACCCTAACATCATCGGTTCTTTCAAGGTCTCTTTTAAGCAAATTTCCTGCTGGGGCATCGCTGCCCTAAAACTATGAAAAAAAAACTAGGTAAGAAAACTTAAGTCGGTTAAATCTGATTTTCCGTGCGGAAGTTACAAAAAAAAAAAACTCCCATTTGTGGGCGTGGTGGTAAATGGATAGTGCCCATTTTTATTTAGGATCCTCCTCTGGATCCTACATACCTACACTACAAATTTTGACTTCATTTCGCACCGACAGGCAGACAGATCTTAGGACTTTTGGCACTTTAGTACTCTTACCATATATCCGAGTGGGCAATTCGCTCAAGCATGACTTTTTCCTTCATAAGTCAAAAATTTTATACCCAAAATATTGATGAGTATTAAAGAACATGTCCGGCGATAGCGGAACAAAAAGTCTTAAGGACCGACAACCAGCAAGCATAACCAAAAACGTCCTTTTTAATTCCTTTAATGAGTTTTGTGAGTGGTCCTAGAATAATAAAGTAATAAAACAAGTAAGAAAGCTAAAGTCGGTCAAGCCCGACTTTGAAATACCCAGCGTCCCGACATTATTGGCCCACTATGTTTTGCCTCTCCATTTGTGGGCGTGGCAGTGGGCGGGCCACATAAATTTTTTTCCTACACCTTTCATTCGCCTTGGTCAACCTATGTTGCGAATTCGAAGCTTCTACGCCATTTACTTCACAAGTTACGATAAACCCTTATTTGTGGGCTTATTTGTGGGCGTGGCTTGAGGAGGGCGGCGTCCATTTTTTTCCAGGATATGTCCTTTTTCGAAGTTTACCAGCACACCAAATATCAATGAAATGTATATATATAATAATCGTAATCAGCACCCTCGAATTTTAAGAAAGATCGGTTAATTTTTTATAAAAATGGTCCGCCATATTGGATCCGCCATTTTGAATTTTTAAATTTTGAGTCCATAATCGTAATCAGCACCCTCGAAAACCCCTGTGTGATAATTTTAAGAAAGATCGGTTAATTTTTTGTAAAAGTTGTCCGCCATATTGGATCCGCCATTTTAGATTTTAAAATTTTGAGTCCATAATCGTAATCAGCACCCTCGAAACCCCCGGTGTGATAATTTTAAGAAAGACCGGTTAGTTTTTTGTAAAAATTGTCCGCCATATTGGATCCGCCATTTTGAATTTTTAAATTTTGAGTCCATAATCGTAATCAGCACCCTCGAAAACCCTGTGTGATAGTTTTAAGAAAGATCGGTTAATTTTTTGTAAAAATGGTCCGCCATATTGGATCCGCCATTTTGAATTTTTAAATTTTGAGTCCATAATCGTAATCAGCGCACTCGAAAACCCCAATATTCAGAAACCTAGATTTTTGGCCAGAAAAAGTGGTATTTTTACCCATAGTGCATCGGACCGAAAACTAAATGAAAATAATACCTTCAACTTCCTTTAAAATTTCGCAGCAATGAATTCCACAATGGTCCATAGAAACTATCGTGGAAAATTTAATCGCGCGAAAGTTAGCACCGGTTGAATGAAATGAACGAAAATCTAAACTCTTAAAAGACATTTTCATTTAATTTTGACCATATTTGGGTTTCATAATTGTTCATTGTTTGTGTGTCGAGACTATAAATAAATAGTTATAAATGTAAAAACATAAAAATTTACGAAATTACAGTTACGAATACGAATATAGAATACGGAATACAATTACATAGATTCAAATTAAAATTAAAACAACAACTACATAATCCTAAGACTGACATTAAACATACATCAACAAAATTCTGCACTTGGTTCGATTGTGAAAACGCCGCATAATTACGAGGGTACTTAAAAAAGTTCTGCCTTACAAACTAAAGAGCAAAAGAGTGGATCGCAATGCTCACCAAACTTCGCATTTGTGCACTGGATTCATTGGAGAGCCTTCCGGACATTGAAAATCTTTAGCGAAATCTTTCATATTCGACAAAGAGCCCAATACACGGAACTGCGAGGGAGAATGTGCACCGGTTGTTATGCGCATTTTAAGAGATTCTAAAGAAGAGAAAGAAGAGAGAAAGATAACAAGATTAGATGTAAATTTCATTTGAATTCATTTATCCAGATCTCTACTTACCAGTACGATACTTTGTGCACCAAGTTTGACCAGCAGAGATCCAGAATAACTGTTCAGGTGTATATTCAAGGCCTGGCAATTTCGGTTCTGGTCCATTCTCTGCAGCCCACTTTCTATATGCAAGGTAGGACTCTTTAACGCCACCATTGTCGGCAATGTTCTCTCCTTGAGTATTAATACCATTTAACTGGAAAAAGATTTAAAGAAGAATGGTTATGGAAAGAATCTCTTCCCAAAATAGCAGTTTCGAACCATTTCAACTTACGTTTAGGCCCGTCTGACTGTCCGTGTAATTGCCATACTGTTCAATAATACACCGCGCCTTTTCCAAATACGCTGTCTGCGTATCAGGCTGCCACCAATCAATCAAGTTGCCATTAACATCGAAC
This sequence comes from Chlorops oryzae, assembly GCA_020466095.1. Taxonomy (NCBI): domain Eukaryota; kingdom Metazoa; phylum Arthropoda; class Insecta; order Diptera; family Chloropidae; genus Chlorops; species Chlorops oryzae. The sequence goes on along the minus strand of CM035809.1, from coordinate 9,079,363 downwards.
TGGCGGCCCTGATCATCAAATCCATGTGTGATCTCGTGTCCAATGACATATCCGATAGCACCATAATTCATGTACTTTGGACGATGAGCATTGAAGAAGTGTCCTTGTAAAATACCGGCAGGAAATTCTAGATAAAAAAGCAAATTAATTAGCAAAACTCGTTTCTTCTTGTTCTCTAGTTCTCTATCCCTCTAAGCACTCTCACGCTCTCTCTCTCTCTCTCTCTCTCCTTCTATCGTTAAATTTCGCACTCTTTTGCAACTCCACCTTCTCTCTACTCCCTAGCTCTTTCCTCTCGCCCTCTCTTCTATCACCACCTACTTTCTCTCCCCTCTCACCAACCACTAATCTTTCCTCCTCTCACCATACATTTTCGCCCTCCCACCTCCTCTCACTCTCTTTCTCTATATATCTCCGACTCTTTTTCCACACTCTAACCCTTCCTGTCTTTCTCAATAACGCAACTCTATATTCTTCCTCTCCACGTCTCCTCTTCCGCAATCACTCTCTTTTCCGCTTGATTTTTCATCTTATCGTTCACTCTTCCATTCAAATTTTTTTTCAGTTTTCTCCCTCATTCATTCTTTATTTTCCCTCTCGCTCTTTCACTCACTCATTCCCTTTCTCATTATCTCTCTCACTGACTCATTCCCTCTCTCATTATCTCTCTCGTTATCTCTCTCATTCTCTCATTATCTCTCTCATTTATCTCCTCTCATTATTTCTCCATCTTATCTCTCATTCTCTCTCTCATTCATCTCTTCTTCTCTCAGTTCTTCTCCTCATTCATTCTTTATTTTCTCTCTCTCTTCATCTCCTCATTCTCTCCTTCTCATTTTCTCTCATCTCTCTCATTATCTCTCTCGTTATCTCTCTCATTATCTCTCTCATTATCTCTCTCATTTCTCTCTCATTATCTCTCTCATTATCTCTCTCATTATCTCTCTCATTATCTCTCTCATTATCTCTCTCATTATCTCTCTCATTATCTCTCTCATTATCTCTCTCATTATCTCTCTCATTACTCTCTCTCATTATCTCTCTCATTATCTCTCTCATTATCTCTCTCAATCTCTCTTACTCTCTCTCATTCTCATACCTCATTCTCATCTCTCTTATCTCTCTCATTCTCTCTCTCAGTATCTCTCTAATTCTCTCTCTCATTCTCTCTCTCATCTATCTCTCATTCTATCTCTCATCCTCTCTCTCATTCTCTCTCCCTTTGTCTTTTTTCTCTCTTTCTCTCTCTCTCTCTCTCTCTCTCTTCTCTCCCTCTTCTCCCTTCGCTCTCTATTTATATTTCCCAAAGAGTGTTACTCACGAATACTATTCTCAATTGAGGAATAAAACGCATTGACCACAGCCGGACGTGCATGTCGGATCCAATCAGTCTTATTGACTGGTAAACGCAGCTTGTTAAACGAATAATCCGTTCCGAAAATGTTCAAATTTAGGAATGATTTGAAATACTGCGACTCATCGATCTCAAGCTTCGCATAATACTCGGCCAATTTCTCATTATCCATTAACTCATCGGGATATCCGATATGCGTGGCCATTGCTTGAAGTTTCTTTTTCGCTTCCAGTTTCGTCTTCGCATCCATCCAATCGACCTGCTCCAAGATATTATTGAAGACTACACGAATATTGTTCACCATTTCCATGGCAATGGCCTTCGATTCGTCATTGAAGTGCTTGCGTACATATAATGAGCCAACGGAGAGCGCTAAGCTGAAGATGCATATGAGAATATGGATGGATCATAGTGTATGGAAATTATGGTTTCACGATATGCGGATAAACGACGATAGTAGCGCGTATATGCGGATGCGATGCGAATGCGAATGCGAATGCACATGCGAATAAAATATATAAATAAAATAAACTTTATGATTAAATCAAATAAGTTCAAAGCGATAGAAATCGTTTGCAATGCGGAATGAATAACAAAAACCAATTGATGTAGAGCATCGAAGAAAATTGAACAAAAAAATGTTTTCGCTTTTTTCCTGATTTCAAAATTTGAAGCGTTAATGAAATGCCAATCATTTTGTGGGAAAGCAGAGTTGCATTTTATGAAAAACGAAATTTTTGTCTTCTTTTTCCTTTTTTTTCTTGTTGTTTTTTGACACAGGGTGATGTTTCGCTTATGTTACAAGGTGCGTTTCGAGTGAAAAATCTGCACAACCACAATTATTTTGAACTCATGTGAATCACGGCCCTGTATACTCTCAGCCCAATTTTATGTTAAATTTTGTGTGAAAACAAAAAAAAAAACAAATAAGGACGAAATTACGAATTTTCATTTATACCTAAGTCCGTCGTAATCGTCACCGCTATAATCGCTAAATAAGCGTAAGAAGAACATAGAACAGATACAAAACGGAATAAGCCTACAACTTTTTGATCCAATTGCATCGAAGCGATTGTGTCTGAAACTTACCCGCCGCTTGCGAAATCCACACATTCCTTCCAGCGTGCCTCCTGCTCCTGACGTCCCGTGAGTGCCGTTGCGTATTCCAATTGCCGCTTGCGGAACATTTCGGAAAGGAACGAAACGGAGAACCCATGTATACGCCACATCATGTAATTTGCGATGACGCGATTTGGTGTTTTAGCCAAAAGTGGGCCCAATTCTTCGAAAAAACTGGGCACTGAGACATTTATGAGTTCGTCTTCTTCGATTTTTAGAGCTGACGGTAAAAGTGCACGAATGTAGTCCAACCACTGGACATAGGGATAGGATTCCTGAAGCTGTTTGATCGAACGCAAATTGAAGAGATCATTGGAGTTGCGTCGCTTTTCCGCGGGCAAGGAGATCTGTGATGAAGGATTTATTTGATGTATACAAATTTTGATCAAAAACAAAAGTAACATAAAATCTGGCAACTAACATTGGCAAGATCTATTTCGAATTGCAGAGATTCGCGAAGTTCCTTCAATGCGCGCTCACGTTCCGCACCGAATAGCACTGCCATATCGACCATATAGTCATAGTAGGCTAAAACCAAAGTCTCGTTGAAGCTTTTTATCAAGTACTCACGACTTAGACCAATGGCGGACTGATCGATCTATATGAAGGAAGAAGAAAAAAATAACGTTTTTTTCATTTCAGAGTTGCATTTCAATGCAAATTCTCTCTCTCTCTCTCTCCTGTCTCTCCTCTCTCTCCAATCTTTCTCTCTCTCTCCTCTTTTTCTCTCTCTCTCTTCTTCTTCCCTCCTCCTCTCTCTCTCAACACTCTCTCTCTCTCCCCTCTCTCAACACTCTCTCTCTCCCCTCTCTCAACACTCTCTCTCTTTCTCTCTCTCTCTTTTCTCTCACTCTTTTTTCTCTCTTTTTTTCTCTCTTTATTTCTCTCTGTCTCTCTTTCTCTCTCTCTTTCTCTCTCCCCTCTCTCCACACCCTTTCTCACTCACCTTTCTCTCTCTCCTATCTCTCTTCTCTCTCTCCTCTCTCTATCGTCTCCCTATCCTTTCTCTATCCTTCTCTCTCCTCTCTCTCCTCTCTCTCTCCTCTTCTCTCTCCTCTCTCTCTCTCTCTCTCTCTCCTCTCTCTCTCTCTCTCTCTCCTCTCTCTCTCCTCTCTCTCTCTCTCCTCTCTCTCTCTTCTCTCTCTCCTCTCTCTCCCCCCTCTCTCCACTCTCTCTCTTCTCTCACTCTCTCTCTTCTCTCACTCTCTCTCTTCTCTCACTCTCTCTCTTCTCTCACTCTCTCTCTTCTCTCACTCTCTCTCTTCTCTCACTCTCTCTCTTCTCTCTCTCTTCTCTCTCTCCCTTCTCTCACCTCTCTCTTCTCTCACTCTCTCTCTTCTCGACTCTCTCTCTTTCTCACTCTCTCTCTTCTCTCACTCTCTCCTTTCTCACTCTCTCTCTTCTCTCACTCTCTCTCTTACTCTCACTCTGCTCTCTTCTCTCAGCTCTCATCGCTTATCTCATAACTCTCTCTTCTTACTCTCTCTACTTCCATTTCGTCTCTCTAACTCACTCTCCTATCTCATGCACTCTCTCTTACTTCTCTACTCTCTCTTCGACTTTGCTCTTGCTCTCACTCCTGGTCTCTCTCAGCTTATCCGAATATCGCTGCTACGATACTGTCTCTGCTTCATTCACTGGCTTCGTACAGATACTCATCTGAACTATTCTCCAGTCTCATGCTCATCTCTCGTATCACGAATTCTTGTCTCATCTCATCTATCATCTCGCTCTCCTTCTACGATACTAGGCTCAGCTCCGAGGACTCTGAATATTATCGAATTGTGCTCGTGTTCATTATAGTTCAATCAAGCTAATCGAAGAAATCAAAAAATAGTCCAAGTTAAAGCTCCATTTCTCTACGGAATTTTGTAGTCGGTCCTGCAGCAACTCCACGAATCTTCCATATTCCATGCATCTCCTTTAACTACTGGCCAGCCTCCGAGGGACTCTGAAATATTTTGAATTGGCTCGGCACCCAGAGTCTCAATCAAAGCTAACAAAAAAAAACAAAAATTTTTAAGTTATAACTCATTCCATGGTAGTCGGTACGGGAGAACTAACTCTTATTCATGCACGCTTTGTAGAGAGCATTCGGCAAGCGCAAATGCTTCGGATCCGTTTTCGGACGCTCCTCTGTTACGATATCCTTGAGTTGTTCTTGCAGCTTATCCGAAATCGCTGTGAACGTATTAATCGATACTTTGTCCTCGGGTATCATTTCGGTGTCCATAAAAGAACCGCACGAGAACTGATAGAAATCATCGCAGGGTTCAATGTCAGGCTTCATCTTCTGCAGTATCGACGAAGCTGTATGTACGCACTCGGCCGACAGGCAGATACCTGAAATATCGGCGCCCTTGGCAGGATAGGTTATGCCAGCACCTGGCTTTGCGGTAGCCAGAGGTACCTCATTCTGTGGACGACTATTTGTGCCATGTAAAGCCTCGGGTGATTTCAATTCTAGTTAATAAAAAAAATAAAAAATTCAAAATAAATTTTAATCGATTTCAATTTCCATTTTTACCTTCGCCGACGTTTTTTGTTAAAATCACCGAAACCAAACCGATTACCAAACCGATAACCGCTATCAATGCGAATATGCTAATCAGCGTCAGACATCGTTCCAGCGTGCTGCGTCGTCGCCACCAGTTTGGGTTTCTGTGAAAGCAAGAAGAAATATATTTAGAAAAATAAAAAGCATCTTAACTTTGCTCAAAATTGAGCTTGGTACTCATGTAGTTGTAACGAGTAGAAGTACCAATGACTATGAACTTGAAAGAAAAATTTAATAACTCTTGGAAAATTAATCTTAATTAGCAAAAAAAAATCACGTCGCCGAACTGTTGATGAGAGCGAAGAGAGAAAGAGAGAGGGAGAGAGACAGACATGAAAAAATAGAGTGTCGGAAAGGGAAAAAAGTGGAAACTGGACGCTGGCGACACGCTGACAACACGACACACAGTGGGATCGCTTCATACATTTGAGTGAAAAAACTATAAGAAGTGCTTGTGGAACAAAGAAACTTGGCACCGAGCCTTATTTAATTGAAATTAAGAAAAACACGAAGTTTTTCCAAGATCGGTCACGCCCACCTCCCACATCCCATACAACCCGAAATGAATTTTGCGTATAAAATTTTTCCTTTGATCGGAATTTTTTTTTAAACTTTGTACAAGACTTTAATCACCCTGAACGAATAAAAACCAGCTTCTGAAAGTTTCATATAAATTAGCCACGCCCACCACTCATTATTGTCGTTTAAATTAGTGATGTAACGAATATTCGCATTCGCATTCGCGAATATTCGCATATTTTTTCACATTCGCATTCGCATTCGCAAAATGTTGCGAATATTTTGCGAATATATAATTAGCAGAAAATTGACCAAAAATGTAAACTTTAATCGATTTTTTAAATTTAAATTTAAAAGCCAATATTTTAGCATTTAAAGAATTTTTTATGTGCTACCGTTACACAGATATTACACTTAAAATCTGCTCTCTCACACACACTTGCATTTTCAATTTTGCCGATCCCTGAATTAAACGCATTTGGAATGCCTTTAAGTTCCTTCACATAAATTTTCATACAAGAACGACCGTCTGAGGGCTGCTAAACGAAAAACGACAATAACATTGCGTATTGCGCAGGGGCGTTATGCTTGCACGAAATCGTCGGATTAGTTTTGTTGTTGTCATGTGACTGTTTTTTTTTTAACACTTTGAAATTTAACATCGAAATGTGTAATTTCTTTTACTTATGAATGAATTATTTTTTTCCAAAGTTAGTGCGCTATATAAATAAATGAATTGATTTGGTGATGTGTGCTAAATTTGAGATATAGATTCAAAAACTGAATATTCGCATTCGCATTCGCATTCGCGAATATGAGTAGGCATTCGCATTCGCATTCGCGAATGCTAAAATTTGACATTCGTTACATCACTAGTTTAAATCTTTTTCCCTAAAAGTATACTAAATATTTATTACTTTATTTATCTTCTCATTAAAACTTAAATTCTGTAGGAAACCGAAGAAGAACCGAAACAGAAAAAACGACACAACTAACATCCGCACCCGAGCTGGGAGTTGAACCCAAAGCCTCTCGGATCGTAATTAGCATCACGATCAACTACGCCACGAAGGCCAACTCAGATTTTTCTTAGTCACACCATTCTCTCTCAAACAGCATCACTAGATTTCTGAAAAGAAAAATCGAAAAATTTACATTCTTCCTCAAAGATCCCACTGTGCGACACCGCGACACTGCGACACTGAAAAATAACTCGTTTTTTCAAATAGGCTTTAATTGCCGCTTCCTTTGATGAAAGTCGCGCTTTATACTTAAGATACCATATAATTTTTTTTTTATTTGAAATGTGGCTTTCTAATATGAATGAGGAGAAATTTAAAGAGAAGAAAACGCGGGTTGAATCAATAGAAAAATATATAAATATCAAGGTAACAACCATTTGCTTCTGAGCAAGGACCCTTGGGCATTTGAAGCTTGAGAAGTTTTGTCAAAGTAAAAAAGTGGAATGGAGGTTATCCCTGTTGATGCTAAATGACATCATAAAATGAACCCAAAAAAAATTTTGCATATATTTACTTTTCAATTGTTTGACTTAGTTGTCGTGAAGAATGCAGAGGACAAAATCTTTACCTTCCTGACCTTGGACTCGACCCTTACTGAACGTCATTCTGTAATATTATGACGCCGATCACATAAACAGAAATTCTTCTTAAATCGACATCAAATTGGAGAGTCGTGCCTTCATAGATCTGAGCTACATCATGCGTCATCGGCATAGATAAAAAAAAAACGTAGGTACATATTTATTTCCTCGTTTTTAGAGTCCACATGAGAGAATCGCCGTTAATATTAAAAGCAGAATGTAGGCCAGCTAAGGCAAATCTCCTCTAAATTAAAGGAAACTTTCGGTCTTGCGCTAAGATTTGAGATTGAAATGTATTAAGGTATACTTTAAGGGAACATCTTAATGTTTTAAGGAAATTTCAAAATCATATTCCGACCTTATTTTGAGACATTCAGGACATAGCTTAGGGATAGCTGTAGAAAGAACTGTTTCCAAATCAAAAGTTCTGAGTTTTTTTCCATCACGTTTTATTATGTTCATCAGTACAGGACAATATTTTCCTGCTCTTCGAGCCCACAATACAAAAGAATAAGGGGAAAAAAAGGTCACCACTTTTTAACAATGGAGTACCTTGGCAATTTAGGGTCCGCTTCCAGAAGACAATCTTAGGAGCGGTGTAATCTGTAGAAGCCATAACTCCGTCGGCTTCCGCACTTGTAGCTGGGACTCCATTCAAACAATTTAATGTAATCATGAGGTATTTTCCATGGAACCTTGAGTCTTCATATTGAGTCAAATCCCTTTGTATAATGGACAGATTCTTTTGTTTAGTCAAAAAAAAAAAAATGTTCAGTAGCTGCTCCCATATAAAATGTATAATCAGGAACAACTAACGACTCAATTGTAACTGGTTCCTTTTGTTTCCATGTGTTGAATATTTTCAGGAATTTTTAATTCTTCTTTAAAGCTACGAAATGGAGCAAAAATTATTCTTATGAGTCTCCATTTTTTATTCTTGTACTTTGAAGTGCACTATTGAGGGGTTAAAGTTTGAACACTCTTTATCATCTTAACTTCTAAGCTCCTGACTATGCTCACTCCTACTCTAAGCATTAAACCTTAGCTGAGATCATTCTTTATGGAAGGTAGTAGCGCCACAGAAACTAGCACAAGACTCGAGTCTAAAACACGAAGATGAAATTGTTTGTCACTATGTTTATTTGACGTGTTGATTTAGCTTGTTTGGAGTAATTTTAAAGATCATTAGTCACAATATATGATGAATTCTATAATAAAAAATAAAAAAACACTTTTGATTGATTGATGAATTGATTATTGATTCAGCTTTTCGCTACATGTTTTCGAGTTTGACCAATTGGTGCGTCTATTTGACGAAATGTCAAACTCAAGATTTAGATAAATGATAAAAGAATTGAAAATCTATAGAAAATATGACAGCCGATCCTTGAGCTGAAAACAACTCAATTTAAATCGAAAAGCGATCAATTGACTCAAATAATTCAGTTGCGAGCCAAAGGAATTGTTGCTTTCACTTCTTAACATGAAATGGAGATAGATACAGTGGGCTTCAAAAGTTATTCCATTGATATATTTATTAAGGGGGTCTTCTCATTGAAAACCCGTTTTTTGGACCCTTTTTAAAAAAATTCTTATTTGAAAACGCAAAGAATAATTGAAAACTTTTTTTCATTTATTGTATTACAAAAGGTTCAAAGTAAAAAAAAAAAATTTTTTTGCCTCGATACGTGGGCTGTTCAAAAAGTAATGAGACTTCAAAGTTGGTGGTGAAAAAAAAAGGTGTCGTCACGGCGGCCACGATTCCGGGTCTCCGGAGCGTCCGAAATGGAAAAAAACGGGGTTATAATCAGTATAGATGTAATTCTCGGGTGAAACTCAAGCTTAATTTTGTGATTTTTTTTTACATAATGGCGGCCATTAAAAAAAAAATTTCAATTTCGGGCTTTTTTTTGTAGTTTAAAGTAAAAAAAAAATAGTAAAAAATTTTTTAAAATTATGGTCGAGGTTCACCCGAGAATGGTGACAATTCTGCGTCGATTTCACTTTGTTTCATGAAAATCGGTTCAGTTGAACTGGAGATATTATGGCCGCCAGTTCGAAAAACGTGGTTTCGAGATAAACGCGTTTAAAGTTTGAAGCAACGCAAAAATTACTCGTTTTAGCGCAGATCTTGCTCGACAAAGAAGGCTATATCCTCTAAACTATTTCGAATTTCAAAAAATCCTTTTAGGGGCATATTCAAAACTACCCAAGCTATAAATAAATGCAAAAAAAAAAAAGTCGAGAAAAAAAAGTTGCTCAATGAGAAGACCCCCTTAATATCAGAGATATAAGTAGAAAAAATTTGATTATACCAAGATAGAATCTCTTTTAAAGCCTGCTGTAGGTATCATTATTTTTAATAAATATAATAGGTTTATTTAATATATATATATGTATGTAGGTATTATAAGTATAAGTATGTTAGTGAACATTTCGTATACCTGATTTGCTCAATGTTTTCGCAAACAGCTGCACAAATCACTCTCACTTTCATGGTCATTTGCATGGCATCAAAAGTTTTCTATCGATCTACTCAAATTGGTTTCCCTCAACTCGAGCTCACATCGAGTCCAATCTTGTTCGCTTTCACTCAATTCGCTGTTGCTCAAAATTCTTCTCGCTATTCGGCTATATACCTATGTATGTTCACATATCCGATATATATGTATACGGGTAATTTTTCAAAATTTCTCGCGCCACTTAATTAGCGATGACACTTTCTTATTAGTCGTCGTCGTCGTCGTCGTCTTTCCGTGTTTTATCGCTTTTAATTCGCTTAGAGAAAGTCTCGCGGCGTTACTGGAATACGAATGAAAATGCGTTTTCCGTACTTTAATCTCGTCATCTCGCTCCGTCGAATTCTTGATCTTTCTCTAATTATGCAGCATCGCTGAAGTCAACACAAATTATCCATGGGAGATAAGATAAGTTTTCCATTTTCAACGACTGTGTCTTTAATGAACCCGCTTTTGAGCTATACACAGAGAGAAATTTTGCGTCATTGCTTTTTTAAGAATTTATTTCTTTCATGGAAGTTTTTTTTTGTCGTCTAAGGAAACTTATGTCGGCCTCCGTAGCGCAGTTGGTTGAGACGCCAACTTACAATGCGAGAGGCTCTGGGTTCAACTCCCAGCTCGGACGCGGATGTTAATCGTGTCATTTTTTCTGTTTCAGTTCTTCTTTGGCATCAAAAAGAGCCCCATGTGAGGCCAAGTGTGTGCCATCCTTCATGGTGGCAGTCACACTAACCAACGAAGCTTATTGCCGTCATTCTTAAACCCACTGGATTTAAAGGAGATCTATGTTTTTTGAGGGTACCCGTATATTTGCCTGTATGATACGTGTATGAATGGATAAATTTTGATACCATTCTCTTCAAGTAGCTTTGAAATCAATTTCCGATGGCAGGTCGACTTAAATATAATAAAATATATGTATATCATTTCATCGGTGTTTTCGGCTTAATTCGGTCAAAGGATTACCATGCCCATTAATATTGTGAATTGAAACGACTTGGGAATAAAACTTTAAATGCAACCCTGCCAGATGTTGCAAATCGTACATCTTTTGAACATATTTCATGTGTTTGCCTAAGGAAATTTAAATACTTCTTTAGAGCGTAAACCCTTAGGCGTCTTGATGGATTCTGGCCTCACAGGTGTCTTCAGATTTGTCATAATTGTGCGGATTAGGTATAGGAATACAGTATCGTTGAACCTTTTGATAATTGAAAACCCCAATGCACGCAATCAACCGGTGTCAACCATTAGGCTCTTATTTCCTCACCGATGGTATGTATGTATATATTTCAAAGGGGTAAGATGCCCCGATAATTCTTAACCTTTTTACCTAAGTACCTAAGAACTGCATAATCGAGATATCACTCTTTTTGGGAAACTATACGCCGACCAATTATGTCTTCTAAACTGTCACCCTTAAGCCCTATAAAATGGGGTATCAAAATAAAGGGGCTTATAAATGGCATTACAAAGAAACAAGAGCTCGTACTTTAACATAGAATTTAGACTGAGAAATGGTTTAAAAAAACAAAATATTTAAGGATTTTTTCTTTTATTTAATATATCGCACATCGGCAACTAAAGTGGCGTAAGTCGAAATTTGAACATTTTCAGAAAACGCAAAAATCTGTTGCAAAGTTCAAGGCAGTCTTAATGGTTAAGGAGAGTTGTATCGCCGTTTAACAAAATTTAAAATTATTGAAAACCTCTTAAAATGAGTTGTGCTAGTGAAGGGAGGTATTTTGAACACATTTCATATGTTAACTCAAAACTGAGCATTTTTGACTTGTGTCACTTTAGTATATGATGTGCTTGTATGTTTCAATGACATATAAAGGAAATTTTCCTTAATATAGAAGGAAACGTTTACTTGCTTAGAAAGCCCAATTAGAAAAATATAAATTCATAGTTTTCATAGTATGCGGATGGATCAAATTTTTTAACCGTTTTTTCAATGATTTTTTTTTCAGTGTACTCGGGTATGCAAATACACTGAGAGCTCTTATTTGTGCATTTTGTTTACGCTCTTAACAATGATAAAACGCAAATGAGGCTTTTTTTTTTTTTGTTTGATTAACATTTTGTCGTATCGATCGTTGGGGCTACCTCCTCAACACGTCGGTTTCTTTTGAACTTGTTTAACCCTTTCAACCTTTTGAATGATGAAAATTCAAATTTTGAATTCCCAATGACATTAGAATCGGATTATTACATAAAAAAAAGCATTGTCATGCATAATACTTTATTGAATGAAAAACCAAAAAAGGATTTTTACGACTCTGGATTCCAAAATGTTGAAAACCTGATTTCTTACGCTATGCTACGTTAAATTAGATGCCCATTAAGAGGAGGTTTTCTCTTTAATTCTTCGAAAGCTGTTTTAATGGCTTTCTCCACATGGGGGGTTTTACCTTTGTATATGTATTCAGATAACTTTTTCCCAATGTATTTCGAGTGTATATTTAAGTTCGGCATTCTCTATGAAGTCTGAGCAGTATTCTCCGTAAAGAGTCCTCTCGAAGGGACGGGGGTCCGACTTCTCTGGGGCTCAGTTTCTGGAAAGAACCCTGAATGAAGAAGGTAAGTACTTTTTTTCAAACGTCATGACTTCCTTTTTTCGTTGATACTTTTGAAAGAGGCTTGCCTATAATTACGAACGTATCACTAGGTAAGAGAGTGGTGAACTTTTCTTAGTCAACGCTTTCATCGAGATGAGTCTGGGAAGGGAACTTCCGGGCCCCTCGAGGGTCCTGACGGAATTAAGCATTGTCAAAAATGAACATAATGCGTGAGGAATCCTTTTATCCTAACAAATTGAATAACATTGCAAAATCAGGGAATTATTTTATATGAATGCATCCCAGTATAAATGGGAGACAAAAGGGGTGTCTCCTACCGGGAGTAGGAAGTCTCTGTGAAGAGGCCTTAAATTCATATTGCTTACACGGAAATCTCGTCCCCAAGGTAACTCCTTGGCTTTAAATTCCTCTCTGCTGGCTTGGGTGCAACTTTAATTGTGTTCCCTTCTTTTTTTACCACGATGACACATGTCATATTATAGGTGGCCTGCTATAAGAACAAAACCTCATTTGTTGGCAGCTTTTATTGCCTGATTTAAAATTCCAATTCATTGACTTTGAGACGATTCTCATTGACCACATTGTCTGACCTTAACAATCGATTCCATTGAATTGTCCAAGGTGAGGTTCATGATATGACAATTGACCACATCGTTTTCAAGTCCCTCACACCCCTGCATAATATAGAAATCGCCTGTTTTTTTTTTATGAACCGAAATACGTGCTCAGATTTAAGTTACGTTGCATTACAAAAGCGGTACCTACACGATACGAAAACAATGCGTTTACGCATGCGCGCCTTTGAATTGATAATTCAATGAGTAATTGCTCCGATCATCTTGAAGAAAATGAAAAATAAAAATACTTGTCTGCAGTTCAAAGCTTTAATTTTCAAATATTCATGTCAGGTTCATATATAAAATGCCCCATGAACCTGACCTGGTGGAGATTGTAATATTTAAACAATTAAGTAGTTGGAATAAAATTCATTACATCTTTTAATGACATAAAGAGAAGCGCAATTCCGCTACACTCATAAGATTTAATTGTTAGGACAGTTAGTTTAATTGGCCTTTCGACAGATGGCGTCTCTAATTAGACGAACAATTCGTGTACGCGACTCGGTGCATTGCAATTAAAACTGCGCGACAAGACAATAGATTTGTTGAAATGAAGTGAGTAAATATATAAAAAAAAAGCCTAACACCGCGTCTTCATACATAAGTATGTCCAAAAAATTTCAAAATCTTTTTTACATTAGCTTAGTATCTAAACATATTGCAGTATAAGAGCAGCTCTATGGAATTGCTTCAGATACATGTTGCAGGTCATCGCCTTAGCCGGCAACCAAAAGCCCCTTTAATCAGCCGCACGTAAGTAGCTTGCGAAGATAAACAAATAAATTTTTCTCGTTTAATCGACGAATTTCGATGTTTTTATCACTTCATTGCCTTCATTGCACGCGAAAAATTCTCTCAAAATATTTACAAAAAAAATTACAATAACTTGAGTCACGCGACACACATTTTAAAGGGTCCGATCCATATATGGGTTTCCGTCACAGTCGCATTTCGAATGGTGGTGGCCGCGGCGGCTCGTTATCGCACGTTCGATCACGTTAATTTGTTTAGAAAGTCATTAATTCCGTGCAATGAAAAGTTCATTCACATTCACAAAATTCTGATCGACTCTGAAAGAATTCTTTATTCACAATTAAAATTAAAATGGGCATTAAAATTAATGAGAAAAACTTGTGAAGAGTTTCTTAAAGGACGCCTCGCTCAAAACGGGTACACTGAACTAAATTGTAAATTCATTTTTTTATTTTATTTTTTTTTATTGATTCATAATTCAAGTTTTTGGCCTTAATTAAAAAATTTTGCGATTTTTTTCCCCATTATTTTATAGTTGTTGCTGGTAGTAGCAATCTTCTCAAAAGGTCAAACAACCTTTGACAGTCCCTCCTTATGAGTAGATCAGATTGATCTGAAAAATGTCAGCTACTTGACAGTAGTGACCAAATAAAACTCACATCTTTACACTATTTTACACAATTGTTATGGTTACTCACTTGTGTTAACCCATTTTGGACCATTATTCAGTCAGTAAATTCAAAAAAATCAATAGGAATCTTCCCTGAAACGTGGAAGATCGAAAAAGCCACTGTTGTCAGTTTAGGGGAATCTCCCCTAAATTAAAAGACATTAATGATCTTAAGTGGAGTCTTAGGGCAGAAAAGAGGCCATGGAAAACTTTATGGGACCTTATGGGATCAAGTTTTAATTTTTTGAGAATTTAAAAATTGAATTTTAGGATATTTTGGCCTTGTTTTGAGACATTCAAGGAGAATATTCCCCTAAAAATCTGGCAACAGTGGAAAAAGCGGAAAAATGTAAAATTTCTCAGACAAAACTACGTTTATTAATCTATAAGCCTTCTTGATTTAAGAGTTTTCGATGTGTAAGACTAGACCTCTAATCTTTCTTTCCAAGGTACAAGGTATCACGGCTTGGGCGCATTTCCATTAGGGTAGGGAGGGCAGCTGCACCTCTCTAAATGATTCTTCCTCAACATACACAGCAAAAGAGCCTTTGAAAAGTATCCAGAAATGAAACAAGAGTTCAAAAGTTCGTACGAAAGAGTCTTAAAACATGCCCTTGTCCCTCCCTAACTGAAATTCTGGATACGCCTATGTATCAGGGTGCTCGACATATCAACCAAAATTAAGCCTGATTCAATCACCTTTAAAATAAATTATAAAATTTCTTGTTGGATCGTTCGCACCATGTGAGTACCTGGTTTTATATTAACACTTAGTTTGGACCATAAGAAGACACATACCCACAAAAAGAAACAAATAAGAAAGCTAATGCCGGTCAAGCCCGACTTCGATATACCCAGCGTCCCGGCAATATTGACGCCATATGTTTTACCTTTCCGTACAGAAGTTACACAAATTCTTTTACTTCGGATCACACTCGGGCTCCGATATACCTAGCTGCCAACATTCTTATATGATCAGTATCCTTATTATCATGATATTACTTTAATTTAAAATAAAGTATCCTGTACTTTGTTTTAATTAGTATCGCATTGTTTTTCAAACTAATATTATTGACTAAATAATCAGTCGACAATCTCAATAATGACCTCCTCTAAAACAAATTTCTCTCTATAGCGTACCTCAAGGCTTTTTCGCTACATTATATTGCTTTTTTTCTCCTAACACAAATTCTCTCATCGACGATTTATTTTTCAGGTCCATTTGAATTCATTATAGAGAGTTTCGACAGTTTTTGAGATTGACTACATGCTCAATCACAAAAAACGCAGATTTTGGCAACTTAAGTACATACTTAACTATTAAAATACATAGTTAATTATAATTTTAAGAAGGTCAAACAAAACATAGACCAACAACAATGTTATGCAAGCATTTAAAAGTTTATATTTAAGAACAAAAGTGTACTAACTACCAGTAAGTTACTAGTATCTACTTCGGTGTGAGTGATAATTTAAATTGAATTTATCGTAGTATGAAAGCATGTTATTTATTTCTATATGTTATTAAATATTTGCTATGTTCTGTTTTTTTAATTAATATAAGGATGAATTTAAAAATACTTGATTTTTTAGTAAAATACTTTATTTTTTAATTATTAAATAAACTTATACTTTATTTTGCCCTTAGAAAGTTGGCAACCCTAGATATACCTGTGTGCCGAATTTTGACGTGATTGGTTCAGCCGTTTGGAAGGAGATCCGACCTTAGACGGACAAGTCTAAATCGATTCAGTTTTCAATCCTGATCAAGAATATATATGTAGGTATATTTGTCTATATCTATGGAGCATAGTTCTAGCTGTTAGCAGATTCGCACAAAACTAACATACTCTGCTTACATTGGGTGCAAAAAGATTTTAACCTGGCGTCTTATTATACTTTCAATATATTTTTTCGGGGGTTTTTCAATCTCTTTATAACATACAAATGCATCCTTTGAAGGATTTTAATATAAAAAGCTATTATGGTCCAAAATGGGTTAAATAAATGGAAAGTAAAATTTTTAAGATCACTACTGCAATTCATTTTAAAAACATGGTCACCTTGTCAACATGACTCAACAGCTTTCAACTTGTTTTGTGTTGGTAGACCAAATTGGTTTTTTTTTTTCAAAATTCTAACGTTAAATTCGAAATAATTAGCATTCATTTGATCAACAAAGATCATAAATAATAGATTTCGAATTAAAACAGCAAATAAAATACCCATCAAGACGCTATCGAAAGAGAAAACGAAAACGGAAAATTGATAAGCGCAATAGAAATCTAGTTCAAACCGATGTCACAACTTGGACCTCAGCTAAAAACCCCCAATGTTCTGGTACTTTTTATTTTGTATGTTTTAATCTATATTTTTTATTTCGATGATCTTTTGAAATCTTAGAAAAAAAGAACAACGTCAATTCGCGCGATTCACTTTCATTCGATTTTGTTTGCCTCTAAATATTTTCAACGTTTTCTCGACGTCTTTCTTTGGACTAACTAGAATCAGCGACCAAATTTGGTTAGACAACTTTTTAATCGATTATTTTTTTTATTGTGATCTCCACTATTTTAAATGTGATTGACTCTGAAAAGGCGATCTTTGCGAATCTTTGTGAATTATTCATCAATCACAATTGTGAATGCTTGGGTTTGGAATGAGCCCCCATACTTACGCCCATTCCCATGATTTAATTTATGGGTTTAAAAGATGCTGTAAGCATTTTCCCTTAGACGGTTTTCTTTCATTAGATTAGATTAGGTAATGTAAGTGGGCATCACTTGGGCATCAAAGGAGCACAGGAATTCCTGCACAATTGAAAGCCACGAAAAAGAGCGAGCATCTCTCTTCTTGTTTTGCGAAAGATCGCCCCTATATGCTTCCGGCTTATCCGTGTAATTAAGGATATTGATATACCGATGTCACCTATTTTTCAACAGCATCTTAATGAGGATATGACATTCCATTTGGACAAAACCAATGTCATAAATGTTATTGTCCCACTTTTCATATAATTCTAGTCGCCTTTTGATTGACAGCTGCTGGAGTGTGTTCCAATATTCCACCAAATATTCCACCTAATAGGCCAGAGCTGCCATCATGTTCCGAAATAAACATGAACTCTTTAAATTCAACTTTGATTTGCCGCTTTTAGTTAGCATTAAATCTCCATTTAAATTGTTCGATTTTCCAATTGCCAGAATTAACCTTGTCGCGGCCACATGCCGACGGCGACTTTTGCCGCCATTTTGCCATTATTTCATTATCACATTTAATGGCTGCGTTTTATTTCCGTTTTCCGGTTTTTGTCGGTACGTATTCGGTGTCTTAAGCTCACGAGTTCTCTGTTGCACTCTGGGGTCGCATCTTTCACCTGCACGCGAAATGCAGCTGCTGCTTCGGTGTGAATGTGTGTCTACTTGCCGCCGCCGTGAATTTGTGCGGCACCAACAGTTTCCTTCCTGTTTTCCAGCGTCAATAAAAATGTTGTATCAAAACAGGCGAGAAAAAAACTGCACTGAACAAAAGCCAGCACTGGTGAGTGCCAATGCAGCAGGAAAAAACAATTTTCCCAGCATTTCCGCTTTTTATAAAATAATGCTGAGTGATTTTCATAAGTAAACTAAACGTTTCTGCGAGCAGTAAATGTCGCCGATTGAGCGTATAATGGCGTAGGAACGGGTATACATAAGTAGTGCGGGTAACACTCAATCTTGAGGCATTAGTATTTTTTCAAACATTTGAAAGATAATTTTGTGAACATAGGTACTACATATGTAGATGCATAATGATAATTTGCTTGGATAAATTTTTGAAAACAGTCTGCTTTGTTTTCAAGCGAGACGGAGTCTCCTTCCCAGCCGGAACTTGCCGCATGCATGATAAATTTTTCAATCAGTCGATGAGTACTTAATGCCTGGTTTCCAATAGCGCAAGAATTCTTAGAAATATTCTACACATGCAAGCGTATGGAGCCAATTTCAATCGATTGCGCTTTAGATCAGTGATGGCCAAACCTATCCCAGCAGGAAAAGTCCCGGTGAAACCATCAATGATTTCAGCATGACATAAGAGCCGCGACTCCTCCTGTTTCTACACCAACTTTCTAATGAAATTTACACACAAACGGCATTGGCCGTCATGAGAGGACATGTCACCAGTTGGTCATCGAAATTGGAGTGGATACCTCCTGTTTCGCAAGAAAATGTCATCGTTCGGTAGTGATACGAAATGAAAATGAAACACGGATTATGTCATGGGAATTGCGATGAATAACATCTTTTTTCGATGACAATGTCATTGGAATTGCGATGAATAACACCTTTTCTCGATGACAATGTCATTAGAATTTAGAAGTACTCTAACTTTCCCCTTGACATCATCGGTGAAAACATTAATGAATTTTTCCTTTATGCGAAAAAGTCCAGCTGGGATACGTAAACATTCATAATTGTGTGTGTGTGAATGCGCTGTCGACTTCGCTGTGAGTTAACTCCCCAGCAGGAAATGTTCGCATGACATCACCTAAGATGTCAGCGTGACATCGGAGCCGGCACCCCTGACAAATTGTAAGACACTTTTAGTGACATTTCTACACAAATGAGACAGGCCATCACTCGTGACATTGTCATCGTACGGGATCCGAAACGGGAGGTGGTGACAGCTAGCCGGACATTGTCATCGTGGAGCTGACAGGGACTTCAGCGGTGACATTATCACCGGAAGATTAGAAAATGTCACTGGTCATGCTAGGGGATGCGATGGCGAAAAAAGCATTTGAGAGCAGCACATTGCTCTTTTTCTCTCTAAATGTCACAATTTGTAGAAAACCAGTTGAAAACTCTCTTCTCTGCCCTCTCTTTGAATATTTTGAAAATTTTTAAAAATCTATTTTTAACAATTTTTGATCGCCTCAGCCAGGGATCGAACCCGCGATCTTCGGATTCTGAGTCGAGCACTCATAATCTACGCCACTTCATGCTAAAATTCAATTGACGCTAAAACCTTATTTAAATTTCAATAGCCAATGAGATTCAAGCTCGTGAACTGCATCCCTCCACGATGACATGTCCCCCAAAGTGTCATGCATGACAATGTCACCTATATGTCATCGATGACATCACTGATGACATTGTCATGCAGGAGATAATTTTCCGCTAGGTGACTCTGATTTGCATTGACGAAGTTTGTTTTTTACACACACGAACGCAGCCGACCAGTTTTCGCATAGATTCGCCATCAGTGACATTTCCGATTGGGGATGCTTTGGCAAAAAAAAACCTTTCAATGGCTGCCACGTCAATGAATTTAAACCAACGTTAACTTAAACTTTCTGATTGCTGTTTTTAAAAAAAATTAGTTCCATTCTTGCCACTCTATTACCTTGGAACGTGATTATTCTAGATTTATTTTTTTATGACTGAAACGAAGACCAACTTCCGCTAAAAAGAGATTCTAATGCCTTTGCAGCTCCATTCGAGTCTTGTTTTTATTTAAATTTTCCAATCAATTTCAAGTCTCAAAAGCATAGCCACAACACGTAGGGCCTATTAAAAAAAAAAGCAGTTCAAGGTCCGCAATTAAAATTTTCAATAAATCACTTTTAAATTGCAAAAAACTCGCCGATAAATCCAATCAATAATCATCCATTTTGGTTAAATTCTGTGTGTTAATATTTTAACGTTATAATTTTAATAAATTCTTCGATATCCTTGCCCTCGAATATCCTCAACCGCACTGGAAAATTCCACGTAATTAACACTATAATACCACCCGACCTACCGTAACTAATACTACCCTACTTTGCTACATTCAATTGCTGCGCGTTTATATTTAAGTTTAAATAAATATGCAGACATAAATATCTATTAAAGGTATTCACTGTGCACGCTTGAGTGAATAAATTCTCATTGCGAACAATTAAGCAAATCTACACGAAAAAAATCCCAGGCAAATCGCGAAAAATTCCAATAAAAATAAAACAATAAAAATATTATCACAACATATGATCAAAAAATTTGAGTTTAATTGTTCGAATATTCGTGGACATGTTCAAGGGCGTATCCAGGCTATTGTGAAGTGAGGCAGGCTGTTTTTTATACCCAGCGTAAAGCAGGGCATATTAGTTTTGTGTGGATCCTGTAACAGCTTGAATTACGCTCGACAGATATAGACAATTATATATATTCTCGATCAGGATCGAAAACTGAATCGATTTATCCATGTCCATTCGTCCGTCAGTTATCGAATCTCCTTTCAAATGACTGGACTAATCACGTCAAAATTTGCCTGGCATGCACGTATGTATATTGAATCCCGAGAACGATCCCAATGCCACGCCCACAAATGGAAACATGTTCTCTACATAGAATTTAACGCTTTCGGGAAAAAACGGTTGTGTTCCGCCCACTGTCAAGCCCATAAAATATTCAATTTGTGTAGTTCTTGTTAATCTAAAATAAAACATTTGGATTACACCATTAAAAGTCGTCCTTAAGCTTTCCATCTTAAAGGGGAAATATGACCTCCAAATTTTCCCCCCTTAAAAACACCCTTGGATATGTTTGTACGTGGAAAACTCATGAACAAACACTGTGAGGCTAAGCAATAATTTCAATTTCGAGCCCATTACTGGCTAACTATGGGGACTAATCTCATCAATTGTTGCATCGTTTTTTTTTTTTTTTTTTTTTCAAAAGAGAAAACAATTTTCGGACTCACAACAAAATAAAAGTTTTTTTTAATAAATCGTTATCATATCTTGCAACACTTCAAGTGGCGGATTTCTCGAATATGCAACATAGCCAGCTTCCTAGGGCGGCAAATTTTCAGGGGCGACAAATTCTGACCGTCAATGCACCAATAACAGACAAGACGAAAATGAGGCTGCTGTCTGAGACGGCAAAATCGCAACTTTCTAGGGCGGCTAATTGTTTTAATCCGCCCCTGGACACTTCAATACAAAGCGGACACCTACGGGACCGAATAAAAGGTCCGCTAACAGAGGAAACTATTTGAGAAGCGGGAATGCTGGAGCACTCCCAAAAATTGTCCGCCTAAGAGGGGTGTCCGCAAGGAGAGAGCACATCGTGTTTCGATTTCTTAGACAGTCAACTGTGAGCAGCCCTCGACAGAGTGAACACCTCGGTGGTATGAACACATGGACTGAGGCTTACATATACACCAAATTACGCTGGTCTTCAAATATTTCGCATGAAGATCGTTCAAAAATCCTTAGTAAATTGTAAGAAACAAACGTCCTTATTGGATTTTTTTCAAACCACCGAGCTTTTTAACAAAGAAAAATTTGTTGTGAACCTTCCATGTAGGTTAGGTTAGGCTAGTGTGGCTGCCATTAAGGGTGACACACTTAGGCCTCACATCGACCCGTTGTGATACCACGTATAATGGGAAAACAAAGAAAAACAGATACAGAAAAAACGACACAAACATCTACGACCTCAGCTGGGAGTCGCACCCAGGACCTCTTGCATCGTAAGTTGGAATCTCAACCAATCAAGGCACAGAGGCCGACAACCTTCCATATAAATTTGTATACATACATACATACATATTTCAATCGAATAAAGCAAGATCAAACATTCAACAATTGAGTCGCGATAGTGTGAACAAACTCGTTAATGTGAACGGGCTATTCCAAAACTAGTTCACTTTATCCAGAGTCCACTGCATGTAATTTGAGACAATTGCTTTAATGGTAGATTGTCAGAACGGGGCAGCTCTACCAATCGATGGATAATAAATTTCCAAACATAATCGCTTTTGACTTCTAAAACGACGAAAACAACAACAACAATAATAAGCATACCAAAGCAAGAACAACAAACAACAACATAAAACTATCATAAATTAATGACTTTTTGCATAACGGCAACAATGTAAAGAGTAACCCAAACAGAGCAACAATAACAACAAAGACAGCAACAAAAACAAAGGCAATCAAAGCAAACGGTTCGCATGAGCTTAATCGCTTCGAGTTGATTAACTCATTAAGCTGCCCTCGTCGCGTGAGTTTATTGAATACGCATTCGGTCTGTGCAATTTATCGTTTTCACCTGACTTCCTTTTTACTTCTCAGCTTTGTTAAATGGTCAACTGCATTACTTACAACAACAACAAAAACAACAACAGCAACGACAAGAAGAAAAAAACCAAAGTCAAAAAAGAAAAAGAAAAAAAACAAAGCCAAAAGCAAAATCACTTAAATAATAAGTAATCATAATAACAACAGCGAAATCGTTCGGAATATTTTGGGTCAAGAACAAGAAGTCAAAACCAGAATCAGCCTCGAGTTCTTTTGGACTTAAGTTCAGTCACCCAACAAAGAGAAGCTAACTTGTTTCATACTGTTAATGCATTAAGTTAAGTAACGTTAATTTACCATAACCAGATTAATTAAAGCGTTTAGAGCGGATGCAAGTTAAGTTAAGTAATGTTGAGGAGACTAAAATAAAGTGGCGTGAAATACAGTGAGATTAAGGTTAAGTTAAGTACCTAAAATAAATTATTTTATACAGTAATAGAGTAAATTAAGGTACAGTATAGAGTGGCTACATGAACTGAACTAATGTTGAGTGAGGAAAACTATAGTGCAATGAAGAAAAATTCACTAAAGTGCAATTAAAATAAATAGTAAAGTTAAGTAATGTTAGGTTGAGTAAAGTTCATTAAATTATGGTCAGGAAAAGTAAAGTTATAAAAGTTAGAGTAGTCAAAGGAGTCGAAAGGAAAATTAAAGAATTTCATCAAATAATAAAAAAAGTGTAAGCTCATTTTAAAATCCAATTTTTCCTGGGCAAGACCACAAAAAAAGTATGACATATGAACTACGATCCTAAGGAAATTTAATCTTAGGTAGATTTGGAAAAAATTTGTTCATACCAAAATGCCTTTTAAAGTCAAAAGATCTAAAGGAAAATTTCAAAATTTTCACTTTGATGGCAAAATAATCCTTAAAACTGCAAATAAGTAAAATAAACTTTTATACGACTTAAAAGTCCTAGCAATTGTCTGTCAAACTGCATAAAACTTAAAAATTTAAACTAATTTGATTGGCTAATGGTTTGAATCAAGCATGTTTGAGCTGTTGAACATTTAAATATCCACCATTTTAAGTTTTAAATTTAAAAATGAATGGTGGTCCTATAATAAAAACTTTAAATTTAATAAAATATTATGCAAAAGTATCCTTCCTCAATTTATAGCTCGAGTTTTAAATCCTGTCTTACTCAATTTTCCAAACCTTGTAACCATAGTATACATGACGCCTATAATTCTCATTTGGTTTGTAAAATAGGACACATAAGGCTCGCAGAATTTCAAGACCTGATATAGGATTCCTACAGTAGGAAGGTGTGTAAGTTTTGTGTAATTTATGGGTTTGATAGAGTTGGAGAGCTATCGATAGTTCGAGAGTCAATAGTTCGATAATCGATATTTTCGATTATCTATAGGTTAAAAAATCGATTGTAGAAACAATCGATAGTTTCAATAATCAAACGATTCTATAATCGATCGTCCAAGTAATCGATCGTTTCAAAAATCTATAGGTTTAGTAATCGATTGCTAAATAATCGATAGTTTCGATATCGAAAGGTTCAATAAGCGATTCTTTCTATTATTGAAAGGCTCAAAAATCGATAGTTTCAATACTCGATAGGTTTAATAATCGATACTTTCGATTATCGATAGGTTTAATAATCGATAATTTCAAATATAGATACGTATAATAATCGATAATTTCAATAATCGATCGTTTCAATGACATTGTTTCGGTAACCAATAGTTTAGATTTTTTATAATTTTAACAATCGATAATTTTGATAATCGAAAGATAAATTTTCAAGCGACTGTCGCCCTAATCTAAATATAGGGTATTTTTATGAATCTGTCCATTCAAAAAAAAAACCCTCTGTCACCGCCAGCACCATCTTTCCAAAGCTAAAGTAAATGTCAATGAATCAAAACTATCGATAAACTTTAATAAACTATGTAAGTTTAATAAAGCGCGAAGAAAAATGTTTGGGAAAAAAACTCCTTGGGAATATTCGTTTAAAATAAGTCTGATAGACTAGTAGACGTAAAGACAGATAGACGAACATGGTTGAATCGAGTCTCCTAGTGACGCTGATCATTTCAATATACATTTTGTATGGACTGTCTCGAATATTTCTGGGTGTTACCCACAACCACACAAACGCAATATTCCCTTGACACAGAGTGTTGCGGCCCCCGATATCGACGCTCAATTTTAAATGCAAGCAAAAGTTAACAGAGAGGCTATAAGTAATTAAAACCAAGTCGAAATTCAACACCAAAACTCCTCCTTAACGATTTCATGGATATTTTGCATCAGTGATGCTCCTGAGTGCATTCGATTAGAGTATTTTTCGCTTAGGTGCGTCGAATCGCGTGACAATTCTGAATAATTTTTTTCAAAATGCAACTAAGTAAGGAAAATGATGTGTGAAAAATTTATGACTGTAGGAAAGAATTGAAGTTTTTTCTTCTCAATGTAGACATGTATGTAGGTAACGTCTCTAACTGTAGATTGTAGCCGTAATTCTAATGCAATACGTATTGTACATATAATTTACCTAGTTACCAAATATATGGCATTGCTATCCAAATAAGAAGCCTTAACGTTACCAAAATTTTCATCAGCCATAAAAGCCGAATCAATAAATTCCAAAAAACCGTATCTGGCAGAGAGAATTTTGTAATTTCGTGTCAATAAAAAAAAAAAACAAAAAAAAAAAAACAAATTAGAAATCGAGTAAATACTTTGAATATTTGACTCCGAACCGAATTCGAATCGAATTCGAAAACGAAGGTTATTGGAGCTTAATAAGGCCCGTCGAACCCGTTGCCTCTGAACCTGCCTTTTGACAACTTTGCTGCGCTGAGTTCAATCGTGTGTGCCTGATCGCCTAATCGCCTTTCTCTACGTCTCTCATATGCTCGGTCAATCTCCCTCCCTCCCTCTCTCTCTATCTCTTTGACTCGCTTCGACTTGTCTCGTGTAATTTTATTAACATTACCAAAACTAGTTAAATAAATAAAGGGAAAATAAAAAAGAAGCGATAAATTAAAATTAAAACAGCCTCAAAGCACGATCGAGAGAAACTTGAAAGAGCGTTTGTCTTTTGCATGAATATTGTGAGTACCTACATATGTACATATTGTATTTTGCCGGGGACTAATTATTTTTTTATATTTATTTTCCATATTGTTGTGACTTCGTTTTTTGTTCACTTCGTATTGTAACATATAATATACCTACAATAATTTAATGTTGAACAATGAATGTTTTGTTGTTGATCACAAAGTTTTGACAATGGCGGGTGGAAGATTAGCTATGTATGTATGCATGTATGACCCAAATATTTTGGGCTCCTTTGGCAGGGCTTATTTGGTTGTTAGCAGTTTTTCGTGAGTCGAAAACATGTTGCTTTGTTCTTGTGTGTATTTCTTTTTTGTACACATGTTGCTCGAATGCATGCAATCCGATGGAGTTAAATGGATTTTCTATTGAATAATTAATTTGAATCAATCACAAATTTTTCGTTGATCAACACTGTAGGCGAGAGAGACAGTGAGAGAGAGGAGAGAGAAAACTTGATATGTTAATTTCTTTTGTGTCTTTTGCTATTTTACATTTCATTTTTAACGGTATGACAAGATCGAAAGTAGGTATGTTGCGTGAGACATGTACGATGAATAAACAAACAATATGTTTTCTTATTGCATACTGCAAATTCAAATGGAATAGTTTTCGTATTATATACAATTTAAATTAGTATTGTGGAGAGAAATTTTTCGAAAAGTTTAAAAAAAGATAAATAAATAAATAAATGCAAATTATTTTCATTTCTTTAACCCATTTGCGCCCAAAAAAAAAACCAAAAACGTTGATAAAAAACGATAAATTTACAATTAATTTTGAAGCCTTAATAAAACCATTTACTGCGAAAAAAAATTCTCCGCATATTTAATATGTATGTAGATCATGCAGTAAAGGGTTAAAAGTCAAAGTTTGGCTTTTTATAAAGTAACTTCACTGTAATAGTAACTGTGAGCTTCAAATCGAAGTTCAAAATGGTGTCGTTTATATAGTACAGCGGACGCAAATGGGTTAATGATATGACCTTAATACATATTTCCTTAAAACGGTCCTAATTGAATGATAAATGCCTTAAACTGTCTTTTTTAACATTAAACTGTCATTGATAAATAACCACTGCTGCACGAGTAAGCCTCCTGTGTTGAATTAGAGGTCAATTGTCCCATATGTACCAGTTGTTCTAATTTTTTTTACTACACTTCTTCTAGACCGCTTGTTGCTACTCCAGGTCTAGTCAATTCTTATGTATAAAAAACTCGATGTTACATTTTGACTAGTCTCATTCCGAGAAACTTCAGAATACCTACTCCTTTTTTGGTAGTCCAATCCCTTCATTATTGGAAGCAGCTTTAACCCTCTTAACCTTATTTCTTATACCTAAGAGTAAATAGTTTTCAAGCGAAAAAAGCGAAAATTTGTTATAAAAGGCATTTTGTTCAGAGAGCGCAAGGATCGTAGCCTTATTGAAAAAAAGTTGTGACACTATAGGGGGTCAACTTTTTGTTTGAAAGTATTTTAGGTACAGTAAGTGTTTAATTTTTTAAATATTTTTTATTTTTGTAAATTTTGAATGTTCTTTTTATCGACTTGAAGGTACCCACCCATTCACTCTTAAGGGCCGTTGATAGCTCGACGAATTGTTGTTCAAAAAGTAATAAATTTCTTAGTTTTGAAACCTTTGCTCAAAAAAGAGTAAATATCTTGAATTTTTTGATCCCGTAAATACCAGGATCGGGGTGTGTCACCCTTAGGTCATGGGTTCTGGATAGAGACCCTAATTATTGAGGTGCTTCTAAGCTACAAAATTGTTCACTTTTTTGCTCAGTCCTTTGTGTCGAGGATCCCAAAAGCATGAAAACCGCCAAATTTTTCCCGACGCGTCTACGCCAGGGAAATCTTTCAAGCTTTGTTGCTCGTGTTTTTAGGCGATATACATATCTCCTGAATGTCTCAAAATAAGGTCCGAATATGACTTTCGAATTTCCTTAAAACATTAAGATGTTCCCTTAAAATATACCTTCATAATTTTCACTCTCAAATCTCAGCGCAAGACCGAAAGTTTCCTTTAATTTAGAGAAGATTTGCCATAGCTGGGAACAGTGCCGCCATTTTGCTTTAATATATTCGACGATTGTCCCATGTAGACTATAAAAACGAGGAATTTTTTTTAGGTTTTTAGTTTTCTTTTACCTAATTTTTGCTACAATGAACCGTAATTTTAATGACCGACGTCAATATTAGAAGAACTTCTGTTTCTATGATCGGCAACATTGAAGTCCGGGCTTAATACTAAAGGCAGAACAAAACGTCAAATAAATTTTCAAAAAAAAAAAAAAAAATCATTAATTTTTTTAGTTTTTTTCCTCTTCTTTCTTTGAAGAAAATTCTCAAAACATACGAAAAAACGTGTGAATTGTATGCAAACAAATCTGAAACGTGCTGACCTTTTTTATTGCAAAGAGCTTTAAGATAAACCTTCGATTAAATAAAAGAAAGTGGCATTTCAGCGAAAGAGAAACGAATCAAAATAAAAAGAGAAACAAAATTAAATTGACGAAATCTCAAAAAAAAAACAATCCACGGAAATGAAAATTAAAAAGAAAATCGTTTAAATTATAGATAATTCTTTTATGGCACTTTGAGATGAGCTTTGAATTGAAAAGTCAAAATTCGATAGTATCGATAGTACCTACTATAGGAAGATATATTTTAAAATTTAATCTAATTTGGATCGCAAATTGCAAGTGGTTTAAATCGAGCATGTTTGAGTTGTTGAACAAATAAAAACTTTAAATTTAATAAAATATTGTGCAAAAGTATCCTTCCTCAATTTATAGCTCGAATTTTAAAGCCTTTCTTACTCAATTTTCCATACCTTGTAGGTAACCATAATCTACTCAGCTTAGCATGACGTCTATAATTCTCATTTGGTTTGTAAAATGGGACACATAAGACTCGCAGAATTTCTAGAGATTTTTCACGACGTAAAAGCTATCGACAATTTCGGCAATCGATAATCGATTGTTTCGTTAACTTTGTTAATACGCTATTTACACGTTAAGACACTTCGATAACGAAACACACTTTTTGTGGACTAGGAACGCACGGGGATGTGGTATGGGAGCGTTTTTCTCTCTTCCCTCTGCGTCCCTAGCCAACGGAAATTTGTCTTCATTATCGAAATGTCTTAACATGGAAATGGCATCTAATTTATATTCTATAATCGATAATTTTGGGAATCGATAATTCTACTAATCGATAGTTTTGGATAATAAATAATTTGGGTAATCGATAATTTTGACACTCGATAAATTGAGAATCGATCATTTCTTATAATCGATGATTTTCTGAATCGATAATTTGGGTAATCGATAACTTTTAGGATCGAATTTTTGTAATCGATAATTATTTTATCAATATTTTTGGTAATCGATCGTTTCGGTAATCGATTATTTTGATAATCGAAAGTTGCATTTTCAATCGACTGTCGTCCTAATCTAAATATGGTAATGTTTTGGGATTTGTCCATTTCAAAAAAGGCCATCTCTGTCACCGCCAGCACCAAACTTTCCAAAGCTAAACTTAATGTCAATGAATCAAAACTATCGATAGTTTTCTAAAAACCCTCGATGTTTTTGATAGTTTAAAACCATCGATAGTATCGATATGCTATCCGGGAGAGGAATCCCCACTCTCCTCTCTCCTACAAACGCCGATTTGTTGAACGATGTTGACGATGTAACATACGTGTAAAAGGGCGCCTTCGTGCTTTTCAAATATGATGCCTGGTTTCCAATAGTGAGGGAATTCCTGCAAACATATACCACATACAAATCTATGGAACCAATTACAATCAAAAGCGCAGTTGATTGAAACTTGGAACCAGTATGCTTGGATGTGTTGAATATTTGCAGAAATTGATGCGCATTATTGGAAACCGGACATACATATGTAAGTGTAAGAAATGTTCCTATGGCACTAATAATAAAAAACTTATTGATTTTAGACCCCTTCACAGGCCGGTTTTGACACTTGATGGCCGGCCCATTTTAATGCTGATTGCGTGCAACGCTCCCGCAGTAGAGAGAACCTGTCATTAGAAAAAATAATTGAAATTTAAAAAAAAAATCATAGCCTGTCGGAAAAGAATTTTAATCGTATTTAAGTATTGTCTCCACGTTGCTTCCGCGATGAATGACATGTTCCATCTTTAGGAATTTAATGTGCACTTCTGCGACGGATGCGCATCGTTAGAGCAATATGATGAGAGAGCAAAAAGTGATTGAGCAATTTTCAATGGGATTGCGATTTACAATCTCGCCTGAGCAGCAACTTCCTGACCACTTTGCTCAATTTCAAAAAAAAAAAACCTCAAACTACGATTTTGCAAGCCAGAGTTTCTCGTTTGGCCAGGATGCCTGGAACTAACTCGTCGAAGCAGCTCAGTCAGCTATGCAACTAACGGTGCAGTCAAACTAACTCGAACTCGGACTGGTTTAAGGCGATTTTAGTAAAAAAAAAAATTACGCTAGGTAAAAAAAATCAAGAGAAACAAGTTTCAATCGTAGTACAGTAGTTTCGCCATATAAGAAAGTCGATTTTGCCAAGAAATGTCATTCTTATATCCGGTTTTTTCTTACATAAGAACCCGTTTATAAGAAAATTCTTTCTTTAAAAAAAAACCGTTTATAAGAAATTTTTTCTTATATAAACTAGCGATATTTGAAAATAGGGGCTGTTAAATTTTTGAGAAAATCCAAGTTCTTACATAAAATTTTTTCCAACAAAAAGAGTTTTTGGTTTTGGTAAACAGTTTCTTAAAGGCTGATTTCGCAATTACGTCTAAAAAATTTTGGAACAGTTATATATAATGTCTTTTGGTGCCCTAAGATTCCTATTCTAAATGGCGTCAGGTTTTCATTGAGGCTTAAACGCATGCATGATATGAAAGCCAAGATCAATTGCGTTGTTGTGGACGCATTGCTGATAAATCGTTCTGTCCGAAAATAATTGGAATTCAGACATTAGGCATGTGATGCAAAAGTTGTAGGAAATTTCATATGTTATTGACTTTAATAAATTTTTGTATCGAATTTTTGAAGCTATTAGAGAACAATAGAAATGTATTTCATACAACATATGAAAAAACTGATTCATTAAAGCGATTCTATACGTCATTTTTTAACAAAGATTATAGCTTATATAAATAGCTAAATTTTAGAAAACAAGTTCTAAAAAAATTTTCATAGCATGTAAAGTTCTAGCGGTTTTCTTAATACCCTAATGGACTTGGTGCCCTGAGATTCCTTTCTTAAAAGCGGGTTTTTCTTATATACGAGCTTCTTATATAGCGAAACTACTGTAAAACGCAATGCGTTGTGGGCGCGGCCGGAGGGGTGCTAGTTGCTAGTTCAGTGACGCGCATAGGTTGTCAAACGGAGCTCAGCGCAGCTTGGCTCAGCTGGTCAGAGCTTCGGTTGTCGATGATGAGTTTCAAAAAAAAAAAATAAATAAAAAACAAAAAACCTGAAATCGCTCGGAAACACCTTGACTAAAAAATGGCACTCGGATGAGGTTTTGAATCTGATTAGATCAAAATGAAAAAGAAAAAGAAACGAAGCAAAAACAAAAACCATGGAAAATTTGAAAAAATTAACAACAATTAAAATTTATTGTTTAAAAAACAAATTTAAAGAAAAAATAAATAAAACTATTAGAAAAAACTTCTCATTGTCAGAGTCATTGAAGATTGATTTCTCTACCGCCGCTTTCTACCTTTTCAGAACACTACATACTACATATATTTATATACAAATATATATGTACATAAGTACATCGATGTGCGTTTGTACTTCAAGGTGTGAACACGCAAAATTTTGAGTGCGGTCTGTGTGGCTTTGTCCCACTTCCTGGCCACTTTGCCTTTTACGGCTTTGCAATGGGCTTTTGAGACCAAGACAAAACAAAAAAAAAACTAAATTGAAATATCGGTCAAGAGTTATTCGAAAAGACGGCTAAGTGAAAACAATACAAGGAACACAAAAATTTACCGAAAATTAAAAAAAAATATATACATATATAGGTAAATTGTCGGCACGTTAGAGAGACGTGGCTGGAATTGGGTATTGTCTGTTTTGGAGGTGGGGCTATTGAACTATTGAGTTGTCATCGAATTTCGAATGCCGTTTTAAACTTGACAGAAACATCTGTCTGTCAGTTGAAGGCAAACACGGCTACCGTAGAAAATTCTGTAAAAGCTGCATAAAAGTGTCAAGATGATTTACTTTCTTCAATTATTTTTTTGACGTGCAGTGTAATAAAACTTAACTTTTTTTGACATTTTAACTAATTTTTAAAACAGATAGGTACTAGAATCGATTACAAAGAAATTACACCAAAAAAATTATAGAATTATCCCTAGGTGAAAATTAATAACGGTCGATAATGATTGTGACCGTGTGAAATAATTTCGTTCTTGCTAAAAAAATTAATGAAAATATGCAGGGTATAATGTTTTAATAATAAAATGTTTTCACGAGCGTCATACAGTGGAAAAATTCTAAGAATTTTGGCGTCAAAATTTTTTCAAGAAACGGATTACAACTAGTCTAGTTTTGGTCTAGTCCCAAACTGGTCCAAAAAGGACCAGTTTTTTGGAAAAAAATTTTTGCTAGAATTCTAAGAATTTTTCACTTATTCTATATATAAATTTTCATCCATATCGGACGCCATGATTTTTCTCTAAGCTTCCTGTAGCCCCCCAAATTTTCTTGTGTTAATGTCTTATAATTCTTCAATATACCACTGTGAAAAATATAAGCACTTTCAAAGCACTCTTTCTCTGGACATTCCAACTGGCGTCATATCTTCCGTTTTTTGCCGAGCTTAAGTTGAATTTAAAAAAAATTTAATTTACGTTTTAAGGGGGTCTTCTCATTGAGCAACTTTTTTTTCGACTTTTTGTTTTTGCATTTATTTATAGCTTGGGTAGTTGTGAATATGCCCCTAAAAGGATTTTTTGAAATTCAAAATAGTTTAGAGGATATAGCCTTCTTTGTCGAGCAAGATCTGCGCTAAAACGAGTAATTTTTGCGTTGCTTCAAACTTTAAACGCGTTTATCTCGAAACCACGTTTTTCGAACTGGCGGCCATGATATCTCCAGTTCAACTGAACCGATTTTCATGAAACAAAGTGGAATCGACGCAGAATTGTCACCATTCTCGGGTGAACCTCGACCATAATTTTAAAAAATTTTTTACTATTTTTTTTTTTACACTAAACTACAAAAAAAAAGCCCGAAATTGAAATTTTTTTTTTGAATGGCCGCCATTTTGTCAAAAAAAATCACAAAATTAAGCTTGAGGTTCACCCGAGAATTACATCTATACTGATTATAACCCCGTTTTTTTTTTCCATTTCGGACGCTCCGGAGACCCGGAATCGTGGCCGCCGTGACAGCACCTTTTTTTTCACCACCAACTTTGAAGTCTCATTACTTTTTGAAAAGCCCACGTATCGAGGCAAAAAAATTTTTTTTATTTACTTTGAACCATTTGTAATACAATAAATAAAAAAAATTTTCAATTATTCTTTGCGTTTTCAAATAAGAATTTTTTTAAAAAGGGTCCAAAAAACGGGCTATCAATGAGAAGACCCCCTTAAAATCCAATTTCGCCTGAGGTGAAATGGCAAGCAAAGTATGACATGTGTGCTAAGGGAATTGTGTTTTAAAGGAATTTCACCCGAAATAAGGGATTAAAAAGGAAAGCATGCCTTAACAAGATGCGCAGGATTCCTGAACTATTGGAAACCAGGCATAACTTCTCAAGGTTACATTTTAGACACCCAACATTTTCTATTTATCATGACCGTCTTTACCAATCTTATAACAACACCTTTTATATAAAATAAAACATAAGAAATTATAAGCCAACCTTAAGGGGACTTTCTGGTCTAGAGCACGAAAATTTAGGGTATTTTCATGATTTTTTTTTGGTATTAAGCCAAATAAAAAACGATTTTCTAAGTATGCAGGCTTATTATATTCTTTATTGACAAAAAATAAAAAATGTTGTTGTAATTTTTTTTTTTTTTTGTATTTTAAAAATGGCGTTGAAGTGGACCCTCTTTGAGAAAGTACCTCCTTGGTGTGAAAGATTTTGGCAGTTCTGGTAATCGAAAAAAAAACCATAATATGTTATTAATCAGAATGAATGCGGCTATGGCAGGAACTAGAATAAAAAAAAATTTTTTAAATTGACAAAATGGCGCAATTTTTTATTTCAACCATCAAAAACTCCCCTTTTTTTTGACCATTTTTTTGATGAAAAAATATGAAGTTCTTGAAATAAAAATTCGATTCTAGTTCGGGCCATAGCCATTGATGTTATGAATAATATATAAAAATTCCAGACAAATCGGTTCGATGGTTTTTTTGTTTTCATTCACACCAGGTCAAAAAAAGTAGTTTTGAGATAAACGCGTTCAAAGTTGCTTTGATCAAGCGCGCTGCCTGCTGTCTCCACCTTCTAAAAAGGCTTTAGCAAAACAAATATTGTCAATATCTTCACGAAACTTTGCCAGCATATTCTTAAAAGTCTATTCTTCCGAAATATATAAAAAAAAAAAAATTAATTTTAAATTCTAAAAAAATTCATAGTACCAGTGTATAAGGTCCCCTTAAGTGCGTTCATAAAAATGTACAGTAGTTTCGCTATATAAGAAACTCGTATATATGAAAAACCCGCCTTTAAGAAACTGTTTACCAAAACCAAAAACTCTTTTTGTATTGAAAAAATTTTAATATAAGAAACTTGGTTTTTATCAAAAATTTAACACCCCTTATTTTCAAATATCGCTAGTTTATATAAGAAAAAATTTTCTTATAAACGGTTTTTTTTTTTAAGAAAGAATTTTCTTATAAACGGGTTCTTATGTTAGAAAAAACCGGATATAAGAATGAAATTTCTTGGCTAAATCGACTTTCTTATATAGCGAAACTACTGTATAGCGAAACTACTGTAATGCAAGACCAAAAACAAAATTTTTTCCAATTAAAATTGTGCCAACTATTTATTTATTGTTAGCTCGCGATTTAAACAATTTGACAATTTGAAAAGGTAAAAAAAATGAGCACGAAAGACAATTAAATATTACACAGGAATCTATTCTTTACCGATGCCCATAATTAAGTATTTATTTTAGTGATCGTTAAATTTTTTTACATAAATCTTTCTCTCGTGACTTATTGATGTCATCAATTGTCGCTGTCGGATTCTTTCGCTATTTCTTTTTTTTTTTTAATTTCAAAACTCTGAGAAATAAATCGTCTAAGAACTACGATTTATGTAAGGTTTATAGAAAATAACAATATTTTAATTGCCTCCATATTAATTGGTATAAATAAAAAAAGTGAAAAGATAAAATAAAATAATACTTTAATAAATATTAAAATAATAAAAAAATAAATAATTTTAAAATAGGTACATGTCCAAAACAATAATACGAGTCCTTATTACAGCTTTTCGAATTTACAGTTTACTCTCTCCTTGTGGACACTCGTCATAAGCGGACACTCTGGGGAGTACTCTAGAACTCCTGCTTCTCAAATAGTTTCCTCTTAAAAGAGGACACCTCTGTTAAGCAGACATATTTTTCGATCCCGTAGATGACCCCTTAAGAGAGAGTACACTGTAATTATTAACTGCTTGCATAGAATAAGAAGTAACTAACTTTTTATTCTATGCTGCTAGTCAATCGAAAATTTCTTATCGATATATCCCTAAGCCAATTCAGGAAATGGTGAAGGATTGGTTTACCGAAAATTCTCTTATTGCAAGGGTAACTTAACCCTCTATTGTATACGAATATACCCATATACGGTTAGGTTAGCTTATTGTGCCTGCAATCATTAAGGGCGGTAAACTTAGGCCTCTCATGGGCCCATTCTGATACAAATAATGGGCAAACAAAGAAAACCAGAAACAGAAAAATTACACAAACATCCACGACCTGAGCTGGGACTTGAACCCACAGCCTCTCGCATCGTAAATTAGAATCTCACCCAACTACGGCATAGAGGCCGACTTTTTAAGCCTTAATAAAAGAAATTAGTGAAAAAAAATTGTTGCCGCTTTTTTGGTGTATCATGGAGTGAAGGGTTAACAAAACCATTTACTTCGAAAAAAAAATTGTTTTCCAATAATATAATATTTCATGCATAAAAGGGTTAATAGAACCGTTTAACATGAAAGAACGTATTTCTGCTTATTTAATATATCATGCAGTAGAGGGTTAAGGACAATTGTTTTGCGAAGTAAAAATTCTTAGAAGGATTTAAAGCAAGACATCATCACGATTTCAGAACATCACGAAAAAATTATTTAACCCTTTACCGCAAGCGAACCCTATATGTTTTCTGACAGACAAAAAACGGACACATACATACATAGGTAGGCAACGAAATAAAAATCAGACAGTAAAGGGTTAAAGGCACTCATGTTTGGCAAAAAAGCGGTTATTTTGGCCCTTGTAATAATAATTATTATTATTATTAAATTGATTATTAAATCAGTATATAATTGAACGAAGAATAAAAGTCTCGGAGAGACTCTCAAACAGTCGGGGTGAATTTTAAGATCGAAAGGGACACCAAAAAGGATCATGCTTTAAGGATCAAAAGGATACCCAGAACGATTGTGGATATCTCTCAAAGCTAATAGTGACGGATAAGAAGATGTACATCATTAAGTACAACTACCCTGGCATATGTAGCCCTCTCTGTGGCGCTTCCGTTATAATTTGAACCCCAAAAAAAGAACGATTAAATCATCGATTAAAGGAAATCTTATTGGCTGAAGAAAAGTCCCAAAAACCGTTCCTAATAATATTCTAAATAGTCTAGGAACACGATCTCTAGTATTCGTGCAGTATAAGTATGTTTCAGCAACATGCTGCAACTTTAATGACAACTTGGGCCGTGCAGCATTTCTCTACAAAGATGTGAAATTTTATAATGTATGTATGTTCAAATGACATTGTTTCCGACTCGGAGTAATTTTTTTTTTCATATAATTTAAAATAGTATATGAAAAAGTACCGTTTCTTAAAATCGTGTAAATTAAGAAAATAAAAATTTTTATTTAAATTAAGAATAGGTTGATACTAAATGGCATTTCTGTAAAAACTTGCTCCGAAATTATTCCCCTAATTTATTCTAACGAAAGAAAAAAATTTTTATAATAAATAAAATACACAATAAAATGTAAAAATTTTACTTTCTCTTCTTTTCTTTCTTTCTTCGTGTTTTACTGTTTCATCGGAATAGCGCGGAACTCCTAGCAATTTTACCGTTGTAAATTTTTTATTTTACCAAATGTAGAAATAAATTACAATAACTTACTTGATAACTGTCTGCATAATTATTTAACACCTTTAGTTGTAGTTGTGAACGATAAAAGTGTTAAATTTTCCTTTTGTGAGAGAGTTTTAGTCGCTTTTGTTGTCCGTTTTTTTTTTTTTTTATTTTTGTGCCTTCTCCTCTTATTTATGGAATTAAAATTTTAATTTATTATTTTGAAATACGTTAATTTTTCCGTTCGTTAAAATTGTTATGATTAAAACATTTTTTTAGTTACTATTATTTTTTTTTTTTTGTTAAATATTTTTTGTTTTAAAGAAAGCGAGCAACTTGCGCGGCGCACAACCGAACACTTCGGCCGTTATTTATTGACAAAAGTCAAAACACATATACAAAACGGAACGAAACGTTACGGAATGGAACGGAAGGAACGAAACACAGCGCAGCATACACCGTGCTTAAAGAAAAGTCCCAAACGCACCGACTAACGACTAAAAACTGAGCTCGAGCTTAGCTGCAACAAACGGTTTTATTCGCGAATTTCGTTTCGGCCAAGTGAGACTTGAAGCCAGCACTAGCAGCAGCAGCAGCAGAAAAAGCAGCAATAACAATGAAAAGAACGATTACCGAAAGAGGATAGCAACATGTTGAATTGAGTGCTTTTTGATTTTACATTCGCAAACAACAAAGAGCATATGTTATTTTGGTTGATTTTGCTGCTACTCTCTGTGAGGCTAGCATTTTCTTCTTTTTTTTTTTTTTTTGTTCTTTTTTTTTGCGGTTTCCCTCTAAGTGTTTTAAGTGCACTTTTGGTAAAAGCAATGATCGTGGTTCGAGAACAAGAGTTCTCGGTGCGTGATCTTATAAAATTTTTGGAATCATCATTCATTGGCTTCGCGCATTTGTAACAAATAAAAGTTAATCAACATTGAATAATGACTGCACTGAATTTTAATGTCCTTTTCGGTAGCATTTTACGAAGGGTTATTGACATCTTAGCGGCGAAAACAAAAAAGGATTTGTTTTTATTTTTGAAGTCAATGCCTGCGAGAATGTCATCATAAAATAAAATAATTAAAGCCTTTAGGTCAATGTGCTTTTTGTTGTAGTTGTCTGATGTTTATACCCAAATATGTATTATAAAAATGATAATACGAAGAAGAGGAATATCTGCAATCAGATATTAGTTTTCGGGCCGCACATACTTTTTTAATATTTTCGAATTACGGCTTTTTGATACTGTAATTTCATATGGGAATTATTTCGTCCATTTTGCATATTCTCTGTACGAGTTGTCACTTACTACTTGGTGCAAAGCTGTTTGTATTGTATTATTTAATGTACAAATTGCATTAATATTAGATACAGAGGGAACAAGAGAATCCTTAAATAAAACACATTGCCAACGCAAAATTTTATGGGGCGATTTGTCTCAAATAAAGTGGTTAACAAAATCTCCGTATTTAGATTACGGGAGCACAGTGGCGTAGCAACAAATTTCGGTGACCGGGGAACAATGGGGGCATAATTGAGGAAATGCCGCACCACCACCCGCCCTAAATAAAAAGACCTTTATAAAACTTAAAATATGATTTGGCGCCCGGGGCAGCCGTACTGGCAATCCGCATTCTTGAGCGACTTTCACCCTATTCTAAATACGAACAATTCGTTTGATCGCTGCAAGAAATTTGAATTTGTAACCGTAGCTTTGAAATTCATTACCGAACTTTTGAATTAGGAGCCAAAACAATCGATAGCCGGAGAAATAGCGATAGCGATGGAGGCCTTTTACATTAGTCAATAGTTGACCGTCAATTCTCATTTTCAGTACAAAACGATAACATATCGTTATCGAAAAGTTGAGCGTTTTGAGGCAGTGTTGGAACTTTACTGCAATTGCAGTAGATCTACTGCGTTTTTTTTGAAATTTTTGACATCTACTGCGACACTGCGAAAAGCTTAAAATCTACTGCGATTTTCGTCCCTGGTGTCACTCGATTTTTTTTTGTCAAACCAAACTCCTAACGATAACTATCAAAAAAATACCTATTTTGGCTATACATTATCAACACCGCAATTCTATTTGTAACAATGATACTATTGTTCTCCTTGTTTAACATCTTGGATTTTCCATTGAAGTTTATATTCGCGATATTAACAGTTTGACAGCTGATATAACAGAAAATAAACTTTGCCAAAAATCTTCGCTTCACAATGGAAGACGCGCAATATGGAGAAATATTTACATGAAATGTACTTTTTCTTTAGTTTTTCTTTTTATTTGAAAAGAATAAAATATATTTTTGTTATAAAAAAAAATATTTGTAATGATTTTTATTTTTACTGCGCAAAATTCAAATATACTGCCCTTTTTTTTAAAACTGCTGCACTTTCTCCTTCGTTAAGACATTTCGATAATGAAACACACTTTTTGTGGACGCACGGGGATGTGGTATGGTAGCGTTTAGATTTGTTAAATCAAGAGCAAAAAAGAAACAAAAACCGACATTCTGGGTAAATCCGTTCTTGCAGAAAAGAGAACAACATAAAAAAAAACTCAAAAGTGACAGCCCATTGCAAGCGATAGTTGGCATGCGATATCGCAAGCTATATCTCGCATGCCATCAGCTATGAGCGGTCTCCACTTGCGATCTATCGCATACTTTCGATCGCATGCTATCAACCACCGCACGTCGAGACCTTAAGTAAAAGGCCTCATGTACGCTATATACACGTTAAGACATTTCGATAATGAAACAAATTTTCGATGGCATGGAAGGCAGGGGGAAGAGAGAAAAACGCTATCATACCACATCCCCGCGCGTCCTAGCCAACAAAAAGTGTGTTTCACTATCGAAATGTATTAACGTGTAAATGGCCTCATGCTGTGCTGAGAATCGATCAAAAAATCGAATTTTTTTGCTCCAAAGAATCGATTTTACGATTAATCGATCTTGGATCGACATGCCTAGTTTGCTTCATCACCAGTACCTGTAATTTCAGTTTTCAATTTTTTTTATTTAAAACATCGAGAAAACCAAGAAATCGCGCGAAAAAGTCGTGAAGCAACTCTTGCAATTCCCCAAATATTATAATCTGTATAGTTATAGGGCGTATTCAAACTATTTTAGCATATTATTAGATATAACCTCACATTTTTCTTTACCAATTTCAGTTAGGATTTCTTTTCTTCTTTTTCTTAATTTTAAGTCCTTTTTTTTACTATATTTGTTTCCTACAATGTATTACTATCACTATTTATGTCCCTTCTCGGTTTTTATGGGAATGTTTTAAACTCGAAAAATATTTCCCAATAAAATCCAATTCAAAACGTAAAAACGAAAATTGTTTTGCGACAACAACAACAACAACTACAATAAACATAACGAAATTCAAAAAATGACGAATATCCAGACGATACAGCATGTGGACGATTGTGTGCCGCTGTACCTTCCTCACAGTCTTTATCTCAAACCATTGGCCAGGATGAATATATCTGTGGCCTTGCCTATAAACAAGACAGGCAAGTCCATCTCAAATCTGGACATAATGGATAAATTGAGCTCTGCACTGAAGCCAGATAAATTCTTCGTTCTGAAGGTGAGTGCAAACGATTATGAATACGTTAAGATTTCAATTTCATATGCCTTCATTATTTAATTTATGGATTCAGGTTGCGAAAAGCACTATCGATTTTATACGCTTCGAGGCCGAGTTGGAGCAACGCCCTCGTCTCAGAACTGCAATAGCACGACTCGACGGCATACATCTAAAAGTTAGCGGCTTCAGTGAATCATTTCGCGTACGTGCCAGCGAGGCGAAAGATGATTTCCCCACACGCCACGATTGGGATTCATTTTTCCGTGACGCAAGCAATATGGATGAAATGAAAGCTGGCGAAAGGCCAGACACCATACATATTACACATCTCCCCATACGATGGTTTTGTCCTCGTCATGCGGAGCATGAGGAAAACGTAAAGCCTAGCGAGAACATTTTTAAGAGAATCTTCGAGAAATTTGGCAGTATACGTTGTGTGGACATACCCATTTGTGATCCGTATCGGAACAAAATGAATTCAGATATTAATGGCATGAAAGCATTCAACTTCGAACAGGATGTACTTTTCGAGGGGTAGGAGGACATTCGACAGATTTAGAATTGCTTGTTTTGATGACTTCTCAATGTATTATGCGCTTATCTTTCAGTTATGTGCAATTCGATGAATACGTTGGCTTTACGCGCGCTATGGATGAGTTCCGCTGCATGAAACTCGTTCGGAAGTATATCGACAAGACGTTGGCCATCAATATTAACGTTACCTTTGACAAGACAAAACATCTCAGCGATGCCCAAGTGCAGCGAAGAGACCGTGTACGTAATCGTTTGATTGCTAAAGCGCGTATGCAAGACGAAGACAAGGAGCGACAAAAGAAATTGGAACAGGAGAACTTGGAACGCCAGAGGTTTTTATGATCGATTTCATATTCAAATTGAATAATTCAATTGGCATTCATAATTATTATTATTATTATTATTAGTGTGA
The DNA here is from genome assembly GCA_020466095.1 of Chlorops oryzae. Classification (NCBI taxonomy): domain Eukaryota; kingdom Metazoa; phylum Arthropoda; class Insecta; order Diptera; family Chloropidae; genus Chlorops; species Chlorops oryzae. The sequence continues at coordinate 9,038,015 of CM035809.1, read as the reverse complement.
AAGAAAAAATCCGAAAAAAAAAATGCTCCAAAAGAGAATGTGCCCTTTTACGGTGTGCCCTTTCTCTTTTGGTGCATTTTTGATTCCTCTTAGAAAACAGAATTGGGTTATTACGATTCTAGTTGATATTCTTTAAGCATGAACAAAGAAAATTCCCTTGCGAAACAAGAAACTTTACAGGCAAAAAGAAGAAGAAGAAAAACTGGCCGATCTCGAGCGTCAGCGTGAGCGCGAAGAGAAACGTAAAATGAAGCATTTAAAGAAAATCCAGGAACGTGGCCAAGTTGAAATCTCACAAGAAATACGCGTTGAAGAACGCAAGCTGATGATAGCACAACGTAAATTGGAAAGCATACGAATATTGGAGGCACTCTTCGAACGCATGCGGGTAAGTGGAAATAGCGCATTGTACTTAGGCCATATATATTTTAACAGATAAACTTGGAAATTTTTCTCTTTATGGATTTTCAGCTGAAGCATATTGAGAAGACTAAAGCACATTCGCGTCGTGGTGGTGGTGAATTCGAACGTGAAAAAGCTCGAGTGTGTCTCGTTCAAAAGTACAAAGTGGCCACCGAGAATTTAGTTAGCCAACAGAGAGAAACTGTCAAAGAATTAAAGTGCAAGACTCCATTGCTCGGATTACTTTCTAAAAAACTTAAAAAGCACAATTTAGCTGCGAGCTCTGACGATGATTCAAAGAGTGGAGCGAAAAAGCCCATGCGCTCTCAAGAATCAGCAGCAGCAGCAGCAGCAGCCCCGACCGGTACCACGAATAGTGCTGCTGTAGCCGCCGTTAATCCATTTAAAGCTGTGGCTGCATTGGCAGCAGCAGGTGGAGGCGCGGCGCCTTACAATGCTGAAGCCGCTAGCGAATGGATGAAGTCACTCAGTATGTTGCCTTACGTGCCTTCAATGTTTCCACCTGCACTCTATCGGCCGCAATTGAATAATTTTTCCGTCTCTCCTAATTACCGGGGCTTTGCTCCGAGAACACGAGGTCGTGGTGGCAGAGGACGCGGCCGTGGTCGTGGTAATTACAATGGTCAATCATCATCTTATTATAATAACTACAAGAATTACAAATATGACGAGGATGAATACGACGATGAACACGGTGGAAGTGACGATGATCACCGCAAGTCAAGCAGATCAAGGTAGAGAAGCCACTTAAATACTTATATATTTCAAGAATTCATATATTCTAACTTTCCTCTTTCTACAGACACTACTCAAGGCGATCGTATTCTCGTCGAAGGTCTTCCTCGCGTTCGAAATCACGGTATGTGAAATAAATCCTGCATTTCCACAACTCAGATACATATTGATCTTATTTTTTTTTTTTTTAGAAATCATTCACGTTCCCGTCGTTCGCACTCAAGACACTCGTCACGTTCTTCAAGATCGCACTCCAGATCGAGGTATGAGTAACGCATTCGGCAATAAGCGTTCTTGACTAAAATCTCTTTCTATCTTTATTCCAATTTATAAAGGCCGCGCCGTCCACATTCACATCATCGACGTTCGTATACACGTTCACGTTCTCGTACAAAACCTCGTAGCCATTCCCGCAAGACACGTAGTCACTCTAGAGATCGTTCTCGCTCTCGATCGCACTCGAAACCACATGTTAGCAATGTTAAAGTTAATTCTGTGACTGCTGTACCACCACAACGTTTAAATAAGAAGCTCGTCTCCACTCGTCGTTCTCGTTCAACGAATTCCAATTGGTCACGATCACGTTCACGATCCTCATCCCGTTCACGATCGCGATATCGCTCCAGATCACACAGTCGTCATCGTGTTGTCATTGAAACTGATAAACTTGTAGCCTCAGCCGAGGAAATGAAACGAACAATTGAAAAGAGTATGCAGGATCAGATGCGCGAAGAGGAAAGAAAAATCAAGGAAACTTTCCGCTCACGAAAAAAACCCGATTCTCTAATCAATTCTGAAAACTCAATTCCCATCGATGATGTAAATAGAACTGAGCCTGAAAATATCCCTATGACGCATTCACCACTTCGCAACGTAATTAAGGAATAGCTATATCCGTATTCATTTTGATTCAAATCAAAATAAAAATGTAGTCAATTAAGCTCGAAAATTCTCACTCATTAAAAGTAATAGGAAAATTTGAAAGCTTTTCTTTTATTCCCAACGTTTGGTGGGATGATGATCAATGTTTTGATTTCTTTTTTTTTCTGTAAAGCAGAGCTGGCCAACTTTTTTGGATGCGACCATAATGACAGTTTTTCATAACAGCAGCAAAATTTTAAAATTAATTTTTTTTAATACTTCCTACCAATTGAGTTAAGTTGTATTAAGTCCTGATTAGATCGTATTTCCCTCGATTGGATATATTCGGCAGGTTCATGAGAGTCTTATCTCGGGCGCGTGGTTGGTTTCAGCATTCTAAATTATGCGGCTCTCCAGTTCTGTCAGAAATGAAACTTCATATAAAAAAATACTTCAGAAAATTTCTGATTAATTTCTGAAGCGTCTTTTTATATGAAGTTTTTCATTTCTGATAGAGCTGGAGAGAGTCCCTATGTGTGACTCGTTAGTCATGACTCATGAGTAAAACCGATTCAATCGGTTCAAATTTCCCTAGGAATATTCATTTAGAATAGGGCTGATTGATACTGGGGAATTGGGTCAGATCGAAACGGCTATCAACTATATAGATCGTATTTCTGATAATATTCATGGTTTGATTTTTTTGGATTCAAATTGGTTTTATCTGAAATAGCGTCATCTCACTGGCGATGAATGAAGGTTCATATCAAGAATACTTCGAAAATTGCAGAGTTTAACATTCTGAACGCTTCTATTTAATTTTCAATGCTGAAATAGCTCAAGAGTCCACTATGCATTCTCGTATAAATCATGATTCATGTAGTAAAACATTCTTTCTTTCAAATTCTTCCTAGATATTCAAATAAGAAATTAGCGATTATACGGAATTGGTGAGATCCTAAAGGAATATAATACAATTGTAATGTCATGTAGGTATTGGTTTGTTTCATGATTCAAAGAAATCAGAAGCGTCATCTATGGCGATGAGGAAAGGTTTTCAAATCAAAATCGCGAGTTTCTTGACTTTTGTTTCCCATGCTAAACTGGCTTCTTACTTGCTTCTTGAAAAATCAGCATGGTTAAAACAAGCAATTTTTTGCAATGGTGCTATCTCTAGTTTCCAAATAAAAAATTACGTCTTAGTTCCTTAGTTGTAGTATTGAAACGCTCTCGTTTTCTTCATCAAAACCATGATACAAGAAAACAAGATAGCGCCACTTCAGTACCGCTATTTTGAGGCTCTCTTTGAGAGCCGAAAATTGAGTTTGTGACGTCACTGAGCGAGAAATTGTTGTTGTTTCCCATGCTATTCAAAAAAGAAAAAAGCCGGTTTAACATGGGAAACAACAACAACGAACCGCGATTTTGAGTTTGTGACGTTTCCTCTCTCAAGTGGCGCTATCTTGCTTTCTTGTATCATGATCAAAACAATTCACTACTCTTAAAGTCACATCTCTTGAATAACTCTCACACTCTTTTTTTTTTTTTTTTTTTTCTTTTTTTTTTAAACATAATCATAGTACGGCCGTGTCCTTATGATAATTTTTATACACGTATCGTATAATATGTTGAACTACACAATTCGTCGTAGGCATAATGAAACTCTTAATAAATTGAGAAATAACGAAAAAAAATTATAATAATTGGGGATGAAGAAAGAAGGAAATAAAGTGCTTCTGTGGACTTCCGTAACTTAATGCTGGTCATAAGCTTAAACTAGATTTGCTTTAACATGCCATCTTCATACAAATTGATACTTAAAATTAGCTTAAAATATTCTCTCCCTCTCTCTCTCTCTCTCTCTCTCGCGCGCTCGCTATTAGAACCGACTCCGATGAGAGTTGCGATTGCGATTTCTATTGTTCCGGCTTCCACGAGTTCCGCGATTGTTTGAATTATTATTGTTGTTATTGTTATTATTGCTGCTATTGTGACTATTGCTAACTTTATGTTGGTAATTGTCTCTGTCTGAACCGTAATCAGAATTACTTCTATTGTGCGGTCCATTGGAATTATTGAAAGTTTGCGGTGGGACATTGTTGTTGTTGTTGTTGGTATTGCTGTTGAAGCCATTTTGATTGGAATTTCCCCAGGGTCCTCCACCAGGTGCATTTGCCCATGGATTAGGTCGCATGCCAGACAAAAGAGGCTGCGGAGGCTGTTGTTGTTGCTGCTGCTGCTGTTGTTGTGAACCATCACTCAAATCGGGATTTGAGGCCTGTTGCAGTTGTTGCATCTTGATATTAAGCAAACATGGAAAGAATGGCTTCTTGAGACTAAGCAATTCGCGTACAAAAACCGCTTGAGGATTATGATTGCGCGGTTCGAAACGAGATTTTTTCAATGGCGGTGAAGTTTCACGACTCTCCAAAGTTGGCGATCTTGAGCTATCGCGATCGTTTGGCGGTGGCAAAACATCACGTAATTCCTCAAGTTTCCCAGCATCGATGTATTTGTTAAGATAATCGGGACCCTGGCGTACGGCGACCATTAAACGCGAATCTGGATGAACGCGTATGAAACGGCCGTGCACAAAAATACCAATAATTGTGTTTGGTTCCATCGTAACGAGGGCACCACTTGCCAGCATTGACTCGATTGTATTCTCGGCAATTTGCTGATAAGATAAATTTCCATTTTCTTTTGACTCACGCAAAGGCATTTCTTCATAGGGTCCAGCGCCTTCATCCATGCGGCGCATTCCAGCCCATTGGGCTTGAAAGTTTCGTGGAATCGGCTTGCTATAAGGTACTTTTTTATCGCGATCCTTGTCGGAATATCTGCCAGGATCTAAGTCCAGGCCCGGAATGAAGCCTTTATCGGCTGTAAGACTCTCAGTGAATTCAACTTTATCCTCGGGACCCATGCCCGGTATGATGGCGTCGTCTGAATGAAGAAGAAGACATTTTTTTTAATACGAAATCTCATAAATGCCAACGATTCGGAATGTTTTACCATATTCGCAATCATCTAAAGCAGCCAAACTTGCTGGCAGAGTATTCAAATTATACTTATCGCGCATAAGGTCACCAGGTCGATTGCGTGTCCAGAATTTTATTGTATGATCATTTGAACCTGAGCATAAAATATGACCAAGCGGATGCCAGGCCAATGTCCAGACTATGCTTTCGTGAGCCGTTTCAACACCACCGATTTCCTTGTCCGTGCTTTGAAAACCAAAACAAAAAAAAAATTAAGAACTAAATTGCAATTGGGACTGTGTCGTACTTATTCACTTCACATACCCAACATTCCAAAACAATATGGACCCATCTGAGCCGCCAGAGCAAAAGAGACCCTCATGCACCGGATGCCATGATACTGAACTGGCCTCTTTTTTATGTCCACGAAATATCTGTACCGCATCACGCAAATTCCTCAGATCGAAAAGCTTTAGCAAATGATCACGAGAGGCAGTGACTAACCAGTTGCCATTGTCATTCCATTTCAGGTCCATTACAGTCGATTTGTGAGCATGTCTGTTGGGATCGTTTTTATATAATTGAATTAAGAAAAATGAATCCTCTTTTATATATATAAACTTACAGGGTTGCCAGGGCACTTCCGCTCTTGGGATCCCACAATTTAATTGGCTGTTGGTTATCTTTACTTCCGGAGACTATAAGCGCCTTCTGTGGATGCCAGTGTACACATTTGACATCAGCTCCATGTCCTGAAAATGAACGACGAAAGCTGTTGAAAGAGAATTGTGTAGAGTTATAAAAAACTTCTTACCTCTTAGCGCTCGCTCTTCCTGGCAACGCAAAAAGTCCCATATCCTTAGAGTGCCATCGTCACTGCAGCTAACAAACTTTGTATCCGTTGGACTAAAACTAACGGCGTTTTTTGAAAGGAGAAATATCTTTTTACTCAAACTGCGGTAGTAACAGTGGGACAAATGATTTCTCATTAATATTTATTTACTTGAGACTTTTTTTTTTTTTTTTACTATAGGGGTATTCACAAAGGCGTGTTAAAAACGTTGGAAAGTCGGAAAATCGGAAAATTGCGACTTCTTCAAAAATTTTAAATTTTTCAGGGACCCAAAATAATAATTATTTTTGAATTTTGAATTTTAAAAATCGATATAAAATAATTTATATTTTAAAAATTAGTATTTAAGTGTTATTCTTAGAGTTTTATTTTTTGATCAAAAAACAAAAATTAATTCTCAAGTTTTATTTTTTGATCAGGAAATAACAATTATTTTTCGAGTTTTATTTTTTACTCAGAAGATAAAACTTATTCTAAGAGTTTTAGTTTTAACTCAGTAAATAAAAATTGCTTTTAGAGTTTTATTTTTTGCTCGGATGATAAAAATTATTTTTGGAGTTTTATTTTTTACTCAGAAAATAAAAATTATTTTTCAAGTTTTTTGTTTTACTCACAACATTATGCAAACACAAGTATTATGCAAATATTTTTTGGATTTGAATTGTGGTTGCCGATTTCGCATCTGGCCTTTTTCATTTCCTCGTGTTCATCATCATCCGACTCTTCATCACTTTATCCTATTTCAGGCGTTATCTTGAAGAAAGTGGTAATATACTTATGCAAGAGTTTTATTTTTCTGAGTAAAAAAAAAAAACTCAAAAACCAATTTTTATTTTTTGAGTAATAAATAAAAATCTAAGATAAATTTTTATCTTCAGAGCAAAAAATAAAATTCGAAAAATAATTTTTATTTACTGAGTAAAAATTAAAAATCTAAAAATAAGTTTTTTCTTCTGAGTAAAAAATAAAATTCGAAAATTAATTTTTATTTCTTGATCGAAAAATAAAACTCTAAGAATAAGTTTTATCTTCTGAGTAAAAAATAAAACTCAAAAAATAATTGTTATTTTCTGATTAAAATAATAAAACTCTTAAAATAATACTTAAATTGTAATTTTTAAAATATAATTTATAACAGTTATGGTCCCTGAAATTTTTTTTTTGTGTCTTGTACAACTTTTTAAGCATTTAAATTTTTCCGATTTTCCGACTTTCCTAATTTCCGACGCCTTTGTGAATACCCCTTATATTTCCATGTCATGAAAAGCTTGGGATCGTTCGCTGCTAGTCTTTGTTCATTTTGTAACTAGGAATAATAACTTTTTAATAATTTTCTGAGCCGTAAATGGTTTCATACGGAGTGGTCATATGAAAAATGCTCTTGGGTAATTTCTTCCCTACAAATTTTTCCACCGGGAAAATGTAAATGTTTTAATCGTCAATGCTTGAGAGAAGGTGATGATGTTTACTTAAACATATTCGAAGGTCTTGCTCCGTTTATGTTCCTCTCCCATTGGTTTAGAATAGGAGGATTTTTTCTCATGTTTTGGTGACCCCGGGATAGGCAAGGAGACTTGAACACACAAGAAGGAGAATTTTTCTCAATCCCCCTGAGAAAAAACCCCCGAGAATATTTAGAATCGAGCTGAGATTTTGAATATATTCCCAATCGGTTCGTTAAAAACGTTTAAGGCAGTTTGTTACTATTCCCGTTAAGTCTTTCGTCACGATGTCCTCTGAATTTTGCTTTTTTCGGAACGAAAAACTTAATCGATACAGTAGAAAACGGGCCTAAGAATATTATCCACCATTAGACAATAAAATTATTAAAAAATTATATATAGTCGAAACTGTCTATAACGAATTTCAAGGGACCGGAAAATATATATTCGTTATAGAAAGAATTCGTTATAAGAAGAAAAAAAAATGGCACTACAAATTTAGCCAAAAAGCCTTGAGAGAAATTCGCTATAGAGAGAAATTTGTTATAGAGAGCTTCCACTGTATATTATTATTGAAGTGATTTCATTTAGTTTTCTTAAGTTCCCTTAAGTCCTTAGAGGAAGAGGTCTCTTGGGATATTTTATTTCCTTATATTGTGATCATCAGGCTAACCTTGTTTTTGTGATTTTCTGGAATTGAAGTGTGAAGAATTTTTCGGTATAGAATTTTGCAGGAATGCACAGCATTACGATCAATCAGCAAATTTATGGCTGAAACTGTTGGATTTTTTTATTGGTCAGAAAAAAAAAAATTTTTTTTTTTTTTATTATTTATTTTGTACAATAATTTGAATGTAGTGATTCCTTCCTCCAGTTGGAATTCCAAGCTTGACTTGAATCCGTGTCTCCGAAATATTCTCTTCCAACATTTTCCAATGTTTTTTTTTGGAATTAGAAGACAGCTTCATCACTTTGATTTCTTCGCGTCTTTTATTTTTATATAATATAAATAAAAAATAATTTTTATTTAAAAAATATGATTTTCTATTATAATGGTACTTCTCCGTGTTGGACGTACTGGATACCGCCTGGCAATCAATCCAAGTGAATAGAAGAAAAGTCTTTGTGAAAATGATTTCTTTATTTTTTTTTTTTTATTAACTCGCTTGCCTCGAAAATAAAAAAACGCTTTGAATCGTTTGACGAAATGGCTTTGGCAACTTTATTTTTCTCGAATTTGTACAGTGATTGATCTCTAAGGCTAAGAGAGACGTATATGGACACGATTCTAGTCAGAGCGTGGTTTCTAATTGTTTGTTTTATTTGTATTTGTATTAGTTTTTTTTTTTTTTTATTTTTTATTTATTTTGTTGCCGGCGACAGTTTATTTAAAATCGTTTCGAAAAATGAAATAGAAAACGAAAACAAATAAACATAAAAAAATGTGATCACAGTTACATTTTTCTTCAGTCTTCATATATTATATATATATTTATATATATGTATTTAGTGTTATTTATATATTATTCTGGTCTAATTGGCGTCGGGGATTTGGTTAGCCTGATATCTGTCTAGAGGCGTGGTAGTTGCTTTTTCTTTATTTTATTTAAAAATTGGTGCAACTACCCGCGAAAATATGAACTAGACTGAGACAAGAAAGAGACTAGACTCACTAAGGAGCGGGAAAACGATTGTCCCTATCAGTTGAATTGTGTATTTTTGTAGGATTAGGAGAAGTAGTAGTAGTAGTAGTAGTAGTAGTACATTGGTATACCTTATGCCCCTGATGGCTTCCTTGTGCGCTTGGTACATTTTGACGTTGTTCATATTCGACTGCCAGTACTTCACATATCCAGAATGATCACCAGTCACCATCCAACTGTCATTATGCGACCACACCATTGTCCGCACTGGGACGTCGTGGGCCTAAAAATAGAATGACGTGTATAAGAAACGTAATTTGAAAAGTATAAATTATAAAAAGATGCTCCAGTTCCAGTGACATTAGTAATTCGTAATGTTTGATTGAAAACTTGATTAAATCTAATGTTATCACCGGTTTGGCAAACGTGTTGCAACATCTCTAATACTAGAAAAAAAATCACCTGTAAAATGGTTTCAAAATTGAATGTCAGTCCATTCCATAGTGTAAATTCTCCTGAACTCGCGCCAGTCACAAGTCGTCTGCCCTCTGGCGTCCATGCCAATGTGAATATGGGGCAACGCATTTTATTTGTCGCCGTTTTCACGAACCGCGTTGTAACCGCATTCGATGGATTATCTAAGTAACTGGAAGGAGGCAGCAACTCTGGAACGTATATACTTTCAGGTTGAATGGCGTGTCTATCGCGATAATCACGCTGCCACAATCGTGTCTGCAACAACAAAACCGATTCAAATACCGAATTCTCACAGATCTATCAAAATTTACCTCAATAGCTCGAACAATTGACGCGTTATAGTCAACTGTTTTGCGCATAACACTCTTCCGCAGTCGTTTGCCATCGAAATCATCCTGCGTCATCCCAAATGGACGCTGAAAATTATTCGTGAAGGGTTTGAACTGCAACAACAAGCATAAAATTGCAATATCATTAGGCATTGGTCCAAAAAAAAAACAAACAAATAGTTAAATTCGAATCAATTATTAAACTGTACCCAACGCACGCTACGCACAAAACCGACACAACTCAAAATCTATTTCATCATTTTTTCATGTCGCGCTGCATTTTCCTACAGGAAAGCCAGCACATCGAAAATAAATATTTAAATTTTTCGATTGACCAGTTGATTGAGAGAAATGTGAACTAATAAAATAATTGTTTTTTTACAGACTTCAAAAGATTTGTTCGAGAAAGTCGAAATTTTGAGTTGAGACGCCTTTGTACTTAGTGTGACACATGCTTTTTACCTTCCCATGGTGATAATGCTGTCTGTATCCAACTTGTGGCGGTGGTATGGAAAGATTTGTTGCCAGCGCTGAGGGCGCTGTTAGTCCAGCGTTTGACGTCGCAATTTTGTCCATTTCCTTACTTTTTGAAGAAATCAATGCGTGAATCTCTTTTTCTAATGTACTAGGGATGCTGATTGAACATCGATGCATTGAAAATATCGATGTTTTACTTCGATGCATCGATATTACGCTGTTTACACGTTAAGACATTGTTTTTTTTAAATATTTTTATTTATCGTTTATAAAATACGTTTTTTGTTAAGTTTTTCTGCTGCTGCGTATTAGTTAAATAAAATAAATTTTTTAAAAGATGCCTTGAGGTTTCCAAGTTTTTTTTTTGTTGGGTAAGAGGCCATTTACACGTTAAGAAATTTCGATAATAAAACACACTTTTTGTGGGCTAGGGACGCGCGGGGATGTGGTATGGTAGCGTTTTTTGCTCTTCCCCCTGCCTCTGTTGCCATCGAAAATTTGTTTCATTATCGAAATGTCTTAACGTGTAAGAGGCCATTTACACGTTAAGACATTTCGATAATGAAACACACTTTTTGTTGGCTAGGGACGCACGGGGATGTGGTATGGTATCGTTTTTCTCTCTTTCCCCTGCCTCCCATGCCAACGAAAATATGTTTCATTATCGAAATGTTTTAACGTGTAAATAGCGTATAAATAGCGTATAATTCTATGCGCTTCGATGCATCGGGGAACATCGATTTTTTCTCCGTCTGACATCCCTATAATGCACATACTACTGTGGGCAAAAAATACCGGGAATTTGTGTATAAATCAAAAAATCTTTATTTATTCTTCTAAATTCATATCATCCCCCTCAAAATAGTCCCCCCCGGATGCAATGCACTTATGCCAACGTTTTTTCCAATTTTCGAAACATGCCAAATAGCCACTTTCCGGTATAGCCATCAGAGCGCGCTTCGATTCACGTTTAATCTCCTCTATCGTATCAAAACGGTGTCCACGGAGCGGTCTCTTGAGTTTAGCGAACAGCCAGAAGTCACATGGTGCCATGTCAGGCGAATACGGTGCTTGCGGAACAATATGAGTGGAATTTTTGGCGAAATGGTCACGAAGAATGAGTGCAGTGTGAGATGGTGCATTATCGTGATGCAAAAACCAAGAGTTATTGGCCCATAATTCTGGCCTCTTTAGGCGAATAGCTTCACGCAAACGACGCATAACGCTCAAATAATATTCCTTGTTGACAGTTTGACCGGGCGGAAGGAACTCATAGTGCACCACACCACGGTAATCGAAGAAAACAGTCAGCATGACCTTGATTTTTGAGCGACTTTGGCGTGGTTTTTTTGGTCTCGATTCACCTTTGGCACGATATTCGCTTGATTGATCAGTTGTTTCCGGATCGTAAGCGTAAATCCAAGTCTCTTCTCCAGTTATGATACAATCCATTTTGTCTTGATAGTCCGAAAGCATTGTTTCACTCACATCAACGCGGCGCCTTTTTTCCATGAAATTGAGCATTTTTGGTACCAATCGAGATTTTACTTTTCTGAGGCCCAAATGGTCACTCAAAATGGTTTTCACTGATCCTTCGGATATTCCAACAAGTTCACAAAGGTCTCGGACTGTCAATCGACGATTTTGGAGCACCAATTCCTTGATTTTGTTGACGTGTAGCTCATCAGTTGATGTTGATGGCCGTCCTGACCGTGCCTCGTCTTCAACGCTTTCTCGACCCTCTTTGAACATTTTGTACCACTCATAAACTCTTGTTTTCGATAGAGCTTGCTCACCGAAGGCCTTCTGCAACATTTCTAACGTTTTGGCAGCAGAAATTTCATTCCGAACACAAAATTTAATGGAACTACGTTGTTGAATAATTTCAGACATTATAAAAATCGAAAAATTCACTTTTAGCTGTTTACAAAAGCACGCGTATCTCAAACACTAATGAATATTTTGACGTGCTGTTGGGCACAGATGTCAATTATAGTAGTGCCAACTTAAAAATAAAAACATTTGTCCCTATCGGAATCCCCATAAAATTTAAATGCAAATTTCCCGGTATTTTTTGCCCACAGTATTATATAAGCGGCCTTTACATGATCACGTTTACCTGCAGTCATGCGTGGCGTGATTGAAAAGAATGACCATTTAAATGCAAAAAATGTATGAAAAACAGGCATGACATTCTTTTACATGATGCGGCGCTTGCAGACAAATCATCAGCGACAAAGTTGGTTTATCGCCGAGGGACGTTCGGGGATGTGGTATGGGAGCGTTTTTCTCTCTTCCCCCGCCGACATTCCAACTTTGACGCAACTGATTTGTCGCCTAATATGAACAGCGACTTTCCCACAAAAAGTCCGTTAACGCTCAAATACACCATACAAGCATTTGCACGAATCCATGTTTGTACAAGATGCTAGTGGTATTCAAGCAGATGAGGAAATTGAAGTGTGCAAATTTTGCAACAGAAAACTTTGCCCTTCTGTATGAACGACCCTGCGGAGAACGAGCGAAAAACTTTTGCGATAACATTTGGAGTAAGTACTTTCACATTAAAAGCAAGCATGTAAATTAGTTCCAATTTCAAACATCTTGAAAACAAGCCGAAAGTTCGTGTTTAGTCTGAAAATTGCAATCAAATGTTCTTAAATTAACTTTGCATAAAAAATTGACATGTGAATTTCTCTGGTGAAATAAAGCCGTATGCAACCCCGCCCCTTTATACTCTTCGATTACTTCCTTGCTCATTATAAGTGAAAGTAAAAAATTTACTTCCAAGTAATTTTGTGTTTTTTTTTTTCGTATGCCAAATTTTTATAAGGGCAATTTACTTTCTGTATATATATAGCCATCATATTTAGATAAAATTGACCTTTTATTAGAGCAAATCAAATTTTAATTACATTGTCATTCGTCTTACTCGTTTTCCAAATGCCATTTTCATATTCACTAACAAATGAATTACGTATGACTTTTTAAGTAAATGAAAACAGAATTTAAGGATTAATTATGCGAGTAGTCGTAGAAGACATTTTCACTGCTTCGTCATGACTGTGGAAGTATTAAATTTCTAGTTAGTTTGGCACTTTTCTTTAAGATCTTTAAAAGACCTAATATGATTTCCAGACTATTCGCGTTAAACATGAATTTAGTACCTTAAGTAGACTTTAGTATTGAGTTTAAACTGAGTTTAGGGTCTTTAAATTCTAAATATAAACCTCATGAAGTTTAGGCATTCGTTGCTGCAACCCTTACCTTTTACTCCCTTTTTTTCAACCTCGAACGTTGAAGTCAGCTGTATTTAATTTGATTTGAAATTACCCAGCAAAGCAAATTTCGGAAGCGCTCCGAAATCATACGTCTGAAAATGCCAATGTAAGAGCGTTTTTATGGTAAACACATAAAATCCGAGATCATTCCGAAATCCTCTTTGAGCAACGTGGCACAAATAAAGCTTCATTTGCAAGTGAAAGCAATTTTATCTCTGTCCGAAAAGATATCTGAAAGCTCATATTGCCTGCTGGGTAATATTCAAATGCGTGTTTTGACTGCTGGATAGAATTGCAGCATGTTGAATGTTGTTCAAAATTGATGTTAGCAAGCTAATGTATTAACACCATTCCGGTTGCTTTCATTTTTTGCAATTTGTGACGTCTAACAATAACAAGCTTAAATATTTTTCTGTCATTTTCCATTTGCAGCTTTTGCATGAAACAAATGCTTCCAGACTGTGCAAAAGTTGTTCGAAAATCAATCCAAAACAAAAAACACTGTTTGAATTCTGTAAATTCAGAAACTCAGTCTGAAAGGGTTTTTGATAATTTCATACTTAAGTGAGCCAAATTCAGATTTTAAATTCAAAGTCTGAAAAGCCTATAAAAGATTTAATTGATATATTATCGCAGTACTCGAAATGCAAAAATTTCATGTTTTACTAACTGTATATAATATTTATGAAAGTTGGCATTTTCTGTATCACGATGCTAATACATACAGATTTCATTTATTCATCAGTGTGAAAATGAAATTTCAGTGGTGTACCTAATATATTGAATCCATAAATTGTACCTAAATATAGTAAAGTGTACCTAATATACCCAGCCAGAATTTTTTTCATAAATGACAAATAATATACCCAGCCGGAATTTTTCTCATAAATGGTAAAAATTCATTCATGTTTTCACCGAAGACATCAAGAGGAATATTTGAGCACTTCTCAAATCTGATGACATGGTCATTTAATGGAGATATTATTCATACCAATTATAATGGCAATGTCATCGAGAGAAGGTGTTATTCACTCCCGACCGATAACATTGTCTTGCAAAACGAGAGATACCTACTGATACGATGGAGTAATCTATTCCAATTTCGATGACCAACCCGTGACCTATATTCTTATGACGGCCAATGCCGCTTCTGTCTAAATTTCATGAGAATGTTGCAATAGAATCAGGAGTAGTCGCGGATAACTACAGCAGACCTTTCACCATTTCATTCACTAAAAAAATTTCTTCCTCTTGAAATTGTACCTAAAATGGACAAATTGTACCTTTGAAGTGAAAAAGGGCCGAAATAGGTACAATTACACATACTTTTCCAACACTGTTACTCAGCCGTGGCAACTCTCATTCGAATTTCAATCACTCATTCTCTTTTATTCTGTCTGACAAAGAGTGAAAATACAGAATGTCAAATAAAAGAAAATTGTGAAAAAGTGAAAAAGTGAAAAAATGATGCGTATATATAGGACTATAGCGTTTTTTGCGTTATAATATTAACTAAATAATTAAAAAAATAGAAGAGATACGAAAAGAAAAGTTAAAGCTAATATAAGAACAAAGAATTTTTAACAAACACTGAAACAAGCAACGTATGATATATGTGAAAATGTGAGTATATTTGAATAAATAAACAACTCAAAGAGAAATGAAACTAAACAGATTAAAGCCAATAGAATGCAAGAATCAACTTCATATTTCTACCAATATAATAAATTTTCAAGGACTGCCTAAAAAAAACTCTCAATTTTGATAAGAATTTGCTTTTATTCTTCGAAAGTACCATTTTAATATTTTTGTGCGTCATTCTGTTTTGGGAAATATTGTTTGGTTCAGAAGCTTCACTAAGAGACTTATTTCGACCAATACATAAACTCTATGCCTTTATTAAAGGAAAAAGTTCAAGTCTATTATATCATTATGTGAAATCTTCTAACGAGTTTATGAGCAAAATAGAGAAAAGTTTACTTTCAAAGGTAAAGCTCAGATTTTTAAAGCCTGAAATCAACTATAGATTTTTTTACTAGAGAAAATGTGTAGAGTGTAGAGAATGATACCTTTGTTGTATAACTGAAGATGTCTTACAATTCTGCAGTAATAGAGCTCCTCGACATTTTAGAGTAGAGTCTTCCATGTGCTCATGCTATTTTAACTGCAAAAGAATGTTTTCTCTACGACTTACATTAGAGAAAATTACTTTGGCAGTGTATGTATCGTGGACCAATACATACAGCTCTACTCGTATATGTCGAACGGCAAGCTTACGTAAGCTTTAAATTGCAGAGACGGTCTTCAGTTATACAACAAAGGTACATTCTTACTCTACACACTTTTCTCTACGTAAAAAACTCTATAGTATTTCAGGCTTAACGAAGAACATTTTGATAGATTCTTATCGTTAAAGGTTTATTTTTATAGTATCGCTGCTGAAAAAATAATAAACAGAGTTAATCTCAAATATCAAAGTACCTAAATAAGTTGGTCTAATTTAACTGCTTAACGTACAGGATTTAGTTTCTCCATGGAACGCGCGCGTGTGGAAAGCGTAGAGGAAAATTCATTTTTCTTTGCATTAAATTTCATGAACTATAATATCCATTAAAACTTTGTTGTACCCCAATTGCAGTTTTTTTAACGCAACGTTCAAAATCTGGCGCTCGCAACATTCGTATCCACTCTTTACACTGGACGACGAAGGAGCCCAATATTATAATAAAGAGGTGCAGAAACACAAACACTGCCAGGCATAAAGGAGAAATTAAAGCGCACACGACGTTCGTTAACGGGAGCACGAGCGTTTAGGCTGCGTCAATGATGCTGTACGTCTTTCACGTCGATGTGGGTCGAATGATGAGCTTCGACATGACAGTCGCACTGTCCTCTGTCGAGAATCTAAAAGACACCATCGAACGCCTTCACGGTATTCCGGCAGCGAATATCGTT
This sequence comes from Chlorops oryzae, assembly GCA_020466095.1. Classification (NCBI taxonomy): domain Eukaryota; kingdom Metazoa; phylum Arthropoda; class Insecta; order Diptera; family Chloropidae; genus Chlorops; species Chlorops oryzae. The sequence goes on along the minus strand of CM035809.1, from coordinate 9,021,558 downwards.
TTACTTGTCAGCGGCGGAGAGATGCTGACGGAAACAACGCAAGTGTCCTACTATTCCGCCGGAACAGATACAAATCCAATTTATATGTTTCTCACAGGCGATTTTAAAGTACCGTTATCGACAATGCCACAGACTGACACAGATCTCGATCTACGAGGTCAAGTAGAGCGTTCCATGGAACTTCCGGCGGTCTATGAAACCGTGGTGACACGAACGCAATTGGCAGTAAAAATGTATGAACAAGCGCGAGAAGAAGAACGCCTGTGTGAGCGTTTGGTTCAGGATCAACATTTACAACAGCAAGGCTGGGCGGCTGTGGTTGCCAACATGGAGGATCTCACGGAGGAATTCCGTTTAAGATTTCGTAATTTTTGCTCATTTTTCGATCGGCATTTGAGCCAGAGGACGCGACATTTGGAATTGTTGCAAAATTTTAGCGCTGATCTAACGAAATTATCGCGCATTCCAATATTGCCTGGCTTGATGCCACTCGCCGAGGCCGATTTCCATGGCTTTGATGAGTATCTGGATAATGATGATGTATTTTCACGTTCACATTCTCAGCAAGAGTCGGTGTTAGCGACGCAACATGGAGGAACAAAAGCTCCTCAAGTTGCATCACCTGTGGAGGCGGTCAGTTCAGAAACATTAATAAAAAGCGATGCCTGTGATACATCGTCCACGTCTCCGAATAAGAAAGCGAAATTGGGCGAAACGGATGTAGCAGCTGAACAATTAGCAAAACCTGAACAGTCATCGTCAGGCAGTGGGAAGAACGTGCGACGTATTACGCTAAATTTATTGCAATGGATAACCTCGAAGGAGAATCATAACGCACTACAGACAATGTCAATTGAATGTGTCCAGGGTCTAAGCACTTTCAATGAAGAAATCTATGAGAAGCTTAAAAGCGAGGTGCAGAATACCATCAACATTGCGGAGCAGGGAGACGTTAAGGAGATTCGTGGTCTGGGAGAACGTTTGTGCAAACTGGATGAATTCAAATATAAGATCAAGAATATGGTGCAGGAACAGAAGGAACATTCAACGGGATTCCAACAGAATCAAAGTCGTGCAATCAATCTACGAGATCCATCAATCTTGCCCGATCTATGTGACTCGCATCGATCGCAATTGCAGGTTATGCTGCAAAATCATCATAAGATACTGGAACATCGTAGGTGCATTGCAAAGGCAAAAGACGAACTCGGCACGAATCTTCATATGCGCCTGAATCGCATAGTTTGCATTGAAAATGCTATGAGCGATATTGATAACCGTTTGCTTTTCTATCATCGTTATCTGCGTCGTGCCGAACGACATATTGGCATTATTGAGCAGATTCATCAGGCCCCAAGCATTTACGTTGGAGCGGTTACGGAGGTAAGAATGCATTCGATTTGATATGTAGATCGATCTATATTTAGCCGAATTAATTTTTTTGTTCATTGTTATTTAAATATAGGTGGTTAGGCGAAAAATCTTTTCAGAGGAATTTGGAAAATGGGCATCGAAGCTATCGGACGACTTTGATGCCATACATAGTGAAGAAATTAAACGGCGAGAAATGTTCAACGCAAGCTTTGATGGTCATTTTTTAAACATATTGTTTCCAGGCATGAATGATATGCCACCATCTTTCGCCAATGAGAATCCGTTAACATTTGATGCACGGCTACCTAATCTAACCAAATCGGATATTGATTTGTTAACGTCATATTTACCTGATTTGGCCAATCAAATTCGTTTGCCCGATATGTGGCCGGTTATTAAATTCTTCGTTTCACGTTCGGGTGATCATCAGAAGGAACGTTGGGAGCAATTGCTCAAGCAGCAAGCACTAAACGAGCTGGCAACAATGAAAACCGGTACGGAGAAGCCACAGCATGCACGTTTGACGGAGTTGCAAAAGTCGGCGGCAGGCGAAACGAGCGCAGGTGGTGGAGGCTATGATGAGTCGGAAACGGATACAGAAATAGAATTTGAAAAAGTGCCAGCGGCTTGCGCTAGCGGGACGACATCGTTGACATCACATGTGCCAGGCGAAACAGAAGAAACCGAAAAAATAACGGAAGTTTCAACCCTAACACGTAGCACTATTACCGAGTGCCTGCTAATGACTAGCGCTGAGACATTGACCGATGAAAATGGCTCAGCGACACGCGATGAAGTCGACAGACTGCGTCATTTGTTGAATGCTCTATCGCAGCATTCATTGGAATGTATAAGAATGGCACGTGGTAATTTGAAAACATTTCGAACAGACGCAGAAGAATATCGGAATGACCTTCAGGCGGATATTCAGGCGCTTCAAGACACATGTAAGCTGGTGCACATGCGCTGTGAAGAACGCGAGCAACAGTTGCTGCAAGAGACCAATTCCAAAGAGACGGAATTGGAGCAATTGCGCGCACAGTTGAAAAATCGAGATGCTGAAATCGAACGTCTACAAGCCGAAGTGTGTAACTTGAGTTCGTTACGTGAGAAATGCGATTTATTGGCAGAGGAAATGAAGGAAATGCAAACTCAGTTTAATCGCGAAAAGGAGACAGCAGTTGCTATGGCCAGAGAGGAACTTATACACGAGCATAAAACGGAAATTGAATCGCTGCGTTGCCGCTTTAAGCTAATGACTTCGATGGAACGTTCACCATCGGATATGAGCCTGGAGAAAATCGAGAGACCGACTTCGAGAGCAGCAGCAGCAGAGGATGTGAATCATCCAGCTTATGAAATGATCGAATTGAAGCAACACGAAGCTATACGTGCACAATTGCAGGCGGAGAAGGAGCGAGCGGTGAATGCAGCCGTTGAAGCCGAACGCATTATGTGGCAATCGAAAATAACACTGAACTCAGAATCTGTGATGGCCAACGTGGGCATACTTAAAGTAATCGAGGAGAAGGAAAAGCAATTAGAACAGCTACGCGAACGTGAGCTAATGCTAACAAAGGAGAATTTCCAGTTGAAAACGCGACTGGATGCACTGACCAACGAAGATGCCAACAGTTGGCTAAAAGAAAAGATCGAATATTTGCATCGTGACAAGGAGCGTCTAGAGAAGGAATTGGAGAAAACGCGCCGCCTAGAAATGGAGGGATCCTACGCAGGACCCCCACGAAGGTAAGCGAATAAGTTAAAAAATTGCAGCAATTATAATTTCAATAGCAGCGTCTCTTTGAATAATACCATTTACTTTTCCAGTCTCACATACGAGCATAATGTTCTACCACGTTCAAAGTCGAGCAGTTCTAGTCATAAATATGTCGTGCTTCAATCGATCGAAAAAGGCGATGTCGTCTTTACCGTCTGGAGCACAACATACGGACAGTACATAGTGATTCAAGATTCACAAAATCTATTTTTTCGTACATGGCGAGAGTCTGGCTGGTCTGCAATTGCAGTTGCCTAAACGTGAAATTGAATCGCCAGTGGTGCCTGGAGACGAGTTGACAACCTTGCCTCCTGCAACGGCAGCTATACCGATACCTTACTATGCTGTTGGAATCGTAGTTGAAAAGGAGTACTGTCAGGCTCGAAAGGTAAGCATCATTTCAAGACTTTATAATAGACGAAGAAAATGTTTTCAATCGCTTTCTCTTCTCTCTCTCTCTCTCTCTCTCAGGATGAAAATCGGTACCGCGTTCCGCGCGGTTCAAAGTTCTATCGCGTCAAGGTTGCACCGCTTGCAATAGCGCAACCCACTGTACGTGTGCCGCGTGATCGCTTGGAATGTAAGTAAAAAATTAGAATTTAGCTGTAGAAGGTGCATCGGACTGATGATAGCTTTTTTCTTCTGCTCCCTCTCATAGCCTGCTCAAGATCGGTTAGCCGCTCTCAGTCGCAGTGCGAATCACAAAGTGAAGTAAGCACTGTCGCAACTGGAGCAGTTATGGCAGCCGTGTCATCGTCGGTGGTGCAACTACCACCGCCGGTGCCCAGTTCCGAAAGCACAACGACAACAACAACAACAACAACAATTACAAGACGAAATCGCTCAACTGGTAGTAAGACCGAAGAAGAGGAGCCATTGCAACTGCTAAGCGAACGTTGTCGCTATGTCAGCGTAAGTGAGGAGGAAGAATCGTCTGTGACGAATGCTGCTATTCAACAGCAACAATCGCAACCACAACAACAACAACAACAACAGTCTGTGATAACCGAGCAGCCGACAGCATCCAATAATCTAAAACTAGATCTAATGTTTCTAACAACAACACCAACAATAACAGACACCACTCCAACAACAACAACATCATCACAAGAAGATCCCATGATGGTGAAAGAAACCGAAGAGGGCCCAAAAGAGCACAAAGAAGTCCAAGCTGACCAGGTTGATGCAGCAAAAACCGGAAGCAGCACACCTGATGCTGCCTTAGCCACAGCTGCGGCTGCTGTCGTTACCGCCTCTTCTGAAATACCCATATCGTCATTTAATACAACGAGTGAAGACTCCGATGAATATCGTTCGTTGGAGGGTAAGGAAGAGGATACGGCTTTTGCCAGCTTTGATTAGTGAAACGCTATTAAATCCGTAAACGTTTCTCGTCTCCCTTACTGCTTTGGTTTTATCGCTGAACGAAATTTTTATTCCTTACGCAAACGCTTAGCGAGCGGAGATCGAACGAGAACGAAAAAAAATCTAGAAACTATTACTATATAGAGAGCATGAATGTTTGGATGGATGATGAATATAATCTTTTTTAACAAAGGAAAAATGAGCAAAAAAAAAAAATTCAAAAATTGAAAAATTTATGAAACCTATGCCCCTAACCCTTTCAGATTAAGTAAAAACTTACATATTTACTTTGCTATGGACATACCGTGAAGCGACACAATTAATAGTTCTTCATTTTGATTATCGAGGGTTTTTTTTTTTTTTTTTTTTGTATTTTTATTCCAATGACTTACCAATCGAAGTTATTTTTTCTCTAACATATTTTTTTTTTTTTAGTGGCTAAGCTGGAAAGTTTAATTAAATTAAATAATAAAATAAAAATATAAAAATTACGACTCTTCAAAAAGTAGTTATTTCTTGGAAAGATTAATTAAGGGGACCTTCTGGTCTAGAGCACGAAAATTTAGGGTATTTTCATGATTTTTTTTTTTGGTATTAAGCCAAATAAAAAACGATTTTCTAAGTATGCAGGCTTATTATATTCTTTATTGACAAAAAATAAAAAATGTTAATTTTTTTTTTTTTTTTTTGGTATTTTAAAAATGGCGTTGAAGTGGACCCTCTTTGAAAAAGTACCTCCGTGGTGTGAAAGATTTTGGCAGTTCTGGTAATCGAAAAAAAAAAAAAAAAAATATTTTATTAATCAGAATGAATGCGGCTATGGCAGGAACTAGAATAAAAAAAAATTTTTTTTAAATTGACAAAATGGCGCAATTTTTTATTTCAACCATCAAAAACTCCCCTTTTTTTTGACCATTTTTTTATGAAAAAATATGAAGTTCTTGAAATAAAAATTCGATTCTAGTTCGGGCCATAGCCATTGATGTTATGAATAATATATAAAAATTCCAGACAAATCGGTTCGATGGTTTTTTTGTTTTCATTCACACCAGGTCAAAAAAAGTAGTTTTGAGATAAACGCGTTCAAAGTTGCTTTGATCAAGCGCGCTGCCTGCTGTCTCCACCTTCTAAAAAGGCTGTAGCAAAACAAATATTGTCAATATCTTCACGAAACTTTGCCAGCATATTCTTAAAAGTCTATTCTTCCGAAATATATAAAAAAAAAAAAAATCAATTTTAAAAATTCTAGACCAGAAGGTCCCCTTAAAAGTTCCAAGAGAAAGGTAAGATCTAATTAAAAAAAAAAATTTGTTATACCACTCCATAATTTTTTCTGTTAATAAAGGTCTTCCCAGTTTAATTCCAATAATTTCTCCTAAGAGTGCAATAAGATAATTTCAAAAAATATCTTAGATCAAATCCCCTAAAACCCTTTTCCCGAAGAAAATCTAGTTAAAATAAATTTTTTAAACTAAGCTATTATTGCTAGAATTCCACATGGATGGACTTGTTGTTAAATTTGTAGTGAATTAGGTAATTTTCCAAGATAAAACTATACTAACTGGAAAATCACATTTAATCAAAAATCTTATAGTTCAGTTTTTTTTATAGCGTTCATAATGCACGTTAAGCAAAGATTTGCCTAATAATTGGAAAAAAGGTGTTTAAGATACTTATACTATGTTAGATTAATTTTGTATTTCGTTCTTAGAATGACCATTCCCAGCTAGCATTTTTTTTGTTGTTGAAACTTTTAATCAAAAGTGAGTTTCGCCCTTTCTGATTAAAAAAATCCAATATTCGATCGTTTTCTAATCAGAAATGATACTTTCACAGGAATAAATGGAACCCTAACCGCGACTCTTATTGGGGAGTCATATTTGCTATCATTTTCGAGTCTTCTTGTTATAGCACATGTGATCAATCAATCCCTTTGTAATCATCCTTGGGGGTTCGTAAAAGACTCTTAAATGAAATTTCTCATAAAACGGTCTTCCAAATGCTAGCTGTGTGATAAAGCTGGAGCACGGGTTGACATGAACGGAGAATTCAGCAAAATAATTTTAGTTTTATTTTTTAAATTTCTATGTTTTTATGAATATCGTTAAGAACAATAAATATGACTTAAATATACTTAGTTATCGTTATGCCGATTAGCTAAAGATTGCACAATATTTTTACAACTTAAAATTTTTCAGATTGGCGACCATCCAAACGAAAGTCCTGTTGTTTTTTTTTTCTTTTCCTTTTTTTTTGTGTTAATAAAACTACCTAAGCATGTAAAATTCAGTCTGCAAAAAAAAAGCTACGTTTGTCGAACGCGCCGGCAGTGGAGGGCGTATTTTCAATCTCACAAAATGCCACATTTTTTCAAGATAAATCTCTTTCGTGTACTTGGTTTATTTGTTGTCGTTGAACCGTTCTTCTTTGAAGGCCGCAATATGATTGTGCCGCGACTCGATGAACTGGGCTTATTATACGTTGGACTGACAGCACTGATCTGGCGTGTATGATTCAAAGTTTCATCGGCATCCAAATTGACTTGTGTCATAATCTGATGGCATTTGGTAGCCAAATAACGAAAGACAGATGCAACATTAACATCTTCCTTGACCGATGTTCGAATCAGACGGCAACCCAAACGTTTCGCTAACTCATCAACTTCATCGGCAGTGACTACCTAAAAACGAAAAATGAGAGAGAATATATATAGAGAGAAATTATTCGAAAACTAAGGTAAGTGGTATTAATAGCGCACATACCGCTTGTGTGATCAAATCAATTTTATTCTGTACGATGACAGTGGGTATTTCGCCGCACTCGTTTTCGACTTTACGCTTCCAATCGCCAATTGCCTCAAACGATGCCCGATCTGTGGTGCTGTGTATGCCGATTAGGTAATTACCAGTGATTACGAAATCAATTAATTAATTAATTAGTGAAAGAAGGGGATAACTTACCTAAAAGCGCAAACGCATGCGCATGCACCGCGATAATAAGCCTATTTGGAAGAGTAGATTTAATTTAAACGATTTAGTTTATATTGTTATTGTATTATGGAAATTATTAACCTTTGTAATAGCATCGAATTCCTCCTGTCCGGCTGTATCCCAGAGCATAATTCGGACATCCTGTCCATCAATTTCGATTTGTCTTTCGAGAAAATCCACACCAATCGTTTTTTTATAGTCCTTGGTGAATATACCCTTGCAGTAACGTTGTATCATCGATGATTTTCCAACGCCTCCGTTCCCAACGATGACCACTTTAATGGCTATCTCAATTTCATCGATGTCTTCCCTCATGCTTAAAATTACTTATCCACACCTCTGGTTGCCCTTGTTGTTGTTGTTTGTTGTTGTGGCTGTGGTTGTTGTAGTAAATTTTCCGTGCTAAATGCGTTGGATAACTGGCTCGCTGACTGGAGATATTCACATAAATTTTCATTCACTTTCTATGCGCCATCAACATTGATTTCACTCGTGCCCGCAACAGCATATTTTTCTTCGTCCAACAGTTTTTCTTCGCTCATTTTGTTTTAACCGGTTTTTGCAATTGCCTCTGCTTCTGTCCTGTCTTCCACCTGTCTTCACATGAACTTGTTATTCGCTTACCGCTTACGTTGTTTCTCCAATCTTCGTCGCTTCAATATCTATTGTTCTTCAGCGGCTAATTAGTTAGTTCGGATTCTTCTTATTTTTTCCTTTCAGATTTTTTTTTCCTTTTTTTTTTTTCTTCAACGATTATCACTGCGACCAGACCTTTTCCCACCGCATTTTGACACCCTAGCGCTAGATTTCCCGTTTCCCATGTAAATGAGGAAGCTAGCTTCTAAAACGATCGCATTGAAATTCAAATTTTTATGAATATATTAATTTTACATTAACGGTAAGCAGCGGTTTTTTTTTTTTTTTTTTTTGTCTTTCTTCAGTCTGCGCTTTTCTATTGTAAATCTGCTAACAATATTGACTGTTTATTGAGTTTCATATTGTGCATTGACATTAGGAGAATATAAAAGATTTAGCATTCATGGTATTTTTTTTTTAAAGCCCGGTGAAAGCAATTTCTGCACTAATAACTTCTTTGCTTTGAAATTTTTTTTATATAAAAGTACTACGACAATTTGCCGCGCCCAACAAACGCGTTTGTTCGGTTTGAAATTCGTGTAGGAACTGATCTTGCGCTTTTTGATTCTCTCGATTTTTCTCTTTCGAATACTGAGCGATCAATGTAAAGCGATGGTCATCAAATTAAATTCGAAAAAAAAATGCTTAAATCAATAAATCTCTACAAAAGATCTATCAAAATATGTATTAGCATGTCATTTAAAAATAAATAAAAAATTTTTTAGGCCACAAATTACGATATTCGATTAAAATTAAGGGGGGTCTTCTCATTGAAAACCCGTTTTTTGGACCCTTTTTAAAAAAATTCTTATTTGAAAACGCAAAGAATAATTGAAAACTTTTTTTTATTTATTGTATTACAAAAGGTTCAAAGTAAATAAAAAAAATTTTTTTGCCTCGATACGTGGGCTGTTCAAAAAGTAATGAGACTTCAAAGTTGGTGGTGAAAAAAAAGGTGCCGTCACGGCGGCCACGATTCCGGGTCTCCGGAGCGTCCGAAATGGAAAAAAAAAACGGGGTTATAATCAGTATAGATGTAATTCTCGGGTGAACCTCAAGCTTAATTTTGTGATTTTTTTTTGACAAAATGGCGGCCATTCAAAAAAAAATTTCAATTTCGGGCTTTTTTTTTGTAGTTTAGTGTAAAAAAAAAAAATAGTAAAAAATTTTTTAAAATTATGGTCGAGGTTCACCCGAGAATGGTGACAATTCTGCGTCGATTCCACTTTGTTTCATGAAAATCGGTTCAGTTGAACTGGAGATATCATGGCCGCCAGTTCGAAAAACGTGGTTTCGAGATAAACGCGTTTAAAGTTTGAAGCAACGCAAAAATTACTCGTTTTAGCGCAGATCTTGCTCGACAAAGAAGGCTATATCCTCTAAACTATTTCGAATTTCAAAAAATCCTTTTAGGGGCATATTCACAACTACCCAAGCTATAAATAAATGCAAAAAAAAAAAGTCGAAAAAAAAAGTTGCTCAATGAGAAGACCCCCTTAATAGGATTTTTCCTAATTGCGAATGAATTTTCCATTGACGATCGCCGTCGGTATCATAACACTCAAAGAGTATAGAACAACAAGAGGTTTCATTTAATATATTTTGAAATTCACCCGGACCAGCAGCGAGAGGAAACGAACTCAAACACGAGTTTTTGTGTTGGATCCGGTCGAGTACACGAAAATCGCGTTTGATGCAACCTTTGGTTCGTTTTGGCTTTGTATAGCCTTTGTATAGGCCATATAAAACGTATAGGCCTTGTATAGCCCTCGTATAGCCTTCATATAGCTCTCGTGTAGTCCTCGTATAGCCTTCGTATAGCACCCCATTTATCATGATACAAGAAAACAAGATAGCGCCACTTCAGTACGCTATTTTGTGGCTCTCTCTGAGAGCCGAAAATTGAGTTTGTGACGTCACTGAGCAAGAATTGTTGTTGTTTCCCATGCTATTCAAAAAAGTAAAGCCGGTTTAACATGGAAACAACAACAACGAATCGCGATTTTGAGTTTGTGACGTTACTCTCTCAAGTGGCGCTATCTACGCAGTGATCTGGGCCTACGTATTGTCACCAGCGATGCCAGATGGCGGGATTTTCCCCGTTTTGCGGGATTATTCGACCTGAAAGGGACTGCGGGGAAAATTGACTTAAAAACGGGGAAAACCCGTACAAGGCGTCGATACATATTCTTTATCGAAAAGTACCTACATATCCAATTTTTTTGTCCATGCGATATAAAGTTTAATTTAATTAAAAAAGGCAAACACTAAGTTAAGCAATAGTATCTAAATAAATTTCGCTATCAAAAATGGAATTAAGCCGAATTTTTTCCCAATATTTGTGCCAAATGCACTTATTAATACATCGGGGCTTAAGTTAAAAAAAAAAACATTAAAATATTAAACAAGAAAACTTACCCCCCTGTTCGGAATACCTTGAAAAGCAATAAATAGTTTTTAAATACTCTTCAATATTCAGTTGATCAACTGCTTTACAAAGCTACACTCGTTTTGCCCTGCGTCACACAGTACACTTTGGGGAATTTTGACGCTGCGTGAAACCGCTTCAGCAGCGTGACATGTTCCGTATCGATCGCACTGGTGTACTTTGGGCTTAAGATTGTTTACATCCAGCACGTTGGACATTTGAAATCCAAACAAATAGAAAGAAAAAAAAATTACTTAAAATGCTAGACAAACTTCAATTCAACAATTTGGTAAGTGTAATAATTAATAGCATTGATGAAACTCCATTAAATTACACTATATCTAGGTACTAACCAATGCCAAAGTAATACAAAAAATTCGAATTCAAATTGTTAGAAAGATCATTTCAAGAATGCGAAAATTGACGACTTTGCTTGAGAAACGACCCGGACACTCTAGTAGCGTAGTTAAGCAGAGGAAGTGCGTCGCCATCGTTGAGCAAGTTAAGGTGAGAGACACCAAAGGAAATGCACGAGCATTAGGATTTATATTTGCTTTGCTTTAAACAGAAATTGAAACGTGATGACATTGTGAGGAAGATATTCTTGCTGGAAAAGCAGCCAGATAAGATAGTGACGAACTCGCAATCTACAGCAGAAGAAGTGGCGATCGCTTTGTTCGCTGTCAATAAAACAATGCAAGAACTGGTCACAAGATTCCGCGAGCAATTCAACTATAAAGAAGAAGAAGCTGCAAGCTGGAAGAAGACTTTATTGGAAATTGGTAAACAGAAAGAAAAAAAACAGAGAAGGAAAAAGCGTGCTGCGACGAAAGAGAAGAAACCAAAGACCAATGTGAAAGGAAAGAAATCAGTTGATTTAAAAGGGACTACCGCTAAACGTTTGAAGGAAAGCTTAAAGCCAACAACAAAATCTATTGAATCAGACGATAATGATGAGTCGACTAAGGAGGATTCGGAATCCGAAAGTGAAGAAACAGTAACAGTTTTCGAGGACAAACCAAAAACGAACACCACAGTATCGAAAGAGAAAGCATTTGACTCCAAAACTGCGCGAAATGGAATAGGCAAAAGTAGGGAAAATAGCGAGAAAATTAGAAAATCTGAACCAGACGAGAAAGCACAAGAGCCTCAAGCTGAGCAACAAGTGAAATATATGAGTGGTTATGGGAAGATGAAGCCATTGCAGAACAAAAAAGCTGAAGAAAAACCTAAAAATGTTGGTGTCGTTGATCCGTTTTTCATAACCGACACCGGAGATCCTTACATTGCCAGCATAGTTGTTCCAAACGATGAAGAAAGTGCCGAAAGTGACGGATACGGCAATGTATCAGTAATGCATGGAGACATTAAAAAGATGAACAAAAAATCGTACCCTGTAAAAAGAGAGCGTACGCAAAGCTTCAAAGAACTCAAACTCACACCGCGGCGAAGGAAAACCAAAGTATGAAGATCTTCATCCTTCATGGCTAGCGAAGAAAAAACAAACCGGTATCTGCGATTTTCGAGGGAAGAAGGTTAAATTCGACGATGACGAATCAACACAAAACTCCACTGTTCCTAGTATATCTAAGGAGCCTGAAAAATCCGATTTACATCCTTCATGGGTAGCGAAGCAGAAATTAAAGCCAACAATTGCTGCTTTTCAAGGCAAAAAAATTAAATTTGACGATTCAGAATAAAAATAATGATGATTACTTTAAAAGTAATTTGGGAAAATTTTATTTAGACTATTAAGACTCCACCTTAGGTACAAAATGACCACGTATTTGATCCGTTTTTATAAGTTTCTTAATATCGACGTCTGGATAGTTTCGCCGAAGAAAGTCCATATCCAAATTGGGACTGCGACGCAAGAGCATCATGACATGATTTCGAGCACGGCTGCAATGAGGAAAGTATGAAAGTCAATACAATATAATACAGGGTAACCTAGAAACTTGCTGCACTTACTTCTTAGCCTTCCTTTTCTCGTTGTAGAGCTTCTCATGGAAAAGTCTCAAAAACTTTCTAACCGCTTTTCCTCCATACCCAATTTTACGCGATTTAATCCATTTGGTATTCATGTGTGGTGGCAGCACGTGCTCACAGGATCTGTAAGGAAAAAGTTGATCGTATAAATTGTTCCAGCTAGGAGTATCAAAAGAAAAATTTCCTACCTGTAATTATACTTCATTCCAAGTGCATTAGCTACCACCCTTGTAGGGCGTTCTCCATCTTCGCCTGTTTCCAGCAAATGATAAGCTTTATTCCTTTCACGCACAACAGTCTCTACATTGGACATTGAGATCTTCACTTTATCTAATCGCTCAGGATTGGAAAACAGCTCCATTCTATCGTTGCACTCATGTTCCATCGTTAAGAGCATATTTCGCTCTTTAAGCAAGATATACCATAGTTGGTGTAATTCTTTATTGGACTTAATACGTAATTCATCTGTTTTCCAAGCTCTTCCGACTTTAACTTCCGTTTCCGGCCAATTCTTTGGGTCATCGAAGAATGCCATTAAACCGTGTTCTTGAGGCTTCGAACTACTCATGGTCCTCAAAGCTATAGCATTTCTGTAATGTTAGATTGGCTATTATTTTGTAGCAGGAATTACATAAAACTTTTTTGTCTTGATTACTTTATAATCCAGTTCGACGCAGAATTATGTTGAAATGTGGGCGCAGCAACGCTCTGAAACAATGTCCTTCACTTTAACTACTTCGCAATCAATTTGGTTGGAAAACATCCGTATTCTTCTTCAAACTCATGGTCCTCAAAGCTATTTTGACATTTAGAAGATTACGATGGACAGTTATTTTGTATGACTTAATAGAATACGTGTTCCCAGCGATTCGACTTGACAATGCCTTCACGCAAATTACAAATTTTTGGAACAAGCCTGTAAAGCACTATTCTTGCTTTTGAATATGCTAAATGTTCAGAATAGCATGATAACAAAGTTTTGTAACTTTAATTAGAACATATTATTTTTACATGGAATTCATAAAACTTCATTTGTTCTATTTTTATGCAAATTGTTCAGCAGAAGTTATTTGCATACTGTAGGGTACGCAACGTCTTTGATATAAGTGCATGATCCTTTCATATTTTGCGATTTGAAATAAATTTTTGAAAACGAGCGTACATTTTAAATTGTGACTTTTATTTGATTACAACATTTACTTGATATTATATCCCACGAATATCCAGTTAATAACTTTTGACCATGTACACTAGGGTTCCTTTTTGAATTCTATTGAGATATAGAAATGTTAGAATCAAAGATTGTTTGGACTTCAAAAAAATGTTTCTTTTTCACATCTTTTTTACTTTAATCAAATTGTTCAAAACATTTTTCATACGCTCCTTTGAAAGGGATACGCGTATTAATCTTAGGTTACTCACTATTTTATTGAACTTAAGTTGAAGTTTTATAGCATGAAATGTATTTTCATAGTCCATATAGATAATGAATGTAGCAAATATATTTATGCATTTCGCTGAAGAATGGCGCTTAAAATCAGTCTTTATTTCATGAATTGACATAATCTCTATTTTCGAAAACGAATTTAAATGATCAATAGAAATCAGTATTTAAATGTATCTGATTATCAATTTAAGTCCAATTTCAATTTTAGACAATTAACAGCGATATTATTTTGCCAAACTATGCAATTTAAAATTGCTAGTGCATCACCGTACAAATTTGCGCCGACTTCAAGAACAATTCTTTATCTGTCACTTGTATTTACTTAAGCAATTTGTCAACGTTCTACTAAAGCCGATAGCGAATTAACTAGCAGTTACTCACTAGTCTATTACTTATAGGTCTCGACGTGCGGAACAGTTCATAGCATGCGATCGAAAGTATGCGATAGATCGCAAGTGGAGACCGCTCATGGCAGATGGTATGCTATATCTCGCATGCCATCTATCGCTTGCGATGGGCTGTCACTTATGAGTTTTTTTTTATGTTGTTCTCTTTTCTGCAAGAACGGATTTACCCAGAATGTCGGGTTTTTTTTCTTTTTTACTCTTTATTTAACAAATTTCAATTTTTAGCGCTTCTAAGCAGCGAATTTTCTGGCTAAACGCCATCTTAAAATGCACATCACATACCGAAATTTGCCCACTCAAAAAAATCTCTCTACCTGCTGCTATCGCATACCATAAAATTTGACATATGGTATGCGATGAACTATCGCATGTGGAGTCCCACAGTTAAGGAGCAGCGTTGCAATTCAATTCGCATTAGGAGCCGAAAAATTGTCCAAATCTGATATTCTAGCGGGATAGCGGGATGACTTCTACGGATGTAAACAGCAAAATTTGGTGGGAAAACCGATACGCTGGCAACATTGGTTATCGCCTAAAACCAAGCCATCGCCATCTTGATTATCGGCTATCGATTCCGGTTCAACGTTTTTCGTCTAGAACATTAATTTTATCTTGTAGTTGGCGCGGAAAACATCAAAGCAAGTAATTTAAGTTGCGATCTTGATAATTACAAAAAGTATAAGTAGAGAAGCACAATACCTGCAAGTTTTAAATCTATAAAAGGACTATAATCCAATGAAGACCGAAATGAATCAAGACGATAACCGTGAAAAAGAACGTGACAGGCGTGGACGGAATGCAGGAAGAAGTTCTCGTTTTTCTGATGCAGACTCGGGCAGCGGTAACGCAGGGAATGGAGGGGGCAACCGGGAAAGAAGCCGCGAACGACGCAATTGTCGAGGTAATTTTAGAATTTCTATAAATATTTTTTAAGTAATTTATTTAGAACTTAAGAGCCACTCTGATGTTACTCTAAATGGCGATATTAGAATTTGAGATAATGAAAAATTATTAACTTGAAAATGTCTTTTCACAACAGTGTACATTTCGAATATCCCTTATGACTATCGTTGGCAAGACTTGAAAGATCTTTTCCGAAAGATCGTTGGCTCCGTCGAATACGTTGAGTTATTTCACGATGAAAGCGGAAAGTCAAGAGGTTGTGGCATCGTTGAGTTTAAGGATCCCGATAATGTCGAAGTCGCTTTGGAGAAGATGAATCGCTATGATGTGAACGGGCGTGAACTTGTGGTCAAAGAGGATCATGGGGTTCAACGTGATCAATATGGCCGTATTGCACGTGATGGTGGTGGTGGAGGTGGTGGTGGCGGTAGTGGTGGTGGTGGTGGTGCCGGCGGCTCTGGAGACCGTGGTGGCCGTGATGACAGAGGCGGGTGAGTGAATAGTCTGGGGAATAGCTGGGTTTAAGGCTGTCAGTCATGACATGAATCTGGTTTTCTCATGTATAATATCGTTAAATGCCCTAAGTTCAGGTGTTTCTGTTTGGCTGTGGATGGAAATTTTTGGAAAGAATCGAATATCCATCTTCTGTTCTTGAGACTAAAGTTTTTTTTTTTTTTTTTGGAATCGAACTTACCTTATTCCATCTCAATGAAAGCAAAAAGAAATCCCTCTTAAACTATGTTTCCTATATATTTTTAGATATATTAATTATGCTCCTCTTGTTAACAAGTCTTGTGACACTTTATAACCAGTTTCAAATTTCAGTTGAAAAAACAAAAACAAAGAAAAACCTAAATACTGTCGAATTCTGATACCTATAACGACGTACAGTTTTCAGCGACGATGATGTAAACTCTAGTTTGGTTTCATAGTTAGGGACTACGAAATCCTACTCGACCTTTTTATGCGTCGTCCGGTTAGTACAACAGAGTGTCACTGGCCCTTTAATTAATTCTATTTTACAGTATCCCTCCGGTGTCCTACAATCGTTTTGCAGGGCAGTGTCGAACTATTGAATTTGTCGAATTGTAGAGTGCTTCTCAAAACAACCTATGTATAGCGTGGATTTTTCTACAAAAGAATATCTTGTAATCTGAAAAATTACAAATACAATAATAAGAGTATATTGGGGATGTCACAGAAATGAACTGCATAATCGTCTAGAATTTAAATTGGTCCAAAGATCTAGTTTTTCGCTTTCTCATTTGAAGATAACAATATATGTATGTATAGTCTCGATATATACCCTGTAGGAAGTTGAACTAGTGCAGAAGTATTCTTCGACTACTTCCCAAATCAACAGTACTACTCGCTCGTAATTTCCCCGCCAATGCATTGAACTGTAAACTTTTACTCTGAGTTGCCATTCGAAAATCGACAGTCGCGTCTGAACTAGTGCAGAAGTAGAGGCAACAATGCCAATTCAGTAAATTTGCTATACTACGTTGATAGATGGGGGACCGGCCCGCGCTGTCGTAGCTCACAGCGTAGCGCGTGCAACCCGCGAACCGAAGGACCGAGGTTCAAATCCCGGGCCAAGCGAACGTCGATTTTTTTTTTTATTTATTAGTAAAAATTGGAATCCTTAGAGGAATAAAAAGCAAATATATAAAAAAGAAAGGCAGAAAATGTTGAGCGAATTTGTGCGCAAAGTTGTGAGACACCATTGGTGAAGACTTGTTTTTCAATCCAATTATTTGAGTTTTTCGAAACATGTCAATCTTCCAAATTTTTTCGCCTGCGACAGGAATCGAACTCGAGCCCTTCATATTGCCAAGCGAATACGCTTTCACTACGCCACGGACCTATCTGACTCACGCACAGAAAATATATTAGATTAATGTGTGGGCAAATTTGAACTGTTGAATATGCCACTAGTTAGCTTCTACTGTCCTTGTCTCTACTCGCGTACTAGTTCTTTTTCCTATACTCGAGAACTACTCGCTAGGGCACAATTGACCCCACTCTTCCTACAGGGTAATGATTGAGTAGAAATTCTAAGGAAATGGTTTTTAGGGCACATGAATTTTCCAAATCGCCAATTTTTGACGATTTCGATTTCTGTGACATGCCGGCGGTATATATGTTACACTGTGAAGTACAAACTATACTTGATTATTTATGTCAAATTTAGTAATTTAAACACCACGTTTTGTTATAAAACTTTTCCGAATATCAGTTTTTTATTTTTCGAAAAAACTCAAAATATTGTAGATTTTATGACACCATTTCATGTTTAATCGGTTTCCATAAAAAGTTGGATTACAGGGGGTGCCGGACTAGACACAGTACGGATTACCAGATTACCACTGTATTTCTATTCTTTAAGAAAAATTGGTGCCCTTCAACATTTGAATATTGTACTTCCTGTGACGGTAGATTTCGTTCTATATAACTACTATACAAAACTAAATTGAATGGCCACTTAAACAAACGGAATTCAAATATTGGGAAGATTTTTAGCTGAATATATTGAAACACCTGAATAAAAATTTTTCACATATAAGCTTTGCAAATTTTTCGTTAAAATTTACCACAATCAAGTTTATGACGCAAGGGGCTTTGCTGTCTAGAACAACGCAAGACGATCTACTCTTTCG
Source organism: Chlorops oryzae (assembly GCA_020466095.1). Taxonomy (NCBI): domain Eukaryota; kingdom Metazoa; phylum Arthropoda; class Insecta; order Diptera; family Chloropidae; genus Chlorops; species Chlorops oryzae. The sequence goes on along the minus strand of CM035809.1, from coordinate 9,003,579 downwards.
GATAGCAAATTGTGCATAAAAATAAGCTGGCAACTCGTAATTCATTTCAAAGAGAAGTGACATCGTATTTTATTCGTTTTGAAATTTACATAAACGGAAAGGGGCTCACTCGTACCTAAATAGTTTGAAAGTTGAAATGTCTCTCTCTGGGGGAAAAAATATGGCAGGATCTGAAGGATTCACTCTCAACAGATCTCTGAATAGCAGATGCCTTCAATACGACAAACACCGAGCGAACACATGGCATGGATTTGTTAACATCCTACAAAAGGATTTGATTGAAAAGCTTTTCAATTTACAGTAAGGCCGCAATTATAGTGGAAGAAGCAAAGCTGAAGCTGAAGCGTAAGCTGTCATGTGTTTGTTGTATTTTCGCAACAACAAATACATGACAGCTTACGCTTCAGCTTCAGCTTTGCTTCCACTATAATTGCGGCCTAAGAATCGATTTGAAAGCGGCGCTTTTAAGTAAGGAGACACACCAGGACTGCGATGGAATACCGTATTTTGATCCTCATCTTCGATTATTCGATTAACGAATAGAAAGCTACTTTTACGAATAGACTCGATTTGCTTGCTGTCGGCGTTTTTTTCACTTTTCGTTCTATCTTGATTTGTTGTTGTTGGTTTTCCTTCTAGATCTGGGCGTAATTTTAATATGCCGATGTCGAATGATTTTAATAGTTCATCGGGGAATCACAATTTGTATGGTCTTTCTGCTTCGTTTTTGGAGGCCTTGGGCATTACTGGACCTTTGCATAATAAGGTCTTTGTCGCGAATGTGAGTATACAAAAAAAAAAAAAAATCAAAAATCAAAAATCCAATTTTCCTATATTTAAAACTCTAAATGTTGTTTGTAGCCAAAATAAGATCGAAATGTTTAGCGTTCAGTTACTGTTGCCATTTTGCAAACGTTAAATAATTTAAATGTGGATGTGTACACAAGAAGATTGTGATGTTCATCATGTCAATAGGAAATTCTTAGCCGTGGAGTTCTTCTGTCAGTTTTTCAGAATTTCTTAAAATTGATTGAAGAAAAAGACTGATTTCGTATTTATCTAATGGGTTGCAGTTCAACTTGAAATTAACAATCGCGTATTGATGAAAACCCCTTCAAAATCTATACAATTATATACACTATATAGTTTAAATTTGTTCTCTTTCCTGTGCCTTCACTTCCCCAAAGTTGTTTGCTTCAACAAATTTTTGATTTCAAAAAATGGTACTCTCATGCGAACAGAGTCAATTTCGAGAAACCCAAAGCTGAGTAGTGGAAGATGCTGTCATCAGTTATTTATATTGAAGATTCCAATCGAAAATTCCGATGTTGCTGGCGGATTTTTTTTATATTGAGAATATAGGATGTTAGGCGTATGACTAAATAGTAGTAAAATTAATGGGCTGTTAGTGGTCAGAAGTCTTTCACTAACGATTTTCAACATTGAGCGATTGTTTTCGTCATAATTTGCATAGCATAGGAAATTGAAGAAATTTACAAGAGATGATGAAGTCAATTTCAAGAAAAAGAAACAAGGAAAACATTGTTGCTGCAACTATATTCTTTCTTAATTTCGCCTCGAAAAATGCGAAACCAATAGAATACAGGAAGGTCGAAGGTCAGTACATTAATAAAAAAAAAAAAAAAAAAAATGCAGAACGATGAAATTTTTTATAGAGCATTCGAGTATTCCTTGGCACACATCAAAAAATGTTGTTCAAATTTCTTTCCCATTCCTGCGAAATCTTATTATCCTACCCAACGCTGAACTCTATCATATGTTCATCTTGAAATGGCTTATCGAACGTGATTGCACCGGCGAAATCTGTAGAGATCTTTCCATTGGTTAGCTGCCAACGAAACAACGCCAATTTACTAATGATTTTTTTTTTTTTTGCTTAAAATTTTATCCCGATCTTCCCGTACAGCTTGACTACAAGGTGGACTCAAAGAAACTCAAGCAGGTATTCAAACTCGCTGGAAAGGTGCAGAGCGTAGATTTGTCTTTGGATAAGGATGGTAACAGCCGTGGATTCGCTGTCATTGAATACGATCATCCAGTTGAAGCCGTGCAGGCCATTTCTATGTTGGATCGTCAAATGCTATACGATCGTCGTATGACCGTGCGTTTGGATCGCATACCAGATAAAGGTGAAGGACTCAAATTGCCAGACGGACTTGGTGGTGTTGGCTTGGGCCTGGGTCCAAATGGAGAACCACTCAGAGATGTTGCTAACAATTTACCAAGTATTGTGAACCAATCGAATCAGACTCAAATGGTAGTGCCACAGCAGCAGCAGCAACTTAATCAGCAACAGTCAGTTGGTGGAATGATGGGAAACAATGCAATGAATGCTGTGAACAGTGCACTGTTCAATAATCCAGTGGTACAGCCTGTAACCCCAGTGACACCAGTTGTACAAGGCGTTGTCAACAAGCAACCGAATTTATTGAACAATTTGAGCAATTTGTCCAGCAGCAATTTGGCTGCACTATCAAATGTCGTTGGTGGATTGGGCGGACTCGGTGCTGCGCTTTCAAATCCATTATTAACATCATCTTTAAACAATTTGGGCTTGAATTTGGGACAGCAGGGTGGAATTGTAGGCTCCAATAATGATGATTCAATGCCATCATCGAATCAAGGATTGTCAAACAATTATACTTCCGGGAACAACTACAGTTCGGGATACGGTGGATCCTCTTCGAATTATAATCAAAATATGGGCGGCGGTAATCCCGGCGTTGGTGGTGGCAGCGGAAATGTTGGCGGTGGCTCTGTCAATTTAGACAATGATTATAAATCTAACAACATGGATATGTTTCCAGCAAATGTTGGCGGTAATGCAGCGAACACAGGCAATATGAACGCTGTCTCTGCTAGGAAATCTGATACGATCATTATCAAGAACGTAAGATGCAAAGAATCATCATCAGTAAGATATAATTGTGTACTAAATTTTTGACATCTTTTTTTTAGCTTCCACTTAGCTGCACATGGCAAACACTTCGCGATAAATTCCGTGACGTTGGGGAGGTCAAATTTGCGGAGATTCGCGGAAATGACGTAGGCGTTGTTCGATTCTTCAAGGAACGGGATGCCGAACTTGCTATCGGTAAGACGAACAATTTGTGTTGAAAAATTTTTTTGTTGCTAATTTATATATTTTTTTTTGCAGCGATTATGGATGGATCCCGTCTGGATGGACGAACTATTAAAGTGAATTACTTTTAAATAATAAAATCACCACTCATATTCATATCCGATATGTCATATATAGAATAAGAAATATATACCTACTAATAATTTGGTATGCATTGTTCAAATGAAAAAATAATTGCATCTTAACCTTACACTCTGACGATGATGAATAAAGTTTTAAAACAACAATGACTTACCATAAAAAAAAAACGAGTCTCTTGTAAAAACACTCAAGCGTTGGGTATCTAAGCTACTTTTATTTTACTTTTGGGGTTATAAATTTACATAAAAGTTACGTGTAAATGATTTGGACTACTATTCCTTAGTAGTGGCGGTTATCGGTGTACTTTTGAAACGCTCGAGACGTTGCCGTGCTTTTTCAGCGTATTCATCGCTGGACATCTCACTTCCACTACTGGAAGTTCCTCCAAAACGTTCCTTACGCTTCAATAGCTTCTCTTGCTCATCAAGTTTGACAATCGCTGGCGCCACTACGCCGAAACGTTCTGCACGTTTCTTCAACTTCTCAATTTGGTCATCGTTGGCAACGTCGCTGCCAATTGTGATCGCTGCTGCTTTAGTTGCCGTAACAGCTGCCGCTGTTGCCGTTTGTCCAAATTTTTTGGCGCGAAGCTCAAGACGCTCTTTTTCACTAAGTTGCGAGAGCTTGACGCTTCCAACCTTACTCTCGGGTTTGCTGTCATCATCCATAGTGATTTTGATGTGATTGCGTTCGCTCATTTTAAGTATTTTTGGCTCGCTAGCTGGTTTCGCATTTTCTTTGGATACAGTTGTTTCTTCCAGATCTCTGAAGGAACTTTTCCGTTTGAGCACAATTTTCTTATGTCCAGCCGTTGAGGCCGGCGGTGAACGAAGCAGATCATCTTCATCTTTAGTTTCGCCAACGTTTATTTTAAGTGACGAATCACTGTGCAGCAATTCGTTTTCATCTTCGGCCAATATGTTGGCTTCGTCTTCGTCCGTCAAGACTGCATCGTCTAATAACTCGTCACCTTTAAAATGATAAATGATAAAATTTAAAGAAATTACTTCTATAAATCAATCTTCATACCTTCGACGCCTTCAATAATTGCCGCTTGCAGGCGATCCATTAATTCTGTCTTGTTTCCTATAGCCGAAAGACCTCGCGTTTTTAGTTCTCTCTTGAGGTCAGCCACCTGATAAGAAGCACGTGCTTTACATATGACTTTATTAATAAACGATTTCGTGAGTAAATTTTACCTTCATTTTAGTAATATCGCTCTCCTGCATCTTTATTTTTTCTTTGTTTTTTCACTGTATTGTTCTCGCTTGGTGAAACTTTAGAGCTGTAACTTTATCGATAACACATTGATGGCATCAACATTTTACAATTTCTATCGGTACCGTTGCACACCAATGAAGAAAGTATGTAAAGACTTGCGAATAAGAGAGATGGTAATTTGTTAAATGTTTTGGTAACAATTACTGCTTCCCTCTCTTTCCAATGGTATCAAATCAGATATTTTTGAAACACCTATCATATGTGTAACCCTGCACTCAAACTCAATAAATTATAACTTTAACTATAGGTCCCCTTTTCGAAAGACAAAATTTTTACACTAGATATTAGTGGTATTCATATAATATCGCAAACCTCATATTTTTGCACCCTCATATACCAACTGTCAAATTTTGTATGAAAATAAAATTACGCGCTCTGCACTATGATTAGATAGGTTTTTTTTTAAAGATATTAAATTGAATATTTATTTAAAAATTTTCTTTTTTGCTCAATTTTGGCATTTTTTAGATTTTCCTCAAAATTCAGTATTGATCATCTTCTGGTTCCAACAAGATGACGCGCCATGCCATACTGAAGCAGCCACATTAAATTTATTGAAGTCATTCTTCCCTGGTCGATTGATATCCCAAAATGGCGATTTCGATTGGCCACTGCGTTCGCCCGATCTGACGCCGCCTGACTTCTATTTGTGGGGATTTTTGAAATCCAAAGTGTACATCAACAAACCACGGACTTTGGCACAACTCAAAGCGAACATCAAACGTGAAATAGCGGCGATACCTAAAGCTACGCTCGAGAAAGTGATGGAAAATGCCGAAAAAAGAGCACATTTCGTCATCAGGGAACACGGCGAGCACTTGAGCCAAATAATATTTTAAATGTTATTGATATTAATCTCCTTGGATGAAAATAAATGTCTGTGCAAAAAAAAAAAAAAAATTTTTTCCTTAACAATTTTATGTACACGTAGATGGCCCACCCTGTAGTTTACGAAAATTAAAAAATTTTGCGATCTTCGGCTTTTGATGATTATTTCTTTAGTAAAATTGTCCGCTGCATCCGAATATGTAGCCAGACAATTTAAAAAAAAAAATAGTTTTTGAGATATAGTCTATTTTCCGTTTTTTGAGTTTTGAAAAAAAGTATGGTCGGTAAATTCCAATTATCTTCAGACATACTTAACCGATTTGAAGTTCTTAGCTATAAAATTAAGGGTAATAAAATTTCCTATCAACGACGGCTAGAATACCTTTCGATCCAACCATAGGCTTAGAAGTTGTTAATGAACTTTTCCGGAAATTGGCTTTATTTTTAACAAAATTTCCTTTAAAATATTCACAAATATTTCGTGAAATATTGGGCGCAACGTTTCGAGATTGCGTGCAATATTTCGAGAAAAAGATTTCAATGCTCTAGGGCAGGGATTCCCAAACTTCCTGGCTTCCAGGCCAGATAGTAGTGGTATTCAAGCAACAGTGCAAACGCAGTGTGCAATATTTGCACTTGTCAAATTGCGTACAAAAAAAGCAGTGCAAATATTGCACACTGCGATTTGCACTGTTGCTTGAATGCCACTAGTTAATTTTTTATGTTATATATTTTTTGGTTTTAAGGCCATATTCAACGGCATAGCAATGATCCTGGTCGTTGCCGTTTGGTAGAAAAAATTTCGACCGTTATTTTTTAACACAGCACACGTTTAAGTAGTGATTGTTTCGAGTGGTTTCACCGAACTGCAATAAAAAAAATCTCTGAAAATGGAAATATATAAAAATACCCAAGCAGCAAATTTAGAAGAAAAAAACTTATATCTGAATCCAAAAATAATAATACCGTCTCACCCTTCGGTTTCGTGAAAAATGCAAATTAATTTATTTTGGGTATATTTTTTTTTTTGCGACATATTTTTTCTCAAAAAATAAAGTAAAATTGTAATTAATTTATCAAAAGATATGTGTTTCAAACACATCAAGTCTTCTTCGAGAAGCCAATTTACGAAATGTTGCCGAACTTGTTGTATTACATGTGGCTCAAACTTGAAAAATTTTGAGTTTTTTGTAAAAGATTCACTTTTTTTAAAGCATTTTTTTTTTTATCAATATTTTTGTTATATTCAAAGGGGGCATTTACACATTTGATAATTTTGTCAAAATCTTTGTCAAAACAATCTTCAAAAAGTGTACACGTAAGAATTTTTGACATCAAAATCGTTTTTTGAATCGAAAAAACATTTTAAATTTTGAAGTCAAATTTTTTTGATGTCAAACGTCAAAAGTGTAAATGGGCCCAAAGCTTTATTTAAGATGAAGGAATAATTAATGTGGGGAAAGCATATTTTAAGCTTGATAGTTTGCTTTTAGGGATTCGCATTTCATGAAGGCATTCAATTTCAAAATATTATGCAACATGTTTGAACATGAATAACACTAACTTTTTCTACGTCCAAAAAAAAAAACGAAACGATTGCGTTTCGACAGTCTTTTTGTTTCACTTTATTTTGAAGGCCTTGTTGGCATTAATAAATTTCATAATTTTCAGCAAAGAAACGTGATGAAATAGGTACTACCAACATGTAGACCAAGTGCTGCAAAGATCATTAAATAGTTTGCTATGTTTGTGGAAAGCTGCCTTTCAAAAGGGCAAAGACGAAATATCACGAAACCCGTCTTGGGCAGCTACTACTAAGACGAATCCTGGGCTTAAAAAAATGTATGTTGCCGTAATGTGTGTCAAGAATTTGGGCGATCAGTATTGTCGTTTTCTGCAGCTATGGTTTGGGGCGAACAAAAGTGTCATGTGTCCGACTGATATTTTTAAGTTTTAAGAACAAATTGGGTTGTTCCTTATATACATATTTTAACTTATATAACTACTTTTTCTATACCTGAACACTCTCTACTATAGTATCAAATATGAAAGAAGATTACAGAAATGAAAACAGAATTTATCCGTACCATTCTTTGGGCTTAGAAAACTGCTATTGCGGGATCCAGAAATAAAAACGTTTATTTCAAATAAAAAAATGGAAATAAACATAAACTTACATATGGTATGGCTAGTAATCTACAAAATAATACATTCATAATTGTTTAAAGAAGAATTACTGTTAATGGAGTTCACACTAATAATTCGGTCGAGTGTCATCATGACTTTCATTTCCTGCAGAGAATTTATAAATAAAAAAAAAAGCAATCGTATCGTCTTTGATTTTTTTTTTTTAGTAAGAAACAGTGAGTTTATAATATGAACAATATTTTAAAAATTGAATGAATGCCTTCATAAAATGGGTTATTTCTCTGCGAATCCAAGTAATAAAACTTTGATATTTAAAAAAGTATTTGCATAAAATTGATTAATCTTTCATCCTAAGGTAAGATTTTGAATATAACAAAAATATTGATTAATATAGATGCTTTAAAAAATGAAAGTGAGTTTTTGTTTTTTGCACAATCACAATTTTTCAAGTTTGAACTTCATTTTGAATCGTTGATTCTCCGAAAAAGAGTTAATGTTTTCACAATAAATAAACATTAACATATTTTTGACATGTTCGATCATCAAATACAATAGTATGTTTTCACAATAAATAAACATTAACAAATTTTTGACATGTCATCAAACATAGCAATGTAGTACAAGCCGAAAAGAGCGTAAAATATAATGGACATGATGGACATAAAAAAACTTTTCTGTTTTGTAATGACGATTTATAATTGGAAAAAGAATCAACGTTCAAAACTCTTGTGGCAAAAACCTTTTCGATCAGTGTTAACATTGATAATTCTGTTCATTATAGAAATATTAATAGTATTACATTCATTTGATTTGTTAGATGGTGTTTTTAGTTAAAATATGTTGTATCTTTATTGCATACTATTGAATTCTTATTCTTTATTTTTGTTTTTTTTTTTTTTTTTTACAAATGTACTTTGCATAAATTATAATAGGGAATATCTCGTAATTGCGTTATGTAGTCGATTGGATTTGTATTCTTTTTTAAATTTTTACAAATGTGTTTTGCACAAATTATAATAGAGACTACCTCGTAATTGCGTTTTTTTTTTAGTCTGTATTGAAGATGTTTTTTTTTTTGTTTCCTAAATGCAATGCTAGTAAATGTGTACTTTTCCGAGGCAATCACATTTTTTTTTTTTTGGGTTATGAACTCCTCAATATTATAATACCCACGAAAGGTTCTTACAAAACGGAAATTAGAAATACGTCAATATTCATACATATAAAAAAAAAAAAAAAATCATTTTTCTACAAAAGCGTACAGCAGCAGTAATTCTTTTTTTGTCGCTTTTCTTGAGTCATGTTCATTTCGCGCACAATAGTTGCAAAGACTTCATTCACGTTTATCCTGTCTTTCGCAGATGCTTCGATAAACGGACACTCCCAGAGTTGCGCAAGTGCATTTCCTTCGGCTGATGATACCTCTCTTTGGCAATCGAGGTCCAATTTATTTGCGACTAGTAAGATAGGAGCAGGTTGACTTCCCTTTACTCTGGTGATAACATTTTTCATACTCGAAATGTCTTGAAACGTTTGATGATTAGTTAAAGAATACATAACGATAAAACCGTGTCCATTTTTTATGTATAAATCCCGCATCGAGGCGAACTGCTCTGTTCCAGCCGTGTCTAAGATTTCCAACACGCATGGGGAGTTATCGACCTCGATTTCCTTCCGATAGAAGTCCTCAATTGTCGGATCATACTTTTCAATAAAACAGCCAGAAACGAACTGAACAGTCAATGCTGACTTCCCCACTCCTCCGGAACCCAAAACAACAACCTTAAATTCACGCATTGGTAGGGCAATATTTTGTTCTGGAACAAGTTTGCTTTACGGGCGTATCTGGGATTTCGCTCATGTCGAATGTTTTGGGAAGTTGAAGAGTTGCCCCTCACCGTTATTGGAAACGCGTGCAACTCCCACACCAACGCCCTTCTTTCGTGTTATCGGATGAAGCTGAAAATGCATATGACTATACATATATATGTATTTAATAAAAACAAAAGTTTCGCTTTACTTTACGCGTGCAACTGCAAATATGTTTGGTGTACGAAAAATTATCTCCTGATTCCAAATCTGCAAACAGAATTTGGGGGAGAAGCTTATTTTAGAAGATATGATGATATAAAAATTGCCCAAAATCACTCATTGTTCACAATAGAGATGGGTAAATTCGATATTCGAATGTTCGCAAATCGAATGAGAATCGATTTTTCGCCCGAAAATGACGAATTTTTCTAATCGAGCTTGCAATGTACTGAAATTCGCAAGAATCGGAGCTTCCACCGAAGGAAAATCGAACCCATTTATCATTATCGATGTTGTAAATGCGGCCTCAATAGCCTGTTCGGTTCGAAGTTCAAAATAAGCAATGTCCCTGTTTAGATTAAGAGAGACAATGGAGCGAAACACATGAGAGTGACGGAGACGAAAGACATTCCATTTTCGTCACTCTCAAGTGTTTCCTTCCAGTGTCTCGCGTTTTGTCTCCCTGTTTAAACCGGGACAATGTGTAAATTCGATATTATATTGTAAATCGACTTACCATCGATGTACACATTGTAGTGAAATATATGAAAAAAAATTTTGTGGCATATATACAATAGCATGACCTCACGCCACTATGAGTTGCGTAATTGGCTCTATAAAATAGAATTGTTAATTTGGATGTTTTGGTTAAACAATTCGTCGATTTTTGGCTATATGCGTAAAGCAAGCATTAGACGTAGCAAATATTGTCTCTATTTTCAAAAAAATTATTTTCCGAAATTTTTATTTGGAGAAAATATATTTTCCATGGTATTACACTATAGCAAATATTTGCTTAAAAAATTATTTGTCAGACCTATTGAAAATAATATTTTCTCGTGTTGTAGCAAATACATTTGCTATACTATTACACGAATGAAATAATTTTTAGAAAACAGATTCTGTGGCAAATAATTTTTACTTATATTTTCTTTTCCGTATCTGTCATTTGAATTTGAAATTCATTTGCTCGAATATTTTAATTCATCAACTGCAAAATATGAATGAATCTGAAGAAGACGAATTGTTGTTGGTGTAAAGAAGTTTACATCGGCTAAGCCGATTGCACACATAACTTTTCCTCAGCCTAAAATATGTTAAAACATTACCTTAACAAAAATTCCTGCCGTTTTCGTTGTTTTAGCTGGATATCTATTTATACCTTATCTGTACTTCGATTTAGCTTCTAAAATTCGAAATTATATTTAAGCACAACATTTTCGCGGATGGTGGGCATGGTCAAGTTTTAACCGTTAGAGGACATTTTGTCTAGCTGCGAAATACTCTATTCAAACTAGTGAAAATCAAATTTTTGCGAATTTCGCGGATGGTGGTCTTGATCAAATTTTAACCCTTGGAGGACATTTTGTTTAGCTGCGAAATACTCAATTCAAAATAGTGAAAATCAAATTTTCGCGAATTCCGCGGATGGTGGTCATGGTTAAATCGCAACTCCTTTGGTATGTTACTTCTCCTCTAAAACTTGGAACAAATTTTCGCTCGCCATTGCCTCAAATTAACTAAAAAAATTACTATAAAAACGTCACTTCAAATGACTTGAATTTTCAGAAATTTAACTTTCGGCAGTGAATTTTCGAAAAAATCATAGAAATATTTGCCTTGTTTGCGAACACCGATTTTTTGTGTCGTCAAATAAAAAACATAAGAAAATATTTGCTTGGGGGTGAAGCAAATATAAAATACATTCATTACACGAAGCAAATATTTTCTAATTTTTTTTGCTAGAAAACACAACAGAAAATATTTTTCCCCAATTTGGAAAATTTTTCGCCCGAATGAAGTTTAATTAGTAATATTGATCTCAATTCCTTGAAATTTTCCAAATTCACGTTCAATATCGAAAATTGATCTCAATTTTGTTATTTTTATGTCCCTATTAAAAGGGTATATTTTATAAAATTCTGTTTAAAATAGTCAAATTAAGGTTTAGAGAAAAGAATTCACATATTTTTTTTTAAATTTCATTTTCGCTGTATTGTCATCATGTTAAGGACATTAAATTCGATTTTATAAATCGACTTTATGAAGCTGTAAATATGTATGAAATGATATGAAAAATTTATTGATGGTATATATACAATATCTATGATCAATTGCACAAAGATAATTGGCCATAAATAGAATGAAATTTTAGCGATAAATGTCTGCTGTTACATTCTTGATATGTAGAATTCATATTACATTGTTAATGAACGTCCACAATGTTACTGTTATATAGCACAAATTGCATCAGCTTAATTGTGCTTTTGTTTAATTAGTTCAATTTCTGTCTATATCGAAATAAAATTTCGATATCAAATATGTTTTCGGTCAGAAAAACCTATACGAAATTTGTATTAAGTCAAAAATGTCAAAAATATAATGATCTCTGTTTCACAGTCAATTTGAAAGTAAATACAATGTAGATTTTTCGCAAATTGAACAAATGATCAGCCAAAACATTAGAGATATGAAAAAAAACATTGCAACTTTGTCATTACATATGTTACGTTGTCTTCAGAAATGCTAATTCGTAAATTATTCGAAAGATACACTCATGTAACAATTGTTGTCGAATCAGCTTCTTTGAAATTCGCAAGAATAGAGCTTTAATGATAAATGGAACCCATTATCTCATTTTAGAAAGCCAATATTATCGGTTCGACATTAAGCAATGTCTAATAAGGAATTCATTGATGCAACATGTTGTAAAATGAATACGAAATCATCTCGTATAATGTTTCTCCAATTCGCGTTTTTCCGTTCGACATTGAAGTATATATAGATCGACTTACCATGTACACTTGTGGAAAAGCAAAATATTTTGTGGCATATATACAATAGCATGACTCACGCCACAATAGTTGTATTTGGCTCTATAATGATTGTTAATTTGGATGTTTTGTTAAACAATTCTCGATTTTGTATATGCGTAGAATGGAAAAATATGCGATAAATAGATTGAAATGTAAAATAATTACAAGAAATAGGTTATATATATTCTTCGTTTTGGCATTCAGCACTTTTTTGTTTGGTTTTCTGATTTCTGTTTTCGATAAATTTCGATAAAAATTGCAGAAACACCGATTTTTACCTCATTCGGATCGTACTGAGGTCTGTTACACCAGTCAAATATTGAACGTCGATTCTTATTTTTATTCGCTTTTAGAGCTACATCCGTGTTTCAACGTAAATTAATTATAATTACAGTAGATAGTAATGCACACGTTTTTTGCTCGATTCTTGTGCATATGCCTTCTTTGCTTTAATCCGTGCTATATTTTCATGAGACGCAAAAAGGCTTCAAACACCTTGAACTTATGGATTTTGCATTTATCGTGTTGCATTTATCCATAGTTCATGTAATTATAATATATTCCCTCTACAAACGGTAAGACACTTCGACAGTGAAACTTTTGCTTATTAGAGACTCGTGGGATTGTGATATGGCAGCGTTTTTTTCCGTACCTTCCACCTCTTGTCGTGCAAGTCCGCTATCCTAGAGCAAAAATGATTTTACATTTTCGATAACGTCTTACAACGATCCGCTATTACGTGAGAGCACACTATAACCTTGTCAGATTGCATTACATTCGTATAATACAGATACTTTCAACGCTAACCAGCCATTACAAGAAAGGAGTTACAGACACATCATAATGATTGTAAAAAATGCATTCCCGATTCGTTTTTTAATCGATAGTATAATTGACATGTCATGAACATTCGCATAGCTCGAATTACACAATTGAGTATACAACAGAAAAATGTTTAGAGTTATAGAGACTTCGACGCTTAGGAAATTGAATTGTATCAAATATAAATATTGGCTATTGTCTACAAAATGTACGTCACGAAATTCGATCAATTTAGAAGTTCGAGTTATGTAAGTTTGATTGTACATTCTGTGTGACGTTGAATGTACAAAGCCCAAACACAAGCTTTTAAGCATTCATTTGCCACAACGCAGGTGAAAACGGATAAACGCCCAAAAATACTTAACACTTATATGATAGATTGAAACCGAATATATAAATTTTAATTCATACCCTTAACTCATAGGTTAAACTTTAAGAGAGTATATTTTGATGAAAATGCTATTTCGTTAGGCTCAAAGAAATTTGTTTACCAACAACATGAGAACAATCGCCCCAAAAACTTTCTCAGTGACACTGTATTTATTTTTTATAAGGATTCTTCTGTCTCTGAAGTATTCCTGAAATTAGACATCCCACAACAGAATACAAACAGTTACGACCATATTAATTGAGTGAGGTGTGGGACTGAGAAAATTGCAGCAATGTCCACTGAAAGTGGAAGTACATTTAAGATCGAGGTTACAAAATAACTTTGCGAAAACTAATTATTTTTCTGCGGATACAAGATTTATATAAGGATTATTTTGCAAAAAAAAAATATTTTTTTTTTTATCTTTGACCAACAATTGTAGTCACATAAAATTAATAAACATGTATTTTAACTCGATGTACGACATTATTTATTTTTAATCTTGAATAGCCATTAAAAGTTCTAAAATTGACGGATTTCTTCCGATAAGCAACCGGAAGTATTGACAAACCAAAATAATCGATAGCCTGGTCGATAGTACCGATAAACTCGCAGTCCCAAAGCAAATGAACTTTATATGAAACTAAAATAAGTTTGTGAAACTAATGCGAGATTTGCCATTCAACATAAATGGCAACAGAAAATAACTAAAGCAAATGCAAAATAAGACAAATAGTTAAGTAAAGCCCAAGAATGCGTTGCCGGACGTGCTACGAAAACATCAAAGATAATGAAAAATTCGTTTCTGTCGATGAAATCGCAAAAGTAGGTCGGACTTTTGCTGAAATTGTGCTGGAAATTGCAGGAATTGATGTAAGTTTTGTCGAGAAAATGCAAAGAAAATTGATCATTTAGTCTTTGTTATAGATAAAAAATGACCGTTGCGAGTTCAAATACTTGTGTGATGGATGCGTTAGGGACATTCAATTTTCGTTCGCATTCGTTCTGAAAGTGCGGAAAGTTAACGAGCAACTGCAGCAGAATGCAGCTGCAGCTGGAGAAGATGAGGAAAGTAGTTTCCTGGAGGAAATGCCTATCGATTTTCCAAGTACACTTGACGTCAAAACGGATAACGATGAATATGGAAAGATGATGGAACTCGTTGATGTCAAAGGTTGTAAGAAACCTTAGCAATTAAGGAATTACTAAATTAGCTCTTAATGTTTTCCAGTTGAGGAGTTCATGTTAGATCCAATGGTTCAACTAATAGAAGAATCTCTTGAAGCGCATTTAAGTGATGTTAGTGAAAAAGCTGATAATGCGAAGTATTTTCAAATGCGTATTTTGTTCTATTTAAATTGCTTTAATTGTGTTAATATTTCTTTAGGAAATCGCCAAAAAGGAAACGTGGACGACCGCGCAAAAGCTCGAGCAAAAAAACCGGTTCAAGCACGTGCGATGTTTGTGGGAAAACATTTATTTGGTATAAGGATATGGTACGACATGCAAAAACGCATACCGAGCAGCCCGAGCTGAAGTGCGACTATTGCGAGAGATTATTCCTGCGACGGGATAAATTGAAAGACCACATGAAGACCCATATGAAGAAACAAACTGAAATTCGTTTTCACCGCGCTGCAAAAGAAACGGAGTGGAGTTTTGGAAAAAGTCTTTATAGCAAACCCATGCTACAAGTCTCGCAATGTAAATTGTGCGACATTAAGTTCCCAAAGATTGCGGAACTAAAAGAGCACTTATTGGCTCACAGAGACCACGAAAACTTATCGCTCTTAAATGACGGCGACGAACGGCTAAAATCGGAAACAGAGCTTGAAGTTAAGTCAAACATGTTCGAAGGAAATTTTACTCCGTATTATAATATTGTCAATCAATATGGCTATGAATTGAGTCTCAGCGATTCCGATGATACTGATGGTGGCGAAAAGGCCGAAGCACATGAAGATTATTCTAAATATGAGTGTTCGCTTTGCCAAGAGACATTCAGGCATCAGTATGAAATTTTTTCACATAGCATGCAAGCGCATTTAAACTCAAAAATTCCATTTAAATGTAACGTCTGCAAAGTGCCATTCGTCTGCGAGGAAATGCTTCTCAAACATCAGCGAAGACAGTGTAAGAATAGCGCAAGAATAATCCAATGCTCTCATTGTCCAGGCAAGTTTGTGTGGACTGAAAATTTCGAGAATCATCAATGTTCAAATACGATTTGCATGAAGCCAGAGAAGCATGCACCATCCACACGAAGTAGAAGCACACAGAAATGTGAAGAAGACCAGTCAGCCACTCCAATAAGAAGCACGAAGAAGTTGCAGTGCACCGAATGCGATAAAAGTTTCATTTGGCCAAAGGACTTGACCAGACATATGCGAATACATTTACCGGATCGTGAAAAGTTCCAATGCCCAATTTGTCAACGTAACTTCAATCGCAAGGATAATATGCATGTGCATATGAAGGTTCATGGTGAGGATGCCAAAGGAGATACTTCAAAAAAGAATGATGGGAATTCGGCGAAACAGTCCAGAAGTCTAAGTAAATTTCTTTCAAAAAAAAAAAAAAAAAAAAAAAATGGATAGATAAAAAGGTGGTGCATAAAACCTATCATGAAATCAATTTTATTTCGAGAGTCTAGAATTTCAACTTTTTAGTACAAGATAATATATTGCTTGTTTGACCATGCCTAGGCATCGCCTTTTTTTTCTAAAATCCTTCTAATATATCTTATTATATGATTCTTATAATAATTCTATATTCCGTCACACAGATGTAGATGAGAATCTAACAAAGCCCCATGGTTGTAAGGTTATCGAGTGCACAATATGCCAATCCAAGCAAATGAGACTATCCGATCTAAGAGTTCATCTAAAGAAGCATCAATTTGATACTTCGTATGCAGAACGTTGGACATCAGTCGAAAAGGTTGCTGAATTGTTGTATCCAGAACTTGGAAAGCCTTTTACCAGAGAAGAGCTAATTTCTCATATTACTGCCGACCTGGCAGCGCAGCAATATGCACGTTTCTACTCAGTAACCAATGAAATTGGCTACGAGTTGGCTTTGTCTAGTTCGGAGACTGACACTGATAGCGATTCGGATGGCGAGAAATCTTCCAGTTTACGGAAGGCGGATCAAAAGTACATATGCGAGATTTGTAGTGCTGGTTTTGAACGTAAATATAAACTATTCAAGCATCAACACGAGAATCATACATGGGACGATGCGCCTCACTCTTGTAGACATTGCAATGCCAGATTCGTTAGCACTAGTCTTTTGGAATGGCATTTCAATCGACAATGTAAAAATGCTTTAAAACGTTTTCACTGTAAGAAATGTCCAATGAGATTTATGTGGAAACAGAATCTCGATTCGCATGTACGTACAACGCACTTGGACCAGTCTGGCGAAAAGGTAGGTAGAATAAAATGAATCCAAAGCTTAAGATATATGTGACGTTATCGTTTCTTTTATCTATTGCAGCAAATCTCTCGGTATCCGAACTCCTTGCAGTGCAATAATTGTGGACGCAATTTCCTCATGCAGAAGGATCTCACACGTCACTTGCTCATGCAAATATGCAATAGTGAGCAGTCAACGGATGTTATCAAATGTCTCTATTGTCCGCGAAAGTTCTATCGCAAGGACAATTTGCAAGCACATATGACACGACATGGCGTAGAAGCTAACGAATACGCTACAGCTGAATGTATATTACGATCTACGAGCAAACCGAATGGTCAGAAGCAAATATATTGTAAAATTTGTAATACAGCATTCCGACGTATCGAAGATCTGAGAGCGCATCTGTTGAAGGAAACCAACGCACCATTGTCGCATCATTATCCTATTGACTCATCGCTAAATTATGCAATAACCAATAGCCTCGGTTTCGAGTTGGAAATCGATGATTCCGAGACGGATAGTGGAACTGATCATGAACTAGAAATTGAGTCTGCTGTTCGACCATATCAATGTTCAATGTGTAATCTCGCTGCGAGGAGAAAATATGAAATCGCACAACATCAACTCTTTATGCATAAGTATGAGCAATTGCCCCTAAAGTGTGAAAGATGCATTTTCCGTACTGTTTCACAGGTCCGTTCAAAAAGTTACAATTTCGCTACAGTATGCTGATATTAAATTCTCACTTTAACAGAATATTTTAGCTCATCATATGCGGTCACAATGCTTTAACGTTGAAAAGAAGTTCGAATGCGAAATATGCAAGTTTAAATTCATGTGGCAGGAGAATCTAGAAATCCATACAAAGCTTTGCCACGGCGACAATAAACCAAACGTCCAGTCACTTACTGATGGAGCAACAGAAAAATCACTTCAAAAAGTCGGAGAGCACATAATATATCAATGTTATCAATGTCCATGTAGATACAATCGTAAGGATCGCCTGAATGCACACATCAAACGAGTACACTTAGGGAAGGCGAATGAAAACAGTATTATTCCACCTACCAAAAGGAAGGGCAAATCGCAAACAAGCACTACTGGGCCCGATGGAAGCATCAAACCTAATTTGGAGAGAAAATTTTTATGTGCTTTCTGTGGACGTGGTCTAACGTCGTCCTCCAATTTAATAATTCACATGCGCCGACACACAGGTGAGAAGCCCTTCAAGTGCGAATTTTGTCATATGGCCTTTCCTCGTTCGTCGGATTTATCGGCTCATCGTAGAAAACACACCGGCGAACGTCCGCATCCTTGCACGGTTTGTGAAAAAGCCTTTTCACGTTCGTACAAGCTGATGCTGCACATGCGAACGCATACAGGTGACTAATACAGTGCCTCTTTTCGATAAGAGTATTTTCACAAATATAATTTTAGGCGAACGGCCACACAAGTGTACATATTGCGAGAAGAGTTTCTCACAGTCAAATGATTTGACGCTTCACATTCGCCGGCATACAGGTAGATACATATATCAACTTAACGATCTTATGAGAAATTCACTAAATCCAAACGGTATACTTAGGTGAGCGACCTTACGTTTGTGGAGTGTGTGGCGAACGATTTATTCAAGGAACTGCTCTGAAGAATCATCGTATGATGCGTGGACACTACGAAGAGACTGAAGATGCCTTACCACCTGCCTAGAAAGCGTTTTTAGACACAATTTCCATTCCGAATATTCTAAATAAATGTTTTAAGTGTTTTTCAAATTTGAAAACATTTAATTCTTTCAATTAACGTCTTGCTAAAAATGAGAGTGGAAATATATGTTGGCACTAGATCCGTTTGAGGAAGCTAAAACGCGCACCGTTTCAACATTGCGTGCAACATTTCGTGAAATATTGCGCGCAACGTATCGACATTGCCCGCAACGTTTCGATATTGCATGCAATACTTTGTGAAAATTTTCGAAAAATATTACTCGCAACGTTTCAATATTGGGCGCAACGTTTCAATATTGCGCGCAACGTTTCAATAATGCTTGCAAATTTTCGTGAAATATTGCGCGCAACGTTTCGACAATTTATTGAATGCGTTGCATTTGTTGCATATGTTTCATATATTGTAGATAATGCATATGTTGCTTATGTTGCATATGTTGTAAATGTTGCATATGTTGCATTTGTAGCTTATGTTGCATATTGTGTGTATGTAGCATATGCTACATACGCAACATATGCATCATATGCAATATTTTCCACCCATATATAGCCTCCGTATAGCTTTCGTGACGCCTTCGTATCGCCTTCGTATCGCCTTCGTATCGCCTTCGTATCGCCTTCGTATCGCCTTCGTATCGCCTTCGTATCGCCTTCGTATCGCCTTCGTATAGCCTTCGTATCGCCTTCGTATCGCCTTCGTATCGCCTTCGTATCGCCTTCGTATCGCCTTCGTATCGCCTTCGTATCGCCTTCGTATCGCCTTCGTATCGCCTTCGTATCGCCTTCGTATCGCCTTCGTATCGCCTTCGTATCGCCTTCGTATCGCCTTCGTATCGCCTTCGTATCGCCTTCGTATCGCCTTCGTATCGCCTTCGTATCGCCTTCGTATCGCCTTCGTATCGCCTTCGTATCGCCTTCGTATCGCCTTCGTATCGCCTTCGTATCGCCTTCGTATCGCCTTCGTATCGCCTTCGTATCGCCTTCGTATCGCCTTCGTATCCTTCGTATCGCCTTCGTATCGCCTTCGTATCGCCTTCGTATCGCCTTCGTATCGACCTTCGTATCGCCTTCGTATCGCCTTCGTATCGCCTTCGTATCGCCTTCGTATCGCCTTCGTATCGCCTTCGTATCGCCTTCGTATCGCCTTCGTATCGCCTTCGTATCGCCTTCGTATCTTGCCTTCGTATCGCCTTCGTATCGCCTTCGTATCGCCTTCGTATCGCCTTCGTATCGCCTTCGTATATCGCCTTCGTATCGCCTTCGTATCGCCTTCGTATCGCCTTCTTGTATCGCCTTCGTATGCCTTCGTATAGCCTTCGTATCGCCTTCGTATGCCTTCGTATCGCCTTCGTATCGCCTTCGTATGCCTTCGTATCGCCTTCTATCGCCTTCGTATCGCCTTCGTATCGCCTTCGTATCGCCTTCGTATCGCCTTCGTATCGCCTTCGTATCGCCTTCGTATCGCCTTCGTATCGCCTTCGTATCGCCTTCGTATCGCCTTCGTATCGCCTTCGTATCGCCTTCGTATCGCCTTCGTATCGCCTTCGTATCGCCTTCGTATCGCCTTCGTATCGCCTTCGTATCTCTTCGTATCTCTTCGTATCGCCTTCGTATCGCCTTCGTATCGCCTTCGTATCGCCTTCGTATCGCCTTCGTATCGCCTTCGTATCGCCTTCGTATCGCCTTCGTATCGCCTTCGTATCGCCTTCGTATCGCCTTCGTATCGCCTTCGTATCGCCTTCGTATCGCCTTCGTATCGCCTTCGTATCGCCTTCGTATGCCTTCGTATCGCCTTCGTATCGCCTTCGTATCGCCCTTCGTATCGCCTTCGTATCGCCTTCGTATCGCCTTCGTATCGCCTTCGTATCGCCTTCGTATCGCCTTCGTATCGCCTTCGTATCGCCTTCGTATCGCCTTCGTATCGCCTTCGTATGCCTTGTAGCTTGTATCGCCTTCGTATCGCCTTCGTATCGCCTTCGTATAGCCTTCGTATCGCCTTCGTATCGCCTTCGTATCGCCTTCGTATCGCCTTCGTATCGCCTTCGTATCGCCTTCGTATCGCCTTCGTATCGCCTTCGTATCGCCTTCGTATCGCCTTCGTATCGCCTTCGTATCGCCTTCGTATCGCCTTCGTATCTGCCTTCGTATCGCCTTCGTATCGCTCTTCGTATCGCCTTCGTATCGCCTTCGTATCGCCTTCGTATCGCCTTCGTATCGCCTTCGTAT
This sequence comes from Chlorops oryzae, assembly GCA_020466095.1. Classification (NCBI taxonomy): domain Eukaryota; kingdom Metazoa; phylum Arthropoda; class Insecta; order Diptera; family Chloropidae; genus Chlorops; species Chlorops oryzae. The sequence continues at coordinate 8,982,669 of CM035809.1, read as the reverse complement.
CGCCTTCGTATCGCCTTCGTATCGCCTTCGTATCGCCTTCGTATCGCCTTCGTATCGCCTTCGTATCGCCTTCGTATCGCCTTCGTATCGCCTTCGTATCGCCTTCGTATCGCCTTCGTATCGCCTTCGTATCGCCTTCGTATCGCCTTCGTATCGCCTTCGTATCGCCTTCGTATCGCCTTCGTATCGCCTTCGTATCGCCTTCGTATCGCCTTCGTATCGCCTTTCTATCGCCTTCGTATCGCCTTCGTATCGCCTTCGTATCGCCTTCGTATCGCCTTCGTATCGCCTTCGTATCGCCTTCGTATCGCCTTCGTATCAGCCTTCGTATCGCCTTCGTATGCTTCGTATCGCCTTCGTATGCCTTCGTATGCCTTCGTATAGCCTTCGTATGCCTTCGTATCGCCTTCGTATGCCTTCGTATCGCCTTCGTATCTTCTTTCTCTCTCTCTCTCTCTCTCTCTCTCTCTCCTTCTCTTCTCTCTCTCTCTCTCTCTCTCTCTCTCTCTTACTTCTACTCTTCTCCTTTATCGCCTTCTATCGCCTTCGTATGCTTCGTATGCCTTCGTATCGCCTTCGTATCGCCTTCGTATCGCCTTCGTATGCCTTCGTATGCCTTTCTATCGCCTTCGTATCGCCTTCGTATGCCTTCGTATCGCCTTCGTATCGCCTTCGTATCGCCTTCGTATCGCCTTCGTATCGCCTTCGTATCGCCTTCGTATCGCCTTCGTATCGCCTTCGTATCGCCTTCGTATCGCCTTCGTATCGCCTTCGTATGCCTTCGTATCGCCTTCGTATCGCCTTCGTATCGCCTTCGTTTCGCCTTCGTATGCCTTCGTATCGCCTTCGTATGCCTTCGTATGCCTTGTACGCCTTCGTATCCTTCGTATGCCTTCGTATGCCTTCGTATCGCCTTCGTATCGCCTTCGTATCGCCTTCGTATCGCCTTCGTATCGCCTTCGTATCGCCTTCGTATCCCTTCGTATCGCCTTCGTATCGCCTTCGTATCCCTTGTTCGCCTTCGTATCGCCTTCGTCTTCGCCTTGTATCGCCTTCGTACGCCTTCGTATGCCTTCGTACGCCTTGTATCGCCTCTTCGTATCGCCTTCGTATCGCCTTCGTATCGCCTTCGTATAGCCTTCGTATCGCCTTCGTATGCCTTCGTATGCCTTCGTATCGCCTTCGTATGCCTTCGTATCGCCTTCGTATGCCTTCGTATGCCTTCGTATCCTTCGTATCGCCTTCGTATCGCCTTCGTATCGCCTTCGTATCGCCTTCGTATCGCCTTCGTATCGCCTTCGTATCGCCTTCGTATCGCCTTCGTATCGCCTTCGTATACCCTTCGTACTTAGCCTTCGTATCGCCTTCGTATCGCCTTCGTATACCTTCGTATCGCCTTCGTATGCCTTCGTATCGCCTTCGTATCGCCTTCGTATCGCCTTCGTATGCCTTCGTATGCCTTCGTATGCCTTCGTATCGCCTTCGTATGCCTTCGTATCGCCTTCGTATCGCCTTCGTTGCCTTCGTTCGCCTTCGTTCGCCTTCGTTCGCCTTCGTTCGCCTTCGTTCGCCTTCGTATCGCTTCGTATCCCTTCTATCCCTTCGTATGCCTTCGTATCGCCTTCGTTCCCTTCGTATCGCCTTCGTTCGCCTTCGTATCGCCTTCGTATCGCCTTCGTATGCCTTCGTATGCCTTGTATGCCTTCGTATGCCTTCGTATCGCCCGTATCGCCTTCGTATCGCCTTCGTATCGCCTTCGTATCGCCTTCGTATCGCCTTCGTATCGCCTTCCGTATCGCCTTCGTATGCCTCGTATCGCCTTCGTATCGCCTTCGTATCGCCTTCGTATAGCCTTCGTATAGCCTTCGTATCGCCTTCGTATCGCCTTCGTATGCCTTCGTATCGCCTTCGTATCGCCTTCGTATCGCCTTCGTATCGCCTTCGTATCGCCTTCGTATCACCTTCGTATCGCCTTCGTATCGCCTTCGTATCGCCTTCGTATGCCTTCGTATCGCCTTCGTATGCCTTCGTATGCCTTCGTATCGCCTTCGTATGCCTTCGTATCGCCTTCGTATCGCCTTCGTATCGCCTTCGTATCGCCTTCGTATCGCCTTCGTATAGCCTTCGTATCGCCTTCGTATCGCCTTCGTATCGCCTTCGTATCGCCTTCGGATGCCTTCGTATCGCCTTCGTATCGCCTTCGTATGCCTTCGTATGCCTTCGTATCGCCTTCGTATGCCTTCGTATCGCCTTCGTATCGCCTTCGTATCGCCTTCGTATCGCCTTCGTATCGCCTTCGTATCGCCTTCGTATCGCCTTCGTATCGCCTTCGTATGCCTTCGTATCGCCTTCGTATCGCCTTCGTATCGCCTTCGTATGCCTTCGTATCGCCTTCGTATCGCCTTCGTATCGCCTTCGTATCGCCTTCGTATCGCCTTCGTACAGCCTTCGTATCGCCTTCGTATCGCCTTCGTATCGCCTTCGTATCGCCTTCGTATCGCCTTCGTATCGCCTTCGTATCGCCTTCGTATCGCCTTCGTATCGCCTTCGTATCGCCTTCGTATCGCCTTCGTATCGCCTTCGTATCGCCTTCGTATCGCCTTCGTATCGCCTTCGTATCGCCTTCGTATCGCCTTCGTATCAGCCTTCGTATCGCCTTCGTATCGCCTTCGTATCAGCCTTCGTATCGCCTTCGTATCGCCTTCGTATTCGTACAGCCTTCGTATAGCACTCCATTTATATGTAAAACATGAAGAAACACGTTCATTGCGGAGCTCTTACCGGTCCGACTGCCGGCAACGCACTGATGGAGCTCACGTATTGTGACGCTATTTATATGTTTTTGAACTAGAGGTCGTAGGCGAACATAAGCAAACATGTTCATTGCGTAGCTCTTACTGGTCCGACGGCCGGCTACGCACTGATCGAGCTCACGGATTGTCACGCTATTTATACTCTTTTCAAAATTGAACAGAATGTTTTTTTGACCTCAAATAAATGTTATTGTGCTCCTAATGCCTTGATGCCTATGCCAGGGAGACATTTCCAGCAGGGTTTTTGGCAACTTTTCTTTGCTGAATGTTTCCTTGGATCGTTAAGAAAATTCACGAGAAGTAAATTCCTGGAAAACTCTATATTTTCCATCCCTATGAAAATGCTTTTGTATTTTCCTTCCCAAAGAAATATAAATTCCCTTTATAGCTTTTCAATCATTCACCTCAATGACCTGCCCAGAGTTGACCTAAACTCTATTTATATGTTTTTGAAGTAGAGGTCGTAGGTGAACATGAACAAACACGTTCAGTACGGAGCTCTAACTGGGCTGACGGCCGGCTGCGCACTGATTTAGCTTACGTATTGTCACGTTATTTATACTCTTTTCAAAATTGAACAGAATGTCTTTTTGACCTCAAATATATGTTATTGTGCTCCTTAATGCCTTGATGCCTATTCCAGGAAGACTGCGTAAAACAAATATGATGGTCACCGTATCTATGTATGGATAATTCATTTTTTATCTACATAGTGGCACATAATCGCGATTATGCTATACGTCTGTCTAGGCTATTAAGCATTTCAATCGATTGAAAATTGATTCAATAGCTTTTGAGACAAAATAATCTCGAACTAGGTTGGCTTTGAAATTTACACTAGGAAATAGAAAATCAGAAAAGTCTTAAACTTAAACAAAAGAGAATAAAAAATAAAAAATCAGTTGAGCTTTTGATTTAATTCTATCTTTCGTTATTAACTTTCGTTAATCAAAATGAGCTATCACACCGCATCAACATCGACTAGCGAAGAAAACATGCCAATGGAAAATCTGTACTGCATTTTCTTACACATTTCCGAAGGTATGTTTTTTCTTTGACTGTTTTGAAGCATTTTCCATCTGTCCATTTCCGAAGGTGTCGGACTTCAACGCTCAAGAAGTGGTGCTATCTGCCAACATGATCAAATTCTGATGCACGCTCAACTTAATAGCGTGAAATTTGAAATCGAAGGTCATTCGACTGAGGCGGCAACAATTTTCAATAGTAATTGCGTTTGGGAGACCAGCTTAAACGATTTGAAGAGGTGACCTATCGGCCTAAAACCCGTCTTCAAATTTTCTTTTGATTTGATTTTCGTTTTTTTTTTAGAATGAAAACAGATAACCGACCAGTACGAATATCGTGCTACTTAGACAAACGCGATAACAATAATCCAGCTGTAAAACTAATTGGTACATTGCTCCTACCGATTCGTGGAGTACCAACTGTTAACAGTTTAAATGACTTTCAACCCAAAATGCTTTGGCACAAGCTGGGAGCACTCACTTCCGAGTGGAGGAGTTACAAACCAGAGATTTATTTGCTGATAATAATTGCCAAAAAATCACTTGTTATGGACAATAATTTCACAACGCTATTACGGAAGGTTAGCCTAGACACATTTTTTTTTGCGTACATATTAGTATCCTTTGAGTTCATTCTTCTTTTCTTCGTTTTTATAAGAAGCCAATGCCTTGTCGATCATCACGCTCATCATGCGAAACTGCAGGCATGTTGCAATCTCAATCTAATGTCTATGTACAGTTGATCGAACAGTTAGGACTAATTCAAGTGGGTAACAATCCTGATGTAGACTGCGATATCTTTCTCGTCGTGTTGACTTTAAAGCGAATTAAAGACTTGAGCGGACTGTTTGAAATCGAACAGCCGCAAAATGTCCCAAACAATTTCGCCTTCCAGTATGAGTTATTTGGCAATGTTACGCATGATGAAATCAATATTGATGAGAGCGATAGCTATGCGCTAAACCAGAAAATAGCGATCAAATTTAAAACTTCTCTGCCGTCGTTGCGTCTCTATTTCCAACGCATCTTTTACATTCCGATTATCATCTATTTTAATGGGCATGCTATCGGTAAGTTGTTTCATACGTTTAAACGGTTTTCACTTTGGATCGGTTATTTGATTGTTTGAAATCGGAATAAAACACGTCTGTTCGCTTAGATGATTTTTAGCTAATGTCGAGCTTAGACAAAGGCTGCCACCTGTGCGTTCTATTGGTACAGTAGGGTTGCCATTCAAAATTTGTAAAAATATTGGTAGCTGTTTTTATATATTTGCCAGCTACGGTCAGAAAATATTTTTAGATAAAAAATCTGTCACACTCTGTCTTTCTAACTGCAAGAGGCACAAAATGATCGGGTAGGGGTTTGTAATGCCCAACTATGAGACCAAACTTGACTTTACATCATCGCTAAAAAGGGTTCTTCGATGTAAGCAAAGTCATTACATCCGGAACTAACTTGTAAGCAGGTCCGTAGAGAGAAATGTCGAGACTGGGAGAAAATTTTCTTTTGAGAGAGCTTTGAACTCCATCAAAGGACAAAAAAAAAAAAAAAAAAAGTTGAAATGGGAGTTAGGCAGCTCGTGACGATGTAAAAAAGAGTTCTGACCTCTTTAAAGTGAACAATGCAACTTCCGAAGCGGAAGGAAATTCTTCAGGTATTGTGGGTCCTTTCATGAAGTTTGTCCTCTGTCTCTACAGACAGACTGCTTGCGAGCAGTTCTATTTAAAAAATGTTTGATTCCTACTCTAAAAATTTTTTAATATTTCCAGCAACTTATCGATTTGATTGCTCGAAATTCTTGCCTGAAATAAGGCTTGAGGAGTGTGGAAAAACTTGGTCAAAGAACGGAACTTTCTTCTTTGACCGTTTGCACAAGATCTTGAGTCCACGTACAAACAAACCCTCGGTCGAGTTCAACTTCGGTATTGAATTGCTGGAAGTATATTCAAAGAAAGTCACTAGAGAGATCGTTCCGTTAAAGGATACTTTCGTAACATACAAAGTGGATGAGGGCGCTGCGGGTGATGGTACCACACGTAGTTGTACCATCAATTGCATTCCTCGTTCAGCTAAAACCACAAATTCATGCGGATCGGGAGCAAAAACATTGATTGACGATGAAAAACCCTACTGGAAGGGCGGTTTAGAAATGAGCAATGTTGGCCTCGATACCAATGATTTGCGTACGTATGGAGATGCATCCATTGACACCAATGAGCTCGTGAGCACACGTTGTATTGCCAGTAATACAGATACAAAGAAGGATAATGCTCCCAAGGATATTGAAAGTGTAACGGTTGATATGGTTCGAGAGCTGGAGGCATGGAAATCACAGCAGATGAAAGAGTTTGAAGAGAAATTGAAGCGAAAAGAAAATATTTACGTAAAAAACATTGAGGAAGAATGGCAGAGGAAATATGCTTCAGTGCAACGAGATTTTGGCGTAAAGAGTTCAGAGTGCGATTTGTTGAAAAAGCAATTGGAGTCGATGAAACTGGAGCTTGAGTCTCGGACGCTTGACAATTTGATTGCAGAAAAGAAAGAAGCCGAACGCATTTTCGCCCAGAGAATTCATCAACTTGAATTGGATAATCAACATTGGCGTGTTAAATTAGAACAGCAAAAGCGATCGACTAAGACCGAAAAGGATTTGCGGGAAGCGGAGGAAAAGGAGAAGGAAAAATTCGAGCATGAAAATCTTGTGCTCAAGCGAAATAATTCGATGTTGGAACAAAAGCTTATCGCCTTGGGAAGAACGCATTTTTCCGCTGGTCAATTGAAAGAAATGCTCGCTGATTTGGTGAGGTTCAGTTTAAATAATCTTGGCGGGAAATTTTGTTATATTTTCCATTTTCTCTAGCGTCATCAAACCGAACGCTTTACCGACGTTGAGAAGCAACGGAATTCTTACAAGGAGAAGCTGGTAGCGGCTCAACGTGAATTGCAGCAACTGAAGTTGAGCATGCTGAAGCAACAGGAGCTAACATTGCTAAGAAGTGCCAAGGATTCTGTGGGAGATTTTGAGTAAGTTTCTTCTCATTATTTTAGGGTAGAGTATTTATCGATTTCTATTTAATTAATCCCCATTTTTTTGATGTAATATTTGTGGTATAAATGGTAGGTTAACCCATTTTCTACCGACAACAACAAAAAGACATTCATTTTGTTCGAAAAATCGAACAGCCGGTAGAAAATGGGTAAAATTACAGTGAATCCCGGGTAATCCGCCCTGTCTAATCAGGCATATCATCTAGTCTTACATTTCTCTATTGAGTGGTGCAATGGAGATTTACTCGGATTTGAGTATAACATCTGGAATACTGGAAATATTCGATAGTTCAGCACTGCCCTTCAAACAATTTGTCGATTACTGGGAGTCCACTGTATTGCTGCCAGACTAAAGGTTTTGCCCCCAGATTTAAGACCAATGAAAGACAATAAGAAAACGGGGTAAAAGAGAGTTGTAGGAATAGTTTGATAAGGGAACTTTTCTTAACCAAAAATAAAACTTCAACGAATCCCAAGGCATCAGAAAATGATAACCCAATATCCTTGAACTTAGACATGCGACTCTACGTCTTCCCTCATCGGGATATCATACAGTGATCCTGGGGCCCTACTCTGTATTGCGATGCGACAAAAAAAATGCGCAAAATGAGTAATCGGTACTCTGTATTGCGTTAAACCGCATTTGAAAATTTTCGATATTCGAAATTTCCGCTAATCCCTCATTTTCACGGTACTCTGAAATGCGATAGCGAGTGTCAAAACAACCCTTTTGTCGCAAATTTCATTCGCCAACTGTTTGGCTTGCGGAAAGGTAATGCGATGTGAGTAAATTGTCTTAATAAGTGCAATTTTTAATTACTTTCATTGTTTATTTTAATTATTTTATTAAAAGGGGAGCTAACAGGGTTATATGTAATTGTTAATTACATAATTCGTTTTTATTTACTATTATTTTTTTATAATATGAAGTTTTTTATTTTTATAATATTATTTATAATTTCAGATAGCTTAGTATATTTTTCATACTTTTTTTTATTAGATTTATTAAGATTGGAAGTGAAAATCAGCGTGGTTATACTATACACAGAATTGCAAAAATTATAAGCAAACCAAAATTATCAAATCTCTATGTGCGCGTTTTGAGAAATGTTTTTATACTATAGCTTATATATGCATATATATATAGCATCGAGGAACGTAAAAGCGAGGTCCATTTAATTTTCGGAAACATCACACTTTCTCATTTTAAATTCAAATTTCATATTCAAAAATACCGTAAGCAAAGAAACGTTAATTAAATCCATGATACAAGAAAACAAGAAAGCGCAACTTCACGTACCACATCCAAAAGAGAGAATCGTTGTTGTTTTTTTTTTTTTTGTATGTTAAACCGACTTTTCATCTTTTGATGCGAATTTTGATTTTATTTGCAAATTTAGATAACTGATTTTTATACTTTTTTTGTAAAGAAGAATTTTAAGGAATATTGAAACTTTTGGTTTCAAAACAAAATAAAAGTTTTGGCTTTGTTATTTTTCAAGCTCACGATGTGATCGCCTAGGCAAACCAATGCAAAATGCTTCAAACCTCAAGCAAATGATTCTTTGCACGAGAAATCATAAAAAAAAGTTATTATTTTGTTAAAACCAGAATTAAGTACTTTTTTTTACAACATTTCTTTACATAGTAATGTAAAAATCGGTGATAAATAAATAAAAATAACAGTTATATTGGGCATTAAAACATAACAATCATTTAATAGTATGGAAAACAACAATAATGCCTTGTCTCTTGTAGGTAATACGTCATCTTCGCTTCATTCCCAATGCTACAAAATAGCGGCAACCCGTAATGGCGCTATCTTGTTTTCTTGTATCATGAACAGTGATGACCACCACTACAGACAAACGTCTGAAAAATGTTAAGTGTATAGTACAACAAAAACATAAAAATACAAAAACTAGCTTCTCTTTCTGAAAAAAGCAACAGAGCCTACCGTTCGGTATCATTTTTAAACTCTCTCTTCATAATACGTACACGAATTCTATTTTTTGCTTCTCTTTTGCCTTTTTGAATGCCCTTTTGGGCATGCCTGATCATGAATAAGAAATGTAAACAAACATACGTCCATATTTACAATTCGTATTTGACAAAAATGAATACGAAGCTGCGACATAGTGCTTGCTCCTTGTTTTAAACACCTTGACTAGCTGTTTTGGTTTAGAAACCGTAAATCTTCTCCATCAAAACAACATATTTTGACATTTCGAAATTCATTTTCAACTTCGAAAAACAGTGTTGCCTCCTTTTCATTTTTTTTTGCGGAAAACAAATGCGATAGCAATTCAGGGTAGCGATTTCCTTGCGCATCGCATTGATTTGCGCATCGCAATACAGAGTAGGGCCCCTGACTTACCAACCCCATCTTCTTCACGTGATAATTAAGCCTGATATGCCCTACTAAGAACCCAGTGGGGGGTTGGGTTCTTATGTTGTATCTGCTAAGTTTTATAGCAGCTCCAGCCTTGGTAATCCTTGTATTTGTGAGCCTTTTGGCCATTTGGTCATTTAGGCTATGTTCCCTCCACTCTCCGTCCTGCAGGAAGCTTCTGGTTCATTGAAAGTGTTTGGCACAGCTCTTTTGGACAGGCAGTCCACGCTTTCATTGCCTTAAAATATGTCTACAATGTCTTTTTTAAAAAGACAGTTTCAATTTTAAGGTTTATTCTGCTAAAATTTAGAATAGATTTCTTCCTGCGAACGAAAAAAAAAGTTTTGACTGCACTTGCTGAAAGTATTTAATAAATGTATCAAATTCCTATATTTAGTTTTACTAGATTGAGTACAGGTCAATTTTAAAACGATTTCGAAAAGTGTCGCCGAGAATTAAGTTGCGCACTTATTTACTTATGGTTATATCTGGTGAAGCGCTAAGTATTTTATTTTCGTGTCTATAGCAAGAGATTTCCTTAGATACATTAAATCAAGTACATTAAAAACTTGCTTACAGTCGAGGACTTCTAAAATGTTTCAGTGTTATTCAAAAAATATTATAAATTTATATTCGCATGTAATGTCCTGAGCTCCTTTTGGGTGCGTCTGCAGTAGAAAATATTGTTCACTTTAATTATAATTTCGCTAGGGCTGAATATTCATTTAAAAGACTCTCTTTCTTTCGATTTTTTTTAAAAGCTTAGATGAAGTATTCGAAGAAGAAAAACCCGTACAAAATTCACGCTTGCGATCCAAACGTCTCGAGTCGAAAATTGAGTCGAAAAAGATTAAGGAGAAGATCCTACAGCAGGCCGAATCATGCAGCAGCTACGATGACGACCTTTCCAGCAGTACACAGTAGAAAAAAATTCAATTACAAAAAACAAAACAAACAAAAAATTCTCTTAAATTTTTGTATGCTTCGGGATCAGAATGTTTTATTGTAATGTTACAAATTCACTTTATTTTGTCTCTTTTTTTTTTGTACTCTATAAAATGTTCACAGTCGTGTTCGAAATAATAAGAACAGGTTTAAATGGAAATTGTCATTAAAAATTTTCTTATCATTTCCAGCACGCCTGTTCAAATATACGTTTTTCTTACACGAGCTCTTTTTGATGAGAATTTCTTAAAAAATTTGGTCTTTATTTGTATTGTCTATTCCCAGCGGGGGAAGTGTCCCGCTGACATCGTCAATGAAGTCAGAGTGACTTTGGATCCGGTATGCATGACAATTCAAATGAGACTTTGTATGACATTTGTATAGGAGTGCTACAGTGAATACACCGATGAAAATGTCATGCTAGGGGGTGCGATGACGAAAAAAGCATTTGAGGAGAGCAGCACATTGCTCTTTTTCTCTCTAAATGTCAATTTATAGAAACCAGTTTGATAACTCTCTTCTTTGTCCTCTCTTCCAATATTTCGAAAATTAAAAAAAATATATTTTTAACAATTTTTGTTCGCCTCAGCCAGGGATCGAACCCGCGATCTTCGGATTCGAGTCCAGCACTAATCATCTACGGCACTTCATGCTAACGTTTAACTGATGCTAAAACCTTATTTCAAATTCAATAGCCAATGCGATTCAAGCACGTGAACAGCATCCCTTCACGATGGCATGTCCTCCAAGATGTCATGTATGACAATGTCACCTATATGTCATCGATGACATCACTGGTGACTTTGTCATGCAGGAGATAACTTCCCGCTGGGTTGCTTTCAAATGCCATGTATGTATGTTTGTTGGAGTGGTTGCCACTTCCCAGTAGCAAAATGTCAGGCGGACCTCCGCGATCAAATCAGCATGGAAAAAAAAACTGTCCGACTCCCTTAGTAAAAGGAGTCGCGCGGTGATATTTCTACACAAATGGCATTGCGCATCAGCTTTTTCTTTCAAGTCTACTTTTAGAAATCTTCAAGTTCTCTCTCTCTCTCTCTCTCTCTCTCTTCTCTGTCCTCCTCTCTCGCTCTCTCTCTCTCTCTCTTCTCTCCTCTCTCTCTGTTCTCTCTCTCTCTCTGTCTCTCCTCTTCTCTCTCTCTCTCTCTCTGTCTCTCTCTCTCTGTCTCTCTCTCTCTGTCTCTCTTTCTCTGCCCGCTCTCTCTCGCTCTCTTCTCTCTCTCTCTCTCTCTCTCTCTTCTTCTCTCTCTTCTCTCTCTCTCTCTTTCTCTCCTGAGTGCAGGAAACTCTACTTTCGATCGAGAGGATCTCGCATCGTGTTTTTTGGTGTATTTCGAAGTTTTCTAAAAAAATCTTTCTGCTTTTACTATTATTGTTTGGCTCGGCCAGGTATCGAATCCGCGATCTTCGGAATGTGAGGCCAGTATGCCTGCACCACGCTACACCTCGCAAATGCTATCCTGACGTTAAAACCCTTCTTCAATTTAAGCAGCCAATGAGATTCAAGCAAGATGAGTTCAAAATATTCTGCTGGGATGCCCATAACGTGCGAATTTTTGAAAAACCGGTGCTAGGCTTGGAACATTACACTCTGTTTCGCCTGTGCCGGGGAAGCCTGCGATGAAGAGCATGGCACGCATCGCCTACGGTATCCCCCAGCGCCACTTCAAATGTCACACTGTCGAGGAACTTAATTTTTTCAATTGCTATATATTTTAAAATAAATGTAGAAAAAGTTATATATAAAATATATACGATAATAATTTATAATACATATAAATACTTCATTTGACAATAAAAAGATCGACCTCTTCATCCGACTCGCTATTGTCATTCACGAGCTTCAATAGTTTTCTCGGGAGTTCTTTTATGTTTGGTTCATTCGTCGCTTCTACGATTGCATCCCTTCTGTGTTGCTCGCCATCATCGAGTTCCTGTTCGTTTTCGTCCAGTAGAGCAACACGATCGTACGTGTACTCCACGTGACTCGTTTCTCCATTTCGATTACGATGCCAGAGCGCACCTCGATAGATGGTAATCATAGTAATGCAGACAACGATCGCGAGCACTCCAAGGACGGAGAAAAGCAATTTCGCAGCAATGAAAGGATTCTCTCTTAAATTGTTGATTACTTTAAAATCTCCCATGCCAACGCCCGTGCTTCGTTCTGCAAAAACATTGCAGTACGTCTCATTGGTTTGTTGTTGCCGACGCAATTGACTGCCCGGATAGCAAGTGTTGCACTGCGAATTCAATGGACCATAGCATTGATAGCAGCTCGGATCGCACAGCGCGCATCGACGTCGATGGGATTTTGCAGTGTCGGTCGCTTCAACTAAGCGATGGCTGCTACGACGACGTTTGTCCGTTGAGAGTAATTGCTCCTGATCCTCGTCGTTTGTCTGTTTGGCTATGGGCTTGCGATTAAGTTCATCGATTGTCGCAGAATCACTAATCGTATCACTAATGACGACATAAGTGTGCCGCGGACATTCTTCAAGGCAGCTGCCGTCGAAAAGGAAAGTCGGTGGTGCGCAATCTGGTGGGGAATAAAATATAAATTAATAAATAATATAAATCACAGAAACAATAAAAACAAATATATATAAAATTTGAACTTTACGGGAATAAAATTTTGTCAGTGTAACGAAATGATAAAAACTAATAAAAAGCCATTTTATTTCATGGATTTCTCTAAGCCATTCAAGATCGCTTACAAAATATGCCGCGCCTCACTCTTATTCATAAAAAATGCATACATTTATAATTTTTTCCCTCATTTAAAGCGGTCAAAATACAATACGCCAAAAATAATGCCATCGAAAAATGAAAAAATCAAAATAAAACATACATTTTTGTTACTCAAAATGTGGAATAAATGTGTTTAAGCAAAATACAAATCAATAAAAAAAAAGTAGCTTCACAGAAAAACTTAAAGTAATATAAGAAAAAAACAAACTGGGTTTCAAACATATTGAACGACCTCGAGGCTCGCTCAACAAGTGAGAGAAAAATGTAAACAAAAATCAGCTGTGAACGAGTCCTGCTTCGTTTTGACAGATGCCCACGTGGCAACAGTGGGAATTTTTCAAACTTTGAAACTAAAAAATTTTGATTTTTCTTTGTGCCCTATTCCTTTTTTTTTTTTTGTGTAAACATATATCTGTGGTATTTGAGCCCCCAATGGTAGGTAAGTAAACAGAAAAGATAAGCAGATATAGTTAAATTCCCGCAATATTATTTTAAATTAATTAAAATTAAATTTGATTAATTAAATTTATTGAATTGAAAGATGAAATGGGTTTCCCCTTTATTCCAGAACCAATCAAATCATGAATAAAAAAAGGCGAGCATATTTTTTTTTAGAGCAAAAGCAGATTGAATGGATTCACAAATCGCCCAACAAGGCAACATGAGTCCAACAAAAAAAAGACAAAAAAAAAAAAGAAAAAATCAGCGGTTAAATTTAAAAACAATATAAAATGTAATTTTTTTTTTAGTAATCAATACATTTAAAAATGGCAAATGTTAAAGAAACCGAAGAGAAACAAATTGGAATCGAAAATATTTGAAATTTTTGACTCACCTCTTTTATTTTGTGATTTGAAGCATGGTTAGTGTGCTTTGAACTTGGCAATGAAAGTAGGGAAGAAGAGTATTAATAAATATCAGGTGTTTTTTTTTTTTTTTGTTAGTCCTATATAGAAAATTAATACATACACTTTTTGCTTCAGTTTACGGCGTTCGACAAGTTAGAGTCTACGCTAGGGGAAAGAACCTTAGAGAATTCAAAGTATTCGACATTAGGCAGCTTGAAATTAAAAATAAAAAAAATGTCTCCCTTTCTGCGGTTAAGAGCATTCGTCGAAAAACTATATTGTGATAGGTACACATAAAGTCAATCGGAAAACAATGCCAAAAGAGACACACCTTGGATTTTTTCTCTCTCCAAATATCATTACTTATATTTTGTGAGAAACCCTATGGCAGAAATCTTCAAATTTATGATAAGCAGGTTCAGATTTTTCGCCACTGTGGGCAAAACCAATATTTTGCGCCCCTATGATGGCATTAATGGGGTTCTGTTTTCACGTAGCTATGTGAAATTTCCATCCGTCAGAGTGCCGCTCTGGGCATTTCCCCCGCCTGCAGCCTCCCAAATCAGAGCCGGATCATAAACACCGATAAATACTCAGCCCCAGAGAAAAAATTTCAGTTTTGTTTAGGTGTTGCAATAACTTCAAAAATAGGTGAGTTTATGACGAAATCTGGACCACAAATTCGCGTTCAGAGGACCCACAAACAAACAAACAAAAAATACTTCGTGAGATTTCCTTATTCATTATCGAACCTAATCCACTAATGTTGTAATGAAAAGTTAATGAGAAGAATGGTTACACTATCAATTAAGCGATTTTTCATTATCTAAACAGTTGATTTCAATTCTAGATATCGAGATTTGACAGCTTGAAAAAGCAAGATATTCAAAAGGCGAAGAGAAGAAATGGTAAAGTTGGTCAGCAAAGTTTCATTGGATTATAGACTGTTTGTTCGAAAACTGACAGTTTGCAAAAGCAAGATTTATTTTGACAAAAACTTTAAAAAATTCTTTGGCGGAATCAATTTCTTTAGAAAATCAGCTGATTTTCGAATTCAGAGTTGTATTTTTACTTGCTAGAGATGTCGATATGTTCGATAAGTGCAACAATACTGAATGGAACCAAGCTTATTAAAAATAATTAAAAGTTAATGTGTCATTATTAGAGCTGTCAAAAATATGCATTTATAGATTTAAAGCATACTTTATGGAGTAAAAATTTTGTTCAACTCGCATAAAGTTAAGATTCAAATAGATTTTTAACTTCAATAAGAATTTTTATGAAGGTAGAAAAGCCGTTTGAAGTTCAACTTCACTAGACTTATTCACAAAATGTTGGTAAGAAAAGTTTTTCCCCCATAAAGTATGCTTTAAATTTATAAATGCATGTTTTTGACAGCTCTAGTCATTATCGGCCAGCGTTTTGTATGGATAATCACAACTTAATGGCTTCATTAGCACGTTAATGGGAAAATCCGATAATTACCCTAAGTGGACCCGTAGCATTGACGTTCTTATAAAAACTAATTGATCCCATTCACTGAGCTTTGTGTACTACGACATCATTTTCCCTCTGATAATGATAATAATGATCATATTAAATTTATGACCCTTAAATATCTCGGAGGCCTGAGCTAATTACCAAACATTTTTCTACAGTAGGTACACACAAATTTTGAGTCGTGTCTCTTTTGAAAGCACAATACTAAGAGAATGAAAAATAATGATTTTAAATACAGAATAAAATGATCAATCCCACTGTCTTTTATTTTGTTCTTGTCTTGTGCATTGCACTTTTTTAAAGGGCAACAGCAGAAACCGCTTAAATCCATTTAAAGAAAAAAAAAATTTCCTTGCAATTTCCTTGCAATTTTTCCATTTATTTTTATATTTTTAATTAAGTTCTCGCCTTTGTTATATTCCTTCCTTAGATTAATTTATATAAACGATTATTATTTAATATTTTAATTCGAATTTTTTTTTCTTTTAATATCATAACTTGTTAATTTCTTCTTCTTCGCATTGCATTTGTTTTGGTAATTGCAACAGATTTCATATTTATTTATTTAGTTCTTGTTTTTTTTTTTTTTTTGTTTTTCATTTTTCGATTGAGTGGCTTTTTTTGTTTTTAGAGCTAAGCGCTTGCTTGTTAATTTTCAATTTTTAATATAATAAATTAATTTTTCAGCTAAAAATTTCTTATAAGTACTTAATTCATTTTCATTTTCGTTTTATTGTTCATAGTGAATACTACTACAAGGACACCCACCCACCCACACAACTTGATATCCACACAAAACACACGTTTATTTTTATTTTTGTTTTTTTTTTGTTTGTTTTATAAAACCTAATGAATATGATTGTTGCTGAAAACAGACATTCTCTATTCCTAATCCCGTCCGTCCTTCAAGTGTGCTTTGTATGTGGTCTTTGAAAGCTGGATTTCTCATCTGTTAAGTATGCTTTGAATTTGCATTTCAGCCACAATTGCACGCACTTGAAACATCACTGTTCGGGGGCATAAAAAAGTGTCTGTTTCCAACTAACTACTACTCATCCTAAGAGCGAGTGTATAGTACACAGTTAAAAATTTAGCTGCCAATTCAACTGCAGTACTAAAATTTCATTTTCTTTCGATAGTTTAAGTTTAGCATGCATAATTTTTTTCGTTTAGTTTTACACATCTCTCTGGTTTATCGAACTTAAATGACTAAGATTGCGAGTTTTCGAATTTTCTTTTGAATTCATATTTTCCGAGTGTACATGTAAAAATTCTTACGTTTTCTAATTATTATTATTTTTTTTTTTAATGAATCCTAATTCCCTTAGTCCCGTCCCTTTTGAATTTTTTTGTTTTTAATTGGATTTCTTAATCTTAAGTAACGAATCCCGAATGTTTGTTTTTTTTTTTTGTTGAAACTGATATGTAGAAAATTATAAGCGCCTAAAAGCGATCTCCGCTTCTTACCAAAAATGTTTAACACATTTCATGTACTGCATGTATTTATGTAATTAATTAGTTAATTAAATTGCACTAAGAGCTTGAACTAGAACATTATTTATGCTATTTCATTATTGTTTTTGTTGCTTCCGATAGATAGTTTAATGCATCTAGGAGGAATTACGAATAGATAATTATAATAGATTATGGCTATAGTTCAGGCGCCGCCGGCTAACCTATTCGAGTTCTTTATTGGGATAAAAAAGGCAATTCGCTTTCTTGCTTTTGAGAAGCTCAAACCAAAAACGAGTGTGATTATTCATTTTTTATTCATTTTTCATTGCTAAGGTAATTAAAAAAAAAAACTTCTAATGATTAAAGGACTCATTGTTCATTTGAGAAGAATGAGAATACTTTTTAGAGCTTTTGAGAGACTCCTCTTGGATGAGAAGGCTCACTTAGACTCACTATTTATTTGAGAACAATGCTTTCGAGAGCTTTTCATGGACTGTTCTAGAGTGAGAAAAGGCCCAGCAGACTCGTAGTCACTGTTCTTTCGAGAAGGTTTCTCTCGATAGCTTTTCTGGGACTGCTCTAGGGTGAGAAAGGGCCCAACAGACTCGTAGATTCACTAGTTATTTGAGAACATTGCCTTCGAGAGCTTTTGATGGACTGCTCTAGGCTGAGAAAGGGCCGAACAGACTCGTAGACTTACTGTTAACTCAAGAATGATTCCTCGAGAGCTTTTGATGGACTGCTATAGGGTGGGAAAAGGCCCAATAGACCCATAGACTCTACACTCTATTAAACAAATTTATACCCGAACTACGCTCTACCATACAATTATATCGTAGCGAAAAATATTTCTGAAGTGTATACAGTCTGAAGAGCACATAGTTGAGCTCTACTCTAATGCCTGAAATCCACTATAGAGTTTTTTACGTAGAGAAAAGAATGTAGAGTGTAGAGAATCTACATTTGTTGTGTACACTGAAGACCATCTCTGCGATTCTACAGGTCTACGTAGAGGTCCACTATGTACTACATGACTATTGACACTGCAGAAGAATGCTTTCTCTATGACTCTACAGTAGATGAATTTACTTTTGTAGTGTATAGAGTAGTGGAGCGCATAGTAGAGATCTACTCTAAATATGTCAACGGGCAGCTCTACGTAGAGCTGTAGTATTGTAGAGACGGTCTGTAGTGTACACAACAAAGATAGAGACTCTACACACTACACTCTACTCTCTACCTAAAAAAAAAAACTCTATCTCAAGTCGAACCCTGGATTTCGAAACAATCTCTGACAAATAATCTCAAGGACTCAAATCATTTTCAAAAATTCTCAAAAACTAAACGAACAAAGTTGAGCCAATTTAAAAGGATGTTTTTGAGCTTCTATGTTTTGGATATTCAAAGAATCTTGAGGACATTTTATTTGTGATTTTAAAGCAACGTATGAATTTAATATTAATTTTACTTTAGAAATATGTTCCCCATAATTATTAAAAATTTAATTATAAATTAAACGTAATAAGTAGCTTGAAAGCTTTCTGCTTCTGTAAATGCAGTCCTTAAATAATTCCCCCTCCCCACACAAACGAACATAATTAGACCCCAACGAAATTACGCTTCAAAAGTAATTTGGCACTTAAGCAGCTCTGCAACGACGCGAAAGAGAGCGGAATAGAGATAGATAGATAGATAGATAGAGAGAGGGAGAGAGACAGTCAGACAGACAGGACGATAAACATACAGCCAACGCAGAAGGAAGACGTTAAGATTGAAGTTTGAAAGCGAGAAAGCAATCGCGAAAGAAAGCTAAGTATGCACTCGTATGTTTATACATATGTATGCATGTATGTATGTATGTATGTATGTATGTATGTTTGTTTATGTGTTTATTTATAGTTAAAAGCACTTAAATTAATATTGCACTCGAGTTACTTTGATTTGTAAGTTCTGTTTGTGTGTATTAGTAAGTGTATGCGTCTCTCTCTTTTTATGTGTGTGTGTGTGTGTGTGTGTGTGTGTGTGTGTGTGTTTTCAAGCATGTACTTAGATTGCATTCAACTCATAAGAAGGATATGTTTCAAAACGTTAGTCAAGCAATCAATTCGTGAATATTTCTTTTAACATATGTACTTAAATAGTTAACGACCCTCGATTAATCAATCAAATCAATTTCAATTGAATTTATCGATAAATGAGTAATTACAATTATATTTATAACAACGAAATTGAGAAAGTCTAGATGCGAGAGCAACAAATGCATGTAAATATTAAATAATTTCTATTGGAACTAATTTTTTATATATACAAAACACATACCTATTTATTGAAATTGTTTTTTCTCTCTGTGTACGTATACGTGTACGTGTGTGTGTGTGTGTATGTGCGTTCGGAAAAATGTTTTATTTTATTCCCATTTTTTTTGTGTGCTTTATTTCAAGTTACAGGAATTTCCCCTTAAGGAAAATTACAAAAAAAAAAAAGAAATCTCTTCTGAAAGTTAACCTAGAATATTTAATATTTGGAATAATATTTAACCCCTGCACCCTAGTACCAAATGAGACACAAAGAGAATGGTAAAGGGGATTTCTTTTTTTTAGCTCCCAACTCTAAATCTAACTAGAAACATATTTATTTGTTCAGTTGGTTTAAATGTTCGCAAAAATCATTCAAACGTCCTTAAAATATGCAACAATATTATTTGGTCAGTTCACTTTAACTTTTTACCCCCACATCCACTCGCATTTCGCCTTGTGTAATGGAAGTTTACATGGATTTCGTGGAGAAGTTTAGCCACAACACAATTATAATTAGAGCAACAGAAAATATTTAAATTCAACACCTAAAAGAATGCACTCAAATATTTTTAACATCCATTTATCCCAGCCAACCATATACGGAGTGCTCCCAAAAGGAGTGTGAAAGGACTGGACTCCTTTTAAAGCACCCTGATGGAGTGTTTTCGGAATGCTCCGAAAATAGTGTAAAAAGACTCCTAACGGAGCACTTCGAAGTAGTGGTTTTGCCAAGGCCTCAAAAAAAACAACGCCTAGGAGCATTTAGGGAGACCAAACGAGTCACTTTTTTTTTATAAAAATTTATATCTGAAAGAAAGTCCAAACAGATCGTTAAGGAGCTTTCTAGAAATCATGGAATATAAATTTTGGGATTCGAAAAAGTACACTTCTCCCATATTAGGCTCCGTGCTTTTTTCTCCCGAAAAATCGCTCATTTAGAGATCCTGTCGGAGTGTTTTAGGAGCATTTACGCTCCAGAAAGTCTTTAGGAGCTCCATGCGAACTCTTTTAATTGACTGGGATATAATTAAAAGCCTTTTCAAATGGAGCTTAATTAAGACTTTATGAGGATCCACACAAACTCCCAAAACCTTGATCAAAATGTGTTTAAATCGACATGTCCATAAGACTTCAAAATAAAATTTATAAGCATACTTTTGGGTGCTGAATTCAAATATTTTCTGATACTTTAATTATAGGACTAAACAGTCGATGGCGGAAAACTTTTTATCCAATTATTTTTGTCACATATTTTTAGGAGTTACTATATCTTTACATTCTCGTCGTAACATTCGCTTTGTGTCCTTTATTCCTGTACGGGATTTTAACCTACATATTTACAAAAAAAAAAAAAAAATCCAAACGCTAATAGAGCTACGCCATTTACATTTCTATATACATACAATTTATTAGTTTTATTTTCTATTGCCTCGTTTTCTTTCAGTGAAAAATCGCGTAGATAGACAACCTTTCCTTAAAATTTTTTTTTTTTTTATTCTTATTTTTTTTAACTCTTAAGTATATGCACTGGAGAGTTCATTGTTTGATGGAAAGCATTTTATGTTCAAGAATAATAGATGCGGTTGAGTTTTCTCATTTGGAAAAATTGCAAACTTTCAAGGAGTGAGAATTTTTGCATCGGTTTCCTTCTCTGTTTTATAACGAAAATTTAATTTTTTTTAGAAATAAATGAAAACTTTTTCAAGAAAATAGGTTAAGCTGTGCAAAATTCAACATACTTTTGGGCGCCATATGGTGCCAATTCATCAGAATCATATTCATGAAAACATTGCTATTTAATTTTGAGGTACAATCATCTTTGCGAAGGGACCTTATTCGAGGTGTAAACAGAAATTAGTAGGTCCACGAAAGATAATCTGAGATCTCTCATTTGCGGACGTCTACACAGAAATGTTAGAAGGTGTCTACAGACTACAGTGTCTAAAAAGAGACGAGTCTCAATGTAAGACACCGAGGCGTCCGCAAAGTAAAGATTTTTGGTTCATGCTTTTGCTTCCCATCGTTACAAAAAAAAATCCGAGCTTCACGAAATTTCAAGAAATTTCTCTTATCACTAGACTTTATGCTGGCCTTAAATTTGTTGGCAATCTAACAGCACCGTTATAAGCATGGTGTAAAATTTGTTGTTAAACTATAATCTCTTTTCTCCCCAAAAAGTACACTCCATCGGTTTTAGTCTATTGCCCCAACTGATAAGCTGGAAATTTTTCTTTTAAATATATTTATATACACTTCCTAATTTGATAATCTCTTCTAGTTTCTATTGCTTCCAAACGCTCATTCAATGTTTTCCCCTTTTTTTTTAATAGACTGATGTATGTAGACAATAATTTGTTAACAAAAAAACCTAATGCCAATCTTTTAACTTTTGGACGTTTAAAATTTTCTCCCCCTGTTTTTCTTTCTAATTTTAAATAATTTGTTCAATTCTTCGAACTAGATCCCACCCCCCGTTCACCTGAATAGCACAAATTTATTCCACATTTTTCGTTTTTTCTTTTTTCACCCCCCTTTATCAGTGGTGCACTTAGATTTTTGGCGTGTTTTTGTTTTTATAAAATTCTTATGGTTAGGCGAAGAATATATTTACACACATAATTATCGAAAGCTATCGATCTATCGCTCCTAATAAAAAAAAAAACTTTTAAACTCCCATTGCTCCACACCCGTTTGTTCATATTTTGTTTTATCTTAATTTTTTTCTTTAAATTTCTTCAGTCTGATTGCCTATTGTGTTCTTGTGTTACTTTTTTTTTTTTTGTTCTTGCTTTTCGATTATTTTTCTAGATATTTTGTTGTTCTTTTTGTTGTCACAACTTCGCGCTTTCGATGGTCGAAAAGTATCGCTTTGTTAGTACAAATAAAATTAGGCACAAACCTAAACATCTTTGGTCAATTGTTGTCTTCGTGCAGGCCGTACTTGTCCTGTCATGCGATTTGACAGTTGATTCGCCGATCTGGAAAGCGGAGAAGAAAATTAGATGTTAGAGTTGCCATGCTTTAAAAAATGAAATAATATTGTATTAAATTTTCAAATGATTTGTTTGTTTGCTCGTCTTAAAGTATGCAATGAAAATTTTTAAAGTTTTTTATGGCGCTCCTAAGGACTCCATTTCGGGAGCGGAAATGATCCTACAGCGCTCCGACAGGAGTTCTCAATTAGCATTTTTCGGGAGAAAAGAGCACGGACCCTAATATGGAAAAAGTGTACTTTTTGAGATCCCAAAATTTATCTTTCATGATTGCTAGAATGTTCCTTAAGAGTCAGTTTAGAACGTCTTTCAAATATAATTTCTTAAAAAATGACTCGTTTGGTCCCCCTAAATGCTCCTAGGTGTTGTTTTATTGAGGCTTTGGCAAAAGCACTACTTCGAAGAGATCCGTTAGGAGTCCTTTTGGAAACCCTATTAGGCCTTGATTTTTAATGGAACATTAACGCTGAACAAAAGTATGATAAAATTGAAGGCGAATTCTTGGATTAAAATTTTGTAGCATACTTTTAGGCTCTTTAAATCTTATCAACCCCGTTGTGACGTTGTTGTTAAACAAATTGAAATCCTTGATAGCGCCAAATGCTTTGATAAATAAAACGCTATTTGAGACCAGCATAGTTAAGGGGAAATTTTTTGTAGCATATTTTTATGTTACAGCAAAGAAGGAATGTCCACATCTCATTAAAGCTTCAACTATTTTCCCTCCACAATTAATTTTACATTAAAGCGGTTTCCATTTGAACTTTTTTTTTTTATCTGCGGAGAAATCTTTTGTCTCTTCCTCTTTACTCTAACGAGGCAACGAGGATGCACGGCCACGACAGCGGGCTTACATAATTTTCTTCTAGTTTGCTTTTGGCTCTTGGCATTTTGCCTTTTGGCAGGCAACAACTATTTGCATCATCTTTTGCCGGGATTGGCAGCTCGCTCGGCTGGAAAAAAAAAAAAAAATTGGCATTGGCAGAATGCAAAAGCACGTTTGAATGTTTCCGCAGTTCTTGGCAAGAAGAAATTAGATGGGAACCTTTAGAAAATGGACCTGCAATGTGCTTTGCCATCATAATTCTCGATTCGGAAAGAAATGCGAGCCAAAAAGTATGTAAAGAGTAATGAGAGAGTTTTTCAGATTATCCTGGTGCTTACCTGTTGCATATTATGCCACTGACCGCTCGCATCGAATTCGATATCATTGTGCTCCATATCGCCACCGTAGGAGTCATATTTACCCGAGCCCAGATGCACGGGGTCATCAGGTTGCGCTGGTACCTCAGTGCCATAGAATAGAAGGTCCCATTGCGTGATTTGTGCTGAAAAGGCATAAGAAAAAATTAACAAAAAATTAAAACATTGAATTTGATACACCCGGAGGAGGTGGTTTGGAGAGCTAAGTACATATAAAATGGGTATCAAAATATGAAAACGAAAACCAAGAATGACGCAAAATGAACCAAATGCTACAATCAAAGTTGAAGAAAGAAAGTGCCAACGAAAATGGAAATCGACCCATGCAATGGATGCTTTTAGGCGTTTCAAACAAACAAACAGAAAAAAATACGCTTTCAACTGCCTAAAAGTAAACTACGATGTCTTATAGTAGGTACACTTTAAAGTGACAAAAAGTACAAAACGATAGCCTCTGCAGAGAGTCAGAAGATCCAACAAGAAACCGAAAACTCTAAGAAAATCAACGAAATCAATATTTTATAGCACACGTTTAGGATCTATAAGACGGTAGTTCCAAAAACTAAATTAACACCAGACTTCGAAAAGAATATGTAGGTACGTTCAAACCAAAAACAAAAACCTGTTGAAGTCCGAAAAAATTTAAAAAAAAGTAGTTCGTTTTTGGCGTAGTTTTTGGGTGCCGCCTAAAATCATGCAAAACTTCTCAATAAATAAAAAAAAGAAAGGGAGAAAACAAGAAGAGAGCGCAACCGACAGTACCGCTTTCTTGTTCCGCTGAGAGCTCTTCACGCAAAGCACTCTTCGAAGACGCGGCTGCGCTCAGCATCAATTGTTGTTGCTTCTTAATTATCTGCGGATCGGGTACAAAGCTCTGCGAGGACTTTTTCGAGTTTTCACGTGAAGGTTTCGACTGAGTGGCCGAACTGATTATCTCTGCCGATTCCAAGACCGAGGAGCGTGGGGCTTGAGCTTCGGTGTGTTTTTGCGTTTTCGTAGACTTTTGCGACTGACGCCATGACGCTGTCGAGTTATCGCTATTGGTGTTGATGTTGTCCGGCTCTTTGATCCCCTGATAGGGTTGGAACTCAGGGAAGATGGCCTGAATTTTATTGTAGCGCTCGAACATTTTCGGTATCCGCTGATCGTCAATATTGCCCGCGACAGCAGTTGCTCCTGGTTGCTCCTGCGACTGTTGCGATTGTTGCGATGCGGTGGGCGGCTTCTCTTTCACTTGTTTTGTGGACTTTACTGGCAGTTTCGTATAGCTGGAAGAAGCTTGCGTTGTCGTCGTTTGCAGATCACCTGCGACCAACTTTCGGCTTTGCTTCTCCTCGCTAGAGTGTGGGCGCGGCAGATTCTGCAGCTTCGCTGGACGTGCCGCGAGGCTGTTCGTGGTCGATTTGGTTTTGCCTTTATTGCTGTTGCTATTGTTGCTGTTATTTTTGTTGTTGTTGTTGTTATTATTATTATTGTTGTTGTTGTTGTTGCTATTCATATTGTTCTGTAGCTCTTGGAGAATACGATAGAGCTTCATTTTTTGTGAACTTGAAGAGGAAATTGATGATATCGCAGCTGGATTCTTCTTGTTGGTTCCTGATTTGTTCCCGCTTGCACTAGAACTACCGCTTCCGGACTTATTCGGAGTCTTTTTGCTATCACTACCCTTGCCTTTATTCTTGTTGTTGCCGCCGCCACTGATCAAGCCTCCCTTTATATTTTTCGCCTGTGATCCCAATATAACTCCATATGTTGCAGAGATCTGTTGGTATCCCTGCTGGACCTGTTGTTGTTGCTGTTGTTTTTGTTGCTTTTTGCCACCGCCGCTGCTTGTTGTCGAAGTGACCGAAGCACCTTCGTTGATATTACTCACATATGTTGATTTATAGGGTGGTAACTTGATTGGGTGTTTCACAACACCGTTTCCGGTAGCCATATTGCTCGGGGTAAGGCGTGGATAGAGCGGCGAGTAGACCTGATGCAGGGTTGATGTTGTACTGCTGCCGCTGGGCGTTGTCAGCTCGGCGACATTATTACGTCGCGTTGATATTGGATCGTTCGGATTGATCGGTTGAGTTGTGCCGTAGAAGATCAAAGACCATTCACGCAAAAGGGCATGACCTTTCAGGTTAAATTAGTAGAGCCGGCCGGGCAGTATTTTTTTGATGTTAGTATTATTTGGGAGTCAGTCATCACACAATATGAGAAGTGAGCAGCATGAAAAATTTAAGCATGAATTTTGAGTTCGGGAGCCCAACATCAAGGACACATAGAGAAAGTGGAATGACAAAGTGTGGGGGGGGGTGTTTTTACTTACCTTTGTAACGGCCTTGATTGTGTATCTCCAGCTGCCAATTGCCATGTGGTGACTCACCCCATGTGTGGACGGACATAAACGGCCATTGATTGAAGCCGCCACGTGAATTATCATGTACACTGTAAAAATAATTTCAAAAGATATTATGATCGTTCAAAAACTTGCCAGCTTCTACGGAAATGTTGAAAGCTCTTTTTTTTCTCGCATTACCGTGACGTCAGCAATGTGACCCTTGTGCCGGCTGGTGACTTCAAATAGAGTTGTATGTCTCCACGTCGCTGTGACGTCAACGTTATTTTCGCTTGCACGTGCTCCAAATAATTCACCGACATGCAATGCTTCACAGCCAATTGTAGTGTAATGGAGCCTTCTGGCGGAATGGTTCTGTCATATGAAAAGAAAAAAAAATTTTTGTTTGTTTTTGTGTTCTCAGAGAACCCTTCCCGAAGCCTTCCGCTTACTTATCCACATGTGGTGCATTGATCTCGCAACGCTGCTGTTCGGGCACAGTCTTCCAAGTACGCGCAACGCGGACCATAGATGCTGCGTCCATCAAGCCATAGCCAAACGAGTGACTGATCCTCCGACCGACGCCATTTTTCGACCACGTCGGGTCCTTCAGATTCGCGGGCGTTGCCGTCCGAACGACAATATGCTGTAGATCACGCCACGTCAAGTTATTATTGGACTCGAGTACCAGTGCGGCGATTCCGGCAGCCAGCGGTGCCGAGGCCGATGTTCCCGTATGTGAAACCGTACACGAATGATGCAGATCCGTAGTGACAACCTGCTTTTCGCCCTGTCCCCCACTACTGTAGGTTGTCGCCAGCGTTGAGCTGCACTTCTCCGAATACCATGGCACATGGCCATCTTCGGTTGCACTCGATATCGAGAGCGTCCAAATCGAATTCGTATAGCCATCGCAATTGCAGTTATCCAGCTCACGGCCACCATTTCCGGATGCCCAAATAAATATGCTACCCTTACCGCCACGGCCTTTCATAACACCTTCGATGAATGCTCGAGACGCAAGCTCTCCAGGACCATCGACCGTTTTACCATCGTCATCGGGACCCCACGATGCACTATAAATATCGATATGCTGCGGATTCAGCGACAACGAGCGGGCCTCCACCGCGTCCGTTACATCCCCATCGAGCATGCGAACACCGCCAACACTTGCTCCGTACGCTATGCCCACAGCGCAGATGGAATTGTTCGCTGTGGCAGCAACTTCACCCGCGCATCGGGTCCCATGACGATTCGAGTCCGTCATATCGTAATGCGGCATCGGATTGTCATCGTGACTATTGACGTCATACGAAGCTTGTGGATCCTGTAGAAATAGAATTTAATAGCACCCTCTTCGGCATTCCGAATTCTCAGCGATTCTCTCTCTCTGAACTTACATAATTGTGTTCGATATCCGGATGATCTGATTCAAGACCATCGTCCAATATCGTAACGACAATCCCTTTTCCAGTTATTCCTTCCTTCCAAGCGGGTATGACGTTCATATCGAGGCCACCGCCGCGATTCTTAATATCAAAATTATTTTTAAAAATCTATCTTTAAGTTGGATGCGGCTAGAACTTACCAGATACCACATTTGGGACCACTTCGGGTCATTCAGCGACACTGCATCGACCAGCGACAGAGTGCGTGACGATGTGCGTGACGGTCGCAGGCGTATGAAGTCACGCTTTTGACG
The DNA here is from genome assembly GCA_020466095.1 of Chlorops oryzae. Lineage (NCBI taxonomy): Eukaryota > Metazoa > Arthropoda > Insecta > Diptera > Chloropidae > Chlorops > Chlorops oryzae. The sequence goes on along the minus strand of CM035809.1, from coordinate 8,955,350 downwards.
TGACTTCGCGCGCTGCTGCTGCGCCCAGTGAATACGGTCGTCGTCATCGAGGCGGGACTGATGTTCAGCTGCAGGCGTAAGCGAACGCTTCGATATCTTGCCATGCTCGAAATGGAAATGATCGCCGAATATCTAAAAATATAAATAGAAAGAGAAGGAAATTTAGAAGCCGGTAGAGAGCAGATAGATTCTAGTCGGTTAAAAGTGTTCCTTGAAACATTATAGGAATATATTTTTGAGAAAGTCCAAAGGAAAATATTTTCTTCAGCAGTTTTTCATATTTAAATTTAACGCCTAAAGGTATGCATTAGAATTTATAATACAGACCCACAAATATAAGTGCCAGACCCAGAGATCTCACTATGCTTTATATGTATATATTTTTTGGGTCGCTGAACTCGATTTTCAGGTCCATACAGCTTCATCGGGTCTAAGTTTCGCCATAACCTCAAAAAAGGAGTCAAAAAAGCCTTGCCCGAGGATGCTTTTTCGTGGTCATCGCAAAAAACAAGACCCGATGGAGCTATATGGACTTGAAATTCTGATTCAAAGACCCCGAAAACATAAAATTAGCATAGTGGGACCTCTGGGTGAGACACTCTTTTTTGTTTTGTGGGGCTGTGTAATTTTCGAAGCCTTTAACAATGGAGCTTAATTAATTCTTATGAAGATCCGACAACTCTTAAAAGACTCCTTGAAGATGTTTTTAAAAGGATATACGATAGAGAATGAACAGATTTCTAACGATCTATATTCTAAGTATAGAGGGGCATAATTTGGGCACTAAGCTGAAATCTTTAGACGGGGTTTACGCAGTAAAGCCCAAAATCCAATATTGCGAGAGCTCGATCCGAGAGTGCGCGACGTCACGAAAATGTTTTGTGTGACGTATTTCAATCTCCAATGAGAGTTTTGCGTCACGCAGATGACAGCATAATTTCGCTTCTAGTAATGCAATATTTGAACCAAGTACCAATTTAACGAGTACCGAGTACTCATAAAATCTATACGTTATCATTTGAGCTAAAATTTTAATTAAAAATGTTCAAAATGAACCAAAACTCGCGAAATATTTTAAAAGCTCTTTTGACGGAACAGTGAACAGCTTTTGTTTTAATAGTTTAAACGAGTACCCAATAGCGAGTACTCAAAAAATAGCTACATCATTAACCTTTCAAATTGCCTCGCAACGAGAAATATTTAAATTTTCAAACTTTTCTCGCTACGAGGTCTCGCAGTGCGATACATTGAAGCTTGAGTCATATAATTGAATATTTTGAAATTTGTGTGCGTCTCGTCTCGTTCGCGCTCTCGCATCCGGCTCTCGCAATGTTGGATTTTGGGTTTAAGACGTATCGATAATTATAATGAAAAATTTGTTGTTGGCTAGGGACGAACGGGGAAAAGAGAAAATCGTTCCCATATCACATCCCCGCGCATCCTTTGTCGAAAAAAAATTTGATTATCGAAATGTCTTTCTGTGTAAATCTCCGTCCTTACATCATGTCTGCTTCGAAATTTTTGTAGTTTAAAAGTCCAGAGAAAGAGAAAATTATTAATCATACTTCGAAATTCGCTTTAGACGAAATGCTGGAAAAGCTAGGTAAGCTCGCTCGATTAGGTAACTTCAGGTTCGGCTTCAACTTAAGTCGAGCGGTTCCATTAACGACTAGGATCAAGGATGCGACCAAAGCGAAGCTCTCTAAATGGCTCATGAAAGTCATGTTCGCTAGTCACAAAGGTGGGGTATGAGTAAATTTTCTTCACAGATCGATTTTTTTTTTTTTTTACATTAAGACATACACTATATTTCCAGAGTCCATTTCTACGGATACGTGTGCAGACCGAAAAAAGCCCAAGGAAGGTCCACCTCCCTATCAACCCGGGGACAAACACAAGTGGCACCCAGACCCTGAGTTCATAAATCAGTTTCGTGGCACAACGATGTACCCGGAGGGAGATAGATGGGAAAAACCGAATCATAAGGGGAAATTGCTAGCACCGGAACGTACTTTCCGGGCCAAGTTCATTAATTTTGGGCCAGCCCATCCAGCCGCTCACGGATGTTTGCGATTGATTCTTCAATTGGATGGTGAGACCGTGATCGCCTCCGATCCGCATATAGGGCTCTTACATCGCGGTACGGAGAAGCTAATGGAGTATAAGACCTACGTGCAGGCCTTGCCGTATATGGATCGTTTGGACTATACGTCTTGCATGGCATGTGAACAATGCTATTCATTGGCCGTAGAGAAATTGCTTGGCATCGAGGTTCCTCGACGTGCGAAATACATTCGGACGATTTTCGCGGAACTTATGCGTTTAACGAATCATACAATGGGCATTGGAGCGACCGCCTTGGATTGCGGTGCCATCACTCCACTGTTCTGGCTTTTCGAGGAGCGTGAGAAGCTGTACGAGTTCTGTGAGCGTGCGTCCGGCGGTCGTATGCATTCGGCTTACATACGTCCTGGCGGTGTTGCTATGGACATTCCGTTGGGTTTTTTGGACGATCTTTACGAATTCACCTCGAAATGGAATGAACGCATTGACGAAGTCGAGGACCTAATCACAGAGAATCGTATTTTTCGTGCGCGAAATGTACAAATTGGTGCCATAACAGCCCGGGAAGCGATTGATATGGGTGCATCGGGAGTTATGCTGAGAGCTACCGGCGTAAAATGGGACTTGAGAAAGACTCAGCCGTATGATGCCTATGCGGATATGGAGTTTGATGTTCCGGTCGGACGGAATGGTGATTGCTATGACCGGTATTTGTGTCGTATCATGGAGTGTCGTGAATCTGGTCGGATAATTGATCAATGCCTCAATAATATTCCCGAGGGTGAAGTTAAAGTCGATGATTTTAAAGTTTCGCCGCCATCGCGGGCCGAAATGAAGACGGGCATGGAAGAGCTCATACATCATTTTAAGTTTTTCTCACAGGGATATCAGGTACCGCCGGGGGCGACATACACGCCCGTAGAGTCGCCCAAAGGCGAATTCGGACTCTATATGGTTGCGGATGGTTCGTCGCGTATTTATCGCTGTAAGATCCGTTCCGCTTCTTATCCGCACTTGGCTATGACTCATCGGTTGTGCGAAAAGAGCCAGCTCGCAGATGTTGCAGCGATTATTGCCTCGCAGGATATTGTCTTCGGCGAAATCGATCGTTAGAAAATTCAACCTTTTTGTTTTTTTTTCTGTATTGTTGATGTCTTTACATATTTGAGGCGATTCATTAAATGTTCCATTTCTGAGGCTTTTTTTTTGGTATTGAAAAAGATTGTACTCCATCCTCAAACAATTGTGAAAAAGTTAGACGAAGAAATAAAACGATTTGGTTTATGATTAAGGCAAAGGGAAGTACGATTTGTAATTGGGATGTTCAAGGGAAATGTCGGGAAATATCGGAAAGAGGTCAAAAACCTCGGCGAGATTGCGATTTGAAAGGAAGTTTCTACAAAAAGGAAAGTCCCCGCTAGGTTTGTCAAAATTTGTATGACTTAGCTTAGCAATTGCTATTTAATTCAAGTAAGGATCGTCCGATGGTGACATTGAGGCCTATTCGAAATGAATATTCCCCGGGAATTTTTTCCCTAGAAATATTTCCCCGATGAAAAAATGAAGTCTTCTAAACGTCAATAAAAGAAAAATATAATGAACTTTGCTCAAACATGTTCGAGATTCTTGATTCCTGTCACGATCGCCATGTACGAACGGGTCTGATACTGACCTTGGTTGTATACGCCGTAAGTCTTTGAATTTATTCCTAAACGGTACATATTACACCCTTTTTATTTCCTTCCCAGTGTGCTTAAAATGGGAGAACATTTTTTCAAATCCGCAGGGAAAACTCCCGGGAATATTGAGAATCGGGATGATTGTCTCTTATGTGGAAATTTCATTGGTTTTCCCCTATTCCTTTTGAAAATTTTTTATGTAACGAGTAATGGGTAATGAGGGAGGGTATAATGGATAAGTTAATACCAGCAGAAAAATATCTCCAGCATGAAAAAGTCGTCAGTTATTTTATGGATAATATGTAAGTGACCGTGTCACGCATGACTCCTTGAGTGACGATGGCATCCTTGAGAGATGACCTTCATGTACTTCACTGAATAGGATATTTACCCCCAGTGAATCACCACCTGAATTGGATCCACATTCCGAGCCCGCGAGTGAGCAATTCCGTTTTCAGGGAAATTATTTTCGAAAGAGGCATGGAGAAAAGGAAGAGAGTTCTGCCCTTAGAAGACACCATGTAAACATTCTGAGTGCTCAAATAATCATAATCCTGATTTGGAATTGGAGGCCGATTAATGAGCTCTTTAAAGAATCGTTTCTTCCGCAAGTAGTGTAATATGCCTTCGATTCATACATCGAACAAGTCCATATAAGAAGCTTGTATGAGTCATTCCGCACTCATATCTGACGCTTATTTCTTCTCAAATAAAAGTCTTATATTAGTCATTTGGGAGTTATTGGGGCATTAGCCTCATATATCCTACTAATTTCGGAATAATAATTCCGAGCGTCATATTTCCAACAAATTTACGACTCATTTTGAACTCATTTCGGACTCATAAGTACGACCGCCCCTAGAATGTTTGCTGGGCAGTAAAAACTGACATAAATACAAATCCCTCAAGCCTTAAATCTATTTAACCGGGTTGAAGTCCTCACTTCAGCAAAAAAAAAAAAATATATATAAACAGTAGAAGATTTTAGCTTCCTTTAATGGAATTTGTTAAAGTACCTTAAGCCATCGTTTCAATTTTGACGCAATTTATAGTGGTAATAAATTGACAAAATGACCCGATTTTCGGCACTAAATTAAATGAAAAGCCATAAAGTGTTAAGACGTAAAGAGGTCCTTGACGATTTATATGCCATTGAAAGCGAATTCGAGCGACTCGTACGTATCCTTTGTGCCCGCAATTATCTTTTACAAGCAGAAATCGAGGCGTGAAGACACAATGACCCATCTGACCGACCGACCGACCAGCTACAATGATTTTCGCACTTTTATGTTCACTCAACTAAACGGAAGTCCTTTGATGAATAGTAGTCCTTCCCTATAGTGCTGCGCCTACAATTCGTTAATAGGAGCTCACGTCTGCGTTTGATGGTAATTAAGTGCCCGTTTTGAGAAAATTGAATGGGCAGAAATATCGGCTGATGGTGCTCTCGCCAGCATAGATTGATTAGGCAATTAAGGATCGTAGTCGCAAAGGTGAGGATTTATCTTTTCTTTTTTTTTCGGAGGATGGAAAATGGAAGGAATAGTAATGTTGATTGGAAGCCATTCTGAAGAATACGTAAGGCTAAAGCAGACGGAAATCATGAATTATTCTGTATGAGATTTTCCAATGCAGTTTGTTTGATTATCCTCCCCACCATCAACATCAAAGATTGCCAGTCATCGGGGTTCGGAATATTGTAAGTAACTTTTTCTCTGCTTCTGCTCTACTCTGCGCTGATAGCTGAAAAGGCACAGTTGCCAAGAGCAGAAGGAAATTCGAAGACAAGGAAATAACACCTTCAAGCAAAGACTGCAGTAGTCTGGGCTCTTTTCCATCGGCGGGTCTCCTTCGCCGGTAATGCGTCAGTCAGCATTCGACGGCACCCGTGGGTGCAGTAAACATGGCTTTTAGTGTCGAATTGCACCCCAAAAACCGAGAAGTTCACATAAAAGCGATTGAATTCGATTTCACGCTTGCCAGAAAATTCGCCCCCGAGAAAGGAAATGCGGAAAAGCGGAAACACTGCATATGAATGTTGAAAGGAAACTCGCATGACGTCCCACACAGTGGGTCGGTGATGATTGTTTGCTAGGTGGGTGATTTCAACACACATGCCCACACAGCTGAGTTCCATTGGCGTTCTCATTGTAGAAATGGAAATAGGAAGCTGTAAAGTAACTAACCCACATGAGAGAGAGAGAGAGAGAGAGAAAGGGGAAAAAAGAAGGGGAAGCAAATACAACCTGAGGGCATGAAGCATAAATTCACGGAAATATTGCAGAATGTAAGAAAAGGAGTTCCTTAATAGCAATCCGAGGGATTTCGATCAAGAAATAACACATTTCGGAGGGTGGAGATTAATAAATTCGCTAAAAGGTATTTTAAGGGATGCTAACTACATAAAAGGGATGTCATATTAAAGCAACTAGAATTCGATGCGAACACGACGGCGCTCGCTCAACTCCTTACTTTACTTTATTAATTTTCTTTCATATCGAATCAATCAATCTTAAAGAGAAAATAGAATCGAAAATTCTGCAAATTTGCCAAGGAAACACGCCAAATGCAGTTTTTATTATTATTTTATTTATTTTTAATGGGAGTGGTTCTTCGAGGTGGCTCTCTCGCGTCTTGTTCGAAAGAAAATAGTGCATTCTAATACTAAAACTGAGAGCTGCGGTCCAGCAAGAAATATTGGCGAAGCCTGCCAGGCCTGAGATGGGATAAACTTAATTTTGAACCCAAATAAAGTTGGACTTCTAAAAATGTTAATCAGGGGTGTCACAGAATCCGATAGCTGCCGGAATAGGACTTTTAGTTGCCTGAATGTTCTTATATATATTTCATAGACAGCCGGATAAAAAAGGGTTCTGTGAAATTAAGAATCGATTCAAAACCAAAAACAACAAAATTTGTAAATTCTGTACGAAATTTCGATGGTTTTTATTCCGATTCCGACAGCTATCGGATTCTGTGACACCCCTGAATGTTAGAGATAGAAAATATGGGTATATTAGTCTCCTTCCTCTCAAGCCGCTGCCGGATAAAATATCAGCACCGAAGTGTATGAAGAAGTAGAGATGCCAAAATAAAAAAATAACTGTTTTCAAATTATTTCACGAGCCTGGAACTATGCCACACACCTAGTATATATCTTGTGTATGGAACAAAGCCGGTATTTTTCACTATTTTAATATACCAATGCTATACACAGTGAACACAGTTGTCACACCACGGCACATCCTAGGACATGTATTAGAAAAAGTGGAAAGGTCTCGTATATTACGAGCGTGCTGTGCGCAGCATTCTGTGTGCTATGCACGTGTACGAGCACCTCCTGTACCTACACAGTTCCGGCTGGGTATCTTAACGTCAACAGGTTTTCTTCAAATGCGTATTCTCTCTGTTTAGATGTGTTTTACCGAGCTTCTTCCGAATCCTCTCCCGCCTTGAGGGATCTCACAAAAAATGCTTTGCAGCAGTGCCGCTCCTTAGCAGATTAACCTCTCAATTTAATAAATTTCGTTTATACTTTGCTCGAGTAGGTACTCAATTAATCAAACATCGAATATAAAAATTTTAAAGTTGACGTGAGAATTTTGAGTAACCCTGCGCCTTATCTTTGATGAGATTGGATCATACGAGTATTTTACTTGATATCTGTCCCCTTATTATAAATCGTGTAAAAAAATTTGTTTTCGAATTTTGTACCTACAATTTATACGCTACGGAAATAGATTAAACTCTCGCCTGCTACACTACCAAGTCCCTTCTGAAAATGAAGGCAATTTTTATACAGGGTGCTCCATACTCAATGGAACAAAAAAAGGGGTGATAGGGGGGGTCCAGACGGACCAAAAATCGTATGGCAGGGGGGGTCGCAAATGAACCCCTGAGGAGTTACATGCAAAAAACAATATTTTGGTTTTTTCACTGGTGCTCCTCACTTACAGGCCGTAAATTTAAAATCACATATGATATGAAAAGCTTGGCGGTTTTCCGTTAACACTGCATACTACGATTTTAAATAATTCAATTCCGTTTTCTCTGGTACCACCATCTAAGCCTAAAATAGTGTAATTTTGGCTTTTAAAGTGATTTTATTCAAAAGAAATACGATCCGCGCCTCTTTTTTTTTTCTCTTTTCGAAAACTTTGAGTTTTTCTCTTCAATTTGATACCATGGTTGCTAAAAAAAAGTTTCACAATCAATGCGGAACTAAGGTTTGAAAATAATTATTTTGTATTTTTGACTCCCAGAAATGTTATTTTAATCAAATTTATTGAGCACACTTTTAGGCAGCATGAGAAAAAGAAAAATCTAAGAAATTTAAAAATTTCTGAATAGTGTTTTAGTTTGACATATCCGCCTAAAAGTATGCTCACCAATTTAGTCGAATTCTTTCCGCTCCTCTAGCTCCTTACGAGTGGAAGATGGACCCCCCCCTTTCCGTACATTTTTTTGCTTGTATGGGTTCCCCCTATCACCTCCTCTTTTTTTGATCCATTGAGTATGGAACACCCTGTATATTTTTCAAAAGGTCTTAGTAAAATTAATCATCATAAATACCCGTAATTTCAATGTTTCCAGTTTGGGGAAATTCCCCTAAATTAAGGGAATTTTCTAGTGCTTAGACAAGTCTAATATGCTATCCAGACGTAAAACGAAATCTCGATATTTCCGACAATTTTAGAACAAATTTGACATTTGAAATCCAGGCGATTTCAATTTTATTCTGAAATCCCGAGATTAGATGAGAAAAGTCTTTAGGAGAATTTTTATGGGACCAAATTTCTGTTTCAAGAAGTATTCAAAACCAAATTTAAGGAATTTTTGGCCGTATTTTGAGACATTCAGGTGATGAATTCCCCTAAAAGCATTCAACAGCGGTTGATTTTCTTTCAAAATTTAAGCTTTTGTTTCTTAAAGATGGTCACTCTAATCACCTATTATTATTCAATGAAGAAGCCATCTGATTAAGCATATTGTGGAGAGCGCTCTCCCTCTCTATAAAAAACAGTCAATTGAAAGTTCCTAGCAGTCGCAATCCTGTACTTTATGGGAAAGCTCCACCAAAACGATGGGGAAAACAAATCGAGAAAATGTGACTCCTTTCACGATTCTTTGCAGCAAATCGTTTCGAACAAGCTAAACTAATTTCACGCGATATCTCATCTACTTTACAAGATGTGCACCTAATTTATGGGGCACACCGACCGCCTTAACTGTATATTTTTTTGTGTGTTTCCACCTTGCACCTGAAGCGCATTGCTGAGTCAACTAATTAAATGGGATGAACCCTGGACGACGCGACGCTTTGGATGCATAGAAACGGTTTTAACAACAAGGAATGCGAATGAGTAGAGGGTAGCAGAGGGAGTGGAGAGTAGCGCAGGTGAGAAGATAAGGGAAAGCGGTGAATGGGGCAAACGGTGAACGGCGAACGCGTTCCTTTCGCCATTGAGCGGAAGATTAATTTTGCAAAAGCTCGCAACTGCAGACGGGCGAAATGGAGCTATTAAATCTCTTCCTATTGTTTCATGAGGCGGGGTGAGATGTTGTGGTGGGGTTTGGAGCTTTAAACCTTTTTGTTCTCGGCTGCCAAAGCAAATGGATTCGGATTCGGAGAGCGAAAGCGATTTTGGAGCCGGGGTTTTGTACAGAGATATTGCGAAATTTATTAATCCTTTGGGTGCTTTAGCCAGAAAGCGGGTAGGAGGGGCTCTTGTTGTGGATCGGACCCACGTGCTTGTATACTTAAACAGTAGAGTTGAATTTTTATGTTGGAAGCATTTTAGGTTTTACTGGGGATAGCTACTCAGCTATAAATAACGGCAGGTTAAATAGAAGAGAGAGAACAAAAAGGATATAGGAAAAAAAAAATTGCTTAAAATTTTCAATCCAAACTCTTCAACGAGCAGAGACGCCCTGTCTGACTTCGTCTTTCCAGTTCGTTTTTCTACGGCGGAATTTCCTCTTTCAATGGAAAACCATTGAATAAATTAACAAGCAATATGGCTACCCTTATTCAACTCCAATTAAAAGTAACCATCTCCATGCCACTGCCACTCCTTCACGCTTCCGAACAATCCATTCGGTAAACTTCCATCGTCTTTTTCTCGGAATTTCGACGTTGATTAAAACTTTCGCTGACGCTTTTTCATTCGTGAATTTTCTTATCAGACGAGGGCCAAAGATTGACTGATGGAGCGAATGTCCTGTGACTGTGGCCATGAGTACCAAGCCAACGAACTAGAAACTTAAAACGACTGAGAGCAAAGTTCTCCTCCACCTCGACTTGCGCTAATTACTGAAACTATGTAAATTTAGCTTCAAAATGTTTGCCTTACAAGATATTCAAATTCATGTTTCGAACAGTGGGCACGAATAAGCCAAATAACAGATAAAATAATTTCGAAAAAGAAATTCTATGAACGATTTGCAGGCGTGAAGAGAGGGAAAGATTTGAAGGATTTATCACGTGAGTTTACTTTCCGGTATTTGGTTATAGGTTGTATGAATTTTAAAATATTTTGTGGGACAAAATCGTAAAATTACCGGCGGATGGCTGTAAAAATTTCTTCACTTCAAGAAGTATGAAAAGAGCTGAAGAAAATTGATTTATTTTGGCCGGACGCTTAAGCAGGGAATAACTCAGGAGCTGCTTTCGGGATAAGATAGATATATCTGGAATCGGCGAGTCAGGAAAGATACTGCCTACACATAGTCAGACAATCTTGCTCTATTAGAACTGAAAATCATACATTTTAATGGCTAAAATGAATTAACAGTTAAATTTTTCAGTCAAAATAAAATTTTTTTTAGTTAAATATATAGAATTATAGAGGATGTTCCGTTTTTGAAGGTCAACCGGTCAGGAGCTGATAGAGGAGGTCAGAACTAACAAAAAATCGTATGGGAGGAGGGGTCGCAAATGCATCCCTGAGGAGTTATAGGGCCTTAAAGTTTTTCGGCAGTAAGTCGAGAAAAATAACTCCCCCACGACAATGGTTCATCGTACGAAAATAACTTAAATGCAGTTTGAAAGCCAATTGTATGTGCTTTTAGGCAAAATTAAATTTATGGTAAAAATTTGACCCATTGAGGGAAAAGTAAACAGTCAAAGTGAAAAATTCTGAAAAAAATTTCAATTGTTTTTTTTTACTTGTGAAGCCATTTTGGTATGAAAAGTGTCCAATTAACACCCAAATTTTTTATTTTATTCAAAATTTTGGATCGATTTTCTTTAATTTGGTACCCCATATGTCTAATACATTTTTTTAAAATAATATGAGAAAATTAAATATCTAAATCAACATCTATCCGAATGCTATCAATTAAGTGGAACTTATTAGATTTGAAAGCAGTCGGATAGATGTTCATTTAGATATTTAATTTTCTCATCTTATTTAAAAAAAAAAGTATTAGACGTATTGGGTAACAGGATGGGATCTCCAAAACGAACAACTCAATGGAAGTGTAGAACCCAGCGCGACCCACGCGCCAAGCACGCAGAAGCCGCTATTCAGCTTTATCAACTAGAAAAGTTCAGCAGCCACAGCTGAATAGCGGCTTCTGCGTGCTTGGCGCGTGGGTCGCGCTGGGTTCTACACCTCTATTGAGTCGTTAGTTTTGGAGATCCCATCCTGTTTAAGATGTCATTTTATAGAAAAAATGCTCAGCTTTCGTTTAAAATTATTTTAAAAAAAAATCAAAATGTCGCATTCGGCGAAAAATTGCTTATAAAATAAAAACCGTTTTTTTGTACATCAATAATAATTTCTGGGAATCTGTAATTATTTTTTTCGGAAAGAGCAGACAAAAATCTATAAAAATCCTTTATCACATTTTTTTCATTTCCCAGAATTTCGCGAGACGTAAATTTTTTGAATACAAAAGGACCGAAAGATTAACACCCTGTATCTAGGACACCCTGTCAAATATTTTCCCCTGCATCCTTTTCGCAGACAATTCGATCTACTCTCATAGCGCAAAATTTTCCACCAAGATTTCATCGAAATCCCAGGTATGAAGATTTTTGAGCGGGTACACTTGACGTGAAATGCCCCATATATATATTTTCATGAATAACGAAATTCCTAAAGTTTATCCCAAAAATTTGTTTTTCCCAAAATACCCGAAATAAATTGGATTTTATTATCCCTTTTGATTAGAACAACACCACTGTGCCCAGTTAAACTAACAATGCAATAAACGCAAAGCAATAAAAAAAAATCGATAGTTCTCAGGTTAATATTCACAAATGTGCCGTTAAATGTACACAGCACATTTCGACTTTGGCGCCCGCTTAAGCGCTTGTACCTACATTTGGCACATGTTTCGACGTGGGGTGCGTGTCTATAAGTATCTCCCCGCACGTCGAACGTGAGTGCGGCGTCGTGTGTTTTCGTGCTAATGAAAATAAAAGTTGCAAGCGGTGCGAAAACTATTCACTCCATGTAACGGGAATGCATCCGTATCCGCATCCGTTTCCGGACTTGGTTCTTTGTGAGTGCAACAAGGAGTCACATGGAGGCACAGCCCCCTACAGTCTTTGACGCGCGTGTTGCGACCTGAACAGTGAGCGAGGTCTGCGTCTGGGGAGCAGGCACAAAACGCGTCGTAAGACGAGGGAAAAGCATTTCCGAAAACTTAACGCAAATTGTTTACGCGCCGCACAAGAGTGTGCGTGTGTGCGTGGGCGTGTGTGCGTGCTACGTGCATTCAGGTGCAACAGTTACAAGTGCAGCAGTAACCATAACCGTATTACGAGCTCCGATTGCATCTCTTTCTTCGAACGACGTGTCTTTCTGTTCTGTCCTTCCCATCGACACGTCCCCTCGCTTCCCTGATCCGTCGTTCCGTCCTTTCTTCGTTTCGATTCACGAATCTTCTCTTGCGTTTGTTTCAAGCAATTTGCTTTGTTGTATTTGTTCTTCATTGTTCCATTGCTGCGAAGAACATGGAACACGTAGCCATACTACCACAACATTTTCCCTGCCAATCTTAACATTCCCATCCGCATCGCATCGCATTGCACCGCTTCCACCCCCAAAGACATTCCCCCATTAACTGGGGTTGTAAGTGAATTTTATTTATTTTTCCTTCAGTGAAGCCACGAAAACTAAAACTTTCGTGGCGAAATCATAAAAACTTTCGATTTCATTGCTCCGCATCCGCAAGCCCCCGCTCACCCGTTCACTCACGAACCACCGTTCCCCATAGTCACCCCGTAAGTACTTTTGGCTTGCATTTTTATTGTGTTTGATTACCGGAATTGCATTGCAATGCAGCGGATTGGATCGTATCGGATTGGATTGCTACGCAGCAGGAGCAGCAGCCTGGTAGAATGTTCTTCGAAGAACGAAGGACGAAAAGCGAAGGCAAACAAAAGCGAGATGGAGGGAGGGAGAAGAAAAACTATTCCATTTTAAAAAGAAGAAAAGGGCTAGTGAGGGGAGGAGCGGTACTTTAGTTTTTTGATGACTTGGGGTAAGTGGATTTGATGTAAGAACTCGAGGAAAAGTCTTTAAATATTTTATGTTTTCCGTTTGCTGTGTAAATACGGATAAGAAGGAAGTTTAGTTGAAGTAGTAAGAAGAAAAGAGAGAGAGAGAGAGAGAGAGAGAGAGAGAGAGAGAGAGAGAGAGAGGCATAGCACAACAGGGAAAAGAAAAGGAAGGCATCAAAAGACACCGTTGGGAAGAGTTGTGAGCATTGCAAGATTATATTGAAGGCAATGGCCCCCAAAGTCTACGGGGGAGCATTTGTTAACGAATTTCACAAATGATGGTAGAAAATTGAGAAAGCAGATTAAATATTTGAAGAATGGACAAATATATGAAAGGGACTAATAAAATATTGGTTCGAAAAGATACATAAAAAGGATATGAGAAAAATAAATGGATATTAAAAAAGAAAGGATAGAAAATCCGGCGAATTTCAGAGATAAAGCAAAAATTGAAGCATACTTTTAGGATTTCATTTTAAGATTTTCAAAAATTCTATGAAGCTTTTTCTTGTGTATTCTTTACTTGGGTTCAATTCGAGTAAGTCCATGATCATTATCGAATGAAGATCTTTGAAAATTGCTCTAGACTAAACGATTTGTTGTAAAAATAAGCATAGTTTTAGGATTTCAAAGAACACTGACTACTGCTTAAGTAAGAAAAATTTTACTTCTATAATTCATTTCCGTTAAAAAAGTTTTCTTGCTCTAGACAACGTCTTCGTTCTGGCTGTCGTTTCGTCCTTCGTACATCTCGTTCCTTGTTCTTCATCATTATTCATGAAACAATTTATGTAAATTTCAAGGCACCGCTCTCTAACGATTACTGACGGCATTACACAGCCGTATAGTTTTACTGCTGATTTGACCGCATTTAACACTTTTTCTTCCACAGCTTGAGCCATAACGCCTGACAGGCGCGGAAGCTGGCATGCAAGCACTCATTGCAATGCGAGAAAGCGAGTTTGAGCGCCTACAACGCGGCAATGCTTTTTTTTTATTTTAAAGTGTTCAGCGAAGCATCGTAGCTTTGTCGTTTTTATGTGATTCCAACAACTTTTTGCTCATTTGGTAGTTGAATTAGTTACCGTGGGGCGAGGGGGGGACCAACGGTTGTACGGAGGAAATGAAGAAGCGAACGAACTAATGTGAAATATGGGGGGGACGGGGGAAATTGTTCTCCTCAAAAGCGGAATAATGCAAACTAATTTTTTGCTTAACATATTTCGCAGCATAAAAGTATGCTTTAAAAAATTCTAACACTTAAGTCAGCTATAAGTAGACCGAAGCGAAGTGCTGAAGAGGGAATGCTCTTCTTTTGGGGTTTTAGTTGTTGTTGTTGTTGTTGTTTTTTCGAACGTCAATGCAAAGCGAGATGAAAGTGCGATGGACCGCATATCGCTGAGGGGGGAAGTGGAAATGACGCAATAGCGGTCTATGTGTTTGTGTAATTGCATTTGTGCGCGCAGCCAAGTGCACAGAAAGCGCATTCGTCGAGAAGAGTGGAAACCATTCGTTCTTCTTCTGCTTCAACCATTTCTCTCTTTTGGTAATCAACGTGAAAACTTTGATATGCGGGATAAAAAGGAACAATGCAACGCTTTTTAGTATAAAAAAAAAAACAGGAAAAAAGAAAATAAAAGAAGATGGCAAGGACTTTTGGGATGCAAAAGAAGAGTCGGAATCTATATAAAAGCTTTGAAAGGAACTAAATTTGGCTGAGTCGATCATTTCAGAGGGGGAAAACAGCAATCAGCGAATCAGAATTTTTTTTTTTTCAAATTGAATTCAATTTGGCATCGAAAACTTTGCTTTGCCACCACTGTTGAATTTTGAACAAAACGTGAAGCACGTAAAATTGAAGAAACAATTTTACTGTAGCTGCTGAAAGAACACGGTAAATTTAGGAATCTTGCATATCTAGTTTTTTCAGATGGGCTACAGGTCAATTTTAATGTGATTTCAACAAGTGAGGCCGAGAATTAAGTTGCGCACTTACTTATGCTTTTATCTCCTAAACTGTTTCATATTTTATTTTCCTGTCTGTAGCAAAAATATAGCCTTAGATTTGGAGAGAAAACTGAAGTATAAACAGACCCGAAAAAACTTCATCTATTAGATAAAACTACCAAAAAGCTCAAAAATTTAACTATTTTTTCCACCTCTTTTTGATATTTTCGGCCCAAAACTCCCAAATCGGTATAATTTTTGACAAAATTTTTTGATCGAAATGGAGAAAAAACATAACTGGACAAATTCTCAGAATATACACACTACACCCGAGTGCTCCTTGATACTGTTTTGAGACTGCAAAAGCTAAGGCCTCAGTTCGACTAGAAATGAAAAACTCCATATAAAAAAAGCTTCAGAAAATTCATGACAGAAATTTCACGCGGCATTTCTGATGGCTGGCCGCAGCTTCAGTGAAAAAAGTATAATTTTTTGGTCCTAAAATGCACATCGACACTGGCTTTTAGCAGAAAAATTAAGTTGAAATTGTTTCTCGCAGAATAGTGACAGTCGACTGACACCAATAGTTGAAGGCTCCAAATAAGATACCGTTTGAGAAATTCAACTCAAATCAAAATAGGCCTCAGTTCGAGCTGTTTAGAATATTTAAAATACCTTTTCCATCATAAAATAGCCTAGAATCTTCCGCAAGATTTATTACTGATGACAGCGAAATTTTTCATCCAGCACTGGATTATACTTTGGTTTACAGCCATTGTTCAGAGATCTCAATGCACTTTTCCATAGACTTTGCCTTCAAACACGAAAATGCATATCGAAAACAGGTTTCTAGCAGATTAATAATTGAAGTTTGAAAAACAGTTGTTTCTTCGAGATAATGAGATTGTTTAAGCAAAACTCGTTTGAATCGACCGATTCAAATAAGATTCCACTTACAAGAAATTCAACTCTAAATTTCTACAAATTTAAATCAAGCTACGTTCTGTAGACCTATAAGGCTTTAAAATATTTTTGTAGCAAAATACTTTCTTTTCTTTTCGCATCGAAAATAGCTAGGAATTTCCGAAAAGATTTATTACTGAAGAAGCGAAATTTTTCATCCAGAACTGGTCTTACATAACACTAGTTTACAGCCATTTTTCAAGAGATCTCAAATAAATGCGAGTTTCATAGACTTTGGCTTAAGATACGAATAAAGCCAATATAAGCAATGAAAATAAAAAATTTAAACCGTATCGCAAAAATACATTGCATACTCTAAGGCTAAATTTTTCATTCTCATTGCTTATATTGGCTTTATCCCCTCACTTATAAAGTTATAACTTCGCCATTTATTCATGGATTTTGAAAACTAATATACTGTTTTGTTGGGTAAGGACCCACCTTTAAATCAAAAATGTAAAAAAAATTGTCTTTTTGGAATCTATTTTTTAGATGCCGATAAATGAAAAAGAAACATGTATTTTTGCTACAAAAATATTTTTTTTTTAGGTTTATAGGTCTACAGAATCGTAGTTTTCTTACCAATCTTAAAACTATGTAGGAAAGAGTCTTAGAGGCGTTAGTTTTCTTTAATTTGAGTGGTACTTCATTTGAATTGGTCGATGCATGGCCGAGTTCTGCTCAAAAAATCTATAATATCTCCGAAAAAAAAACATTTCTTTTTTTTTTAAATTAATATAAAATAAACGCTTCCATGAAAAATTTTTTAAATATTATTTTCGTGTTTAGAAGGCCAAAGTCTATGGGAAAAGTGCATTGAGATCTCCTGAACACGCCAAAAATTATTAATTGTAAACTAGTGTAATCCAAAAAAAATTTTAGTCGTCAGTGTTGCAATTATTCTCTTTTCGAAAAATATTTAACTACAGCATACTCTCTCCTTGCGGAACTTTTATTAATCGGACACTTTTTGGGAATGCTCTAGTATTCCTGCTACTCAAATAGTTTCCTTTAAAGCGGACATTTTTCTTTGGTCCCATAGGTGTCCACTTAAAAGAGAGAGAGAGAGAGAGTACACTGTATTATTATATTACTTAACTATTTTGGCCACCAGTGTTCCCATAATGCGGCATTCTGTATACGGCACAGCCATGGCCAAAGCGATATGCTTTATTACGTTGAAAGCATTTGAAAAGCTGGCTTTTATTCCCATAATTAAATCAAATTGTTGTTGTTCGAAATGCATAAAGCTGAATGTTATAACAACACTAATTCCCTCACATTTCCCCAAACCCATAAGACGGGCAATCAGGACTCTGACTCTAGGAGTGTGCTCATAAAGTTTTCATGAACTATAAATTTTAAAAAGCTCACGGTATAGAACTGTCATTTAGTCACAACACGACTACACACACTCATACTCACACATGCACACACGAACACACGCATGCTAACACAAGAACAAACGCGTAAGTTAGCATAAACAAGCGCCTAAGGGAATTTCAGAATTTTAATAAGTGAATAAGCAAATGTATTGCTGTGTTTGTGAGTGTTTGGTGTGTGTGTGTGTGTGTGTGTGAATATGCCTGAAAGAGTCGTATTTAATATCAAGTTGATTAGGGAGCGCGCTTTTTTGTCAGAGAAGACAAGCCTGGCATGCAATCAACCAAGGACCAACTTTTTAGACTGCATGACGCTCGGAAGTAAGCTCACATATGCACACAAACACACACACACACACATACACACTTATGCGAGGACGTATTAATAGTTGGATACATCAGGAGCCAACTGCTGTTGTTACGAGACTTTACGTCGTCAGTTGTTCTTGAGTACGAGTTGCATGCGTTTAATTAGTGCTCGTTGGCAATCATGCACAAACGAAACACACGCACACACACTGATTGTGAGTAAATGAATGCACACGCACACACGAAGATAAGCGCATATTCATAAATAGCTAAAGTTTTTCGCATTAGTCAAAAAGTGTATCGCCTGGCGGCAGCAGTGAAATTCGTGTGTGTGGCCATAATTACTCATATCAAGTTGCCCTCGACAGCAACGCCAACAAGAGCGCCAACAACAACAACAACAACCACCGCCAAAAATGGCGATGCTGTGGCAGAATTTTGAGTTTTCCAAGGGAATTAAAAAGTTTCTCCGCGCATAAGCGGGTTTTTTCTTTTCATACTTAATTTCGAAAAGATAGACTTTACACATCCCCCATTCTGTTGGGAGGTGTGTTTATGCTCTGTGCTCTGTCATTTTAACGAAAAAGCTCGTTAAAGTAAATGGGGAAAAAATTTTAAAAGGCACAAAAGAATGAGTGCAGGAGAGAACCCGCTTTGTTTGCTTAAATAACGCTTTTATCTTGTTGAAACCCGTAAAGTGAAGCATACTTATGGGCGGAAGCCAATGTTCTGTTATGTTTTCAGTTGCCATAAATTTAACACAAAAATTTTGCACATAAAAAATATATTAAAGCATACTCTTGGGAGTTAATTAGAATTCATGATGCCCAATGAATTGATTAGAGCACCCAACCAAAACAGCCTGTCCGCCGCCAAAATGAAAAACCAAAAAATATGCTTAAGAAATTCTCAACTGAGAACAATTCTCGATCGAAAACAAATTGAACTTGATGTTTATTAAAATTTTAAAGCAGATTTTCAGGAGAATGGGAATATTTTTTATTTATTAATAACCACTCTGGGTTCATCAGAACAAAAACGTGAATGAAAGCAACAAGAGCGTACGACATGAAATTATTTACAGAAAATTTTCAATAGAAATTGAAATTTATTTAAGCCTACTTTTAGGCGGAATTTTCAACTTTAAACGGAATTTTAAGTGCCTTGCGGCACCTTTCGAAATGAACCAATACGAACGAATCAATTAAAATTTCGATCAATATTTTTTTCCATTTGCCATCCCAGGAAGGTATTTTTTTTTATTTGTTTCCATTTTTGTACCCAGCGTAGGCAGGGTATGTTAGTTTTGTGTGGATCTTGTAACAGCTTAAGCTAAGCTCCGCAGATATGGACAAATATATCTATATTTCTTGATCAGGATCTTCTGATAACTGTCAATCTGTTTCTTCGTCTGTCCTTCTGTCTGTCCTTCTGTCTGTCCTTCTGTCTGTCCTTCTGTCTGTCCTTCTGTCTGTCCTTCTGTCTGTCCTTCTGTCTGTCCTTCTGTCTGTCCTTCTGTCTGTCCTTCTGTCTGTCCCTTCTGTCGTCCTTCTGTCCGTCCTTCTGTCCATCTTTCTGTCCGTCCCTCTGTCCGTCCTATTGTCCATTCGTCTGTGGTCGGATCTCCTTCCGAAAGGCTGCATCAATCAGGAGAAAATTTAGCACACAGGTATATTGTGCTCCGAGAACGATCCTAAGTGAAAATGGGAGATATTTGCGCACTGCCATGCCCATAAAGGAAAATTTTTTGTAACTTTCGAAGTAAAACGCATAGAAGCTTCAAATTCGAAAAAAAAGTTCTCTAGATCGAATCAAACAGTTTTCGGAAAAAAGGGTGTGTTCCGCCCACTGTCAAAGCCCTCTAACATTAAATTTGTCTAATTTCCGTACGGAAAGGCAAAACATATTGCGCCAATATATTGAGGGCGCTGGGTATATTAAAGTCGGTCTTGACCGACTAAGTTTTCTTACATGTTCGTTTTACTTTTCGTTTGCGTCAGATAGACAGCATACTTTTTGGCGCATTGATTGCAATAAGCCGTACAAAGTATAAGGTAATTGTTTCCATCAGCTCTGTCGCTGTGCATTGCCGTCTGTCGATTCAGAGAGATTAAAGCACGTCTTCAAAGGAATTATAAACAGAAATTCGTGATGTAATTAAAATTAATAGGGTTGCCACCTCACCTCACCTCATCTCACCTCACACATCTCGCTCGCTCGCTTCGGTCTCTTTTGCTTCGGACGTGCTGCTTACGGTTTCAACCTTCATTAAAAATGGCTTTGCATGCATGAAGGCCTTTCATGATTAAAAAATAAAATATCTCATCAAATCGTGCGCGCAAAAACACACACACAAACACACAGGGAAAGGAAAGTTGGCGCACACAGCGCCTCGAAAACGGCCAGAGATAAACACAAAAGGATTAAATCGAATTTTATTCTTTAATTGCATAATTAGAAGCAGCACAAATTATGTTTGCATTGTCCTTAATCTGGTAGCTTATTGTCTATGTTTGTCGCTCACTTAATCCTAACGGAAAGACTTAAATAATTCTTTTTTCAATTGAACATTAATTTCGATTAAAAGATGAAGATTAATAATGCAGGCATACATTCAGGCGTTTAAAAATAATTTTTTTTTTTTAATATTCGAATAAATTAATATTATTGTCGCTAGCATAGAATTTTTTTCTTCTTTTTCGATTACTTTTTAATTAAACTAAGTCATTTAATTGATCGCAATTAATTAATTTCATTTTTTTTTTTGTGATTTTTGCAAGTCCTTGGACTTGATTGCATTTTTTTCTTATAGCAATTATTTTTTTCTTTAAGTTCGCAAACTCGGCAGTTTAATGCACGTTTCTAGGGCGTAGAATGAAGAATCGCTTGCGGAATGAATGCGGATTCAATGCGGAAAAAGAGGTTAATAAAATCACTTTTGGAATTATACCTGGTTCCCATTGCCGAAGGAGTTCCTTCACAGCAGTATTTAACACATGAAAACATATGGAATCAGTTATAATCGAAAGCGATTCTGATTGAAATTGGTTTCATATTTTATTATGTGTTAAATTTTTTTTTAGAAATTGCTGCACTAAAGACAAGCAGGCATTACTTTTTCACGTTTGATGGGTTTTTTGTCACTGAAAATCCTCACGAAAATATATTCAATAAATTTGCATTTTTTCTGAATTCAATTTTATAAATTTCTCCCGCAAAACCCCATCATCATTAACCCATTTAATCAAATTTCCCACCTTAACTAGATCCGTCACTATCCATCTTTCGATTTTCCCAACCGAAATCGAACTCAATCGGATTTGCAATCAAAACTTTCCTACAATCTCATCTTCATCTCCTCGAGGATGCGATAGACTTTAACGAATTTCTTATCAACCGCTTCCATAAAAGATTTTATATCATTCCGCACATATGGACAGTTCCAATGCTGCATCCGCAGTCGAACTGCCGTCGCAGTGTTTCGAGTTCTTGTTGCTCTCATACCAACACGCAATCCCATCCACATAGTCGTCGACAAGTTCCGGTTCGAGGGTATCCTCGGTAAAGGAGATTTCTCTCCTCTTCACAATGCTGTTCATTATCAGCTGAAGGAAATCACAATTCCAGTTGTTCTCCTGAAAGTGGAAATACTGCAGCTCTTTGATACTATCGAAGAGAATGATATTAATGCTGTAGAGCGAATTCGCCGAGATATCGAGCTGCCGCAGATGCGGTTGTTTTTTAAATACCCCCTCGGGCAGTTCGTGCATATTCGTTGCACTTAAATTCAGACGCAACAGGCCGGTAAAACGACGCAGAGGATTCCCCTGCAACGTGCCCAAAGGATTATGCGAAAGATCAAGACCGGTCACGTTTGCCGCATGCGGAATATGCGGAATTTCACGAAACGAATTGTTCCGCAATTCGAGCTCGTGTACCGTCCCATAGACTGTGATCGTCCGCAGATCACATCCATTGGCGACAACGGTCTCGATATGCGAGAAATTTAACGTCAACTCTTGGAGAATATTCTCGGAAATATCGAGCAGCAATAGCCTCGGTTGAAGCTTAAATAATTCCGACTCGAATACTTTGAAACGATTTCGTGCCAAATTGATTCGTGTTAAATTCAAATTCCGATCGAATACGCCGCGATGGAAGAGCTCCAAACGATTGCCAGCCAAATTGAGATCCAACAGCTTACGTAGGGGGGCGAAAACACCCAAGGGCAGCTGCTCGATTTGATTGTCGGCCAGCGAGAGCTCCTTCAGTTCTTTAAGTCCGTTAAAGCTAGCATTGTGCAGCGACCGGATGCGGTTGTGCGGCAGCGAAAGACTATTCAGATTATCTGCTCCGAGGAAGATGTTCTTCGGGATGTCACGCAGCCGATTGCGACCCAACGAAAGGCTCATCAGATTGCTGGCGCCTTCGAACTGCGGTCGTTCGAATGCCTCCAAAGAGCAATTATCCATGCGCAGCACTTGCAGGTCCGGAAACGTATCGAACATGAGATGCGGAATTTTCGCGATTGTCGAATTGACGAATGTCAGGATAATTTGCTTCTCGATCGGCAGACGCGAAAATAGCACGTAATCGTCTGCTCCGATTTCGATGCCATTGCAAATTCCAGCGTTGCAATGATCCTGCATCCAAATGCGACGCAATTTCGCTGCCTCGAATGTGCGGACGAGGGTGAAGAAGAGGAAAATGATAAATACCGGGAGTTGCATTGGGATGAATGGAGTGGCGTAGTGAGTTAGTCGTTTGGGTTAGAACGAATCGGGGGGATTTTAAAGTCTTGACGCGCAGAACGCGTCCGCACGCGCGAATAATACTTGCGCTTTCCGCGATGTCAATTCTCAGACTGAATTTTGATCCGACAATGGGCGGACGAATTTGCTTTTTTCTATTTCTATTTGACGAATCGTTTTTTTTATCCCAGCGAGAGTCTTTCCGTCGTTGTCGCTTAACCCATTGAAACCGCCGCCTAAGTGTCTCGAGTTCCGTTTTGAAATTTATGCTTCGGGCATGCAGCTCTCTGCTCGTTCGATACACTGGTAAATATTTTCCAGTTCTTTCATTTGGTTTATTCAGAAGAAGACTATTTTTTTTTGACCAAGTAGGCATGAAAACCATGAAAAGTTCCCAGACAGATGAAAATACTGGAATTCAGAACCCAAAAGTATGCATAGAAAAATTTCTAAAATTTTCGATAGACAAAAACTCTTCGTTTGGGTATAGTATGGCCATTATAAATATCTTGGAGCAAAGTTTTTAGGGATTATCCGGTCCTTAAAGCCTTAAATTGATTTTAAAATATTCAATTGCATACATTTAGGTGTTGAATACTACTATTCATAATTTGACACCTTTAACCTTAATTTTCTTTTTAGCCCCCCGTGTTCAAATTTCAATATTTTTTTAAAGTACGAAACGCCCTAGTTACACAGCCGCTCCCTATTTTTTGATGGCATTTTCTGAAACTTTTCTGCACCGTAAAAAAGTTTTTTCCCAGTGTAGCTCAGCCCCCTGCAATGCAGCACTGTACAACAGTCTGAGGGGGAATCCAGCGCGTTTGTATTGCGCTAATTTAATTTGGTTCTCAAAGCAGAAGTCGCTCGAGAGATTATAACGAGCTCCGTTGTCAGTGGTGGCGAATGGTCAGCGAAGAGTAATCGTTGGTCATTCGTTGTCGGCGCGGAGGTGGTGGTAGTAGTGGTGGTGGGGAGGGGTTGTGGATTTGATTTCATTTGATTTGAACTTTCGATTTCATTTCGTATTCGGCCTGTGGAATTTGAAAGTCGGATTCCGGATTTCGGAACATCGAACGCTGCTCTGTGCATATGAGTTGCTTCTAATGGACTACACTCAATGGATTTACCGACATCTGCCATTTATGGCATGGTGCGTGCGTGTTCGAGTGTGTGTGTGTGTGTGTGTGTGTGTGGTGCAGCCGCTGCCATTTGGCTCTCGCCGCAATGGGGATGGGGTTGAAGGTGATGATAAAAAATGGCTTTTAAAGTAGGAAGTGAGCACTTTTCCGTTCGGTTTCATTCTATTGGGTCTCTTTTTCTTTTTTTTTCGGGATTTCGGTTCAAATTCGGTCTGCATAATTTGATTTATGTCTCTCAATTATATGCGCTATTTCGTAAGCGACGGATGGAATTGACTTGTAGCTATTTTTGGTCTATGAAAAGAGTGAGGAAGGGAAAGAGAGGGAGAGAAAGAGAGAGATAGAGGGGGACAGATATACGGTGAGAGAGCGAGAGAGACCGAGAGCAGAGAGAGAGAGAGAGAGAGAGAGAGAAAAGAGAGAGAGAGAGAGAGAGAAAAAGAGAGAGAGAGAAGAGAGAGAGAGAGAAAGAGAAGAGAGAGAGAAAAGAGAGAGAGAGAGAGAGAAATAGAGAGAGAGGGAAAGAGAGAGAGCGAGAGGAAAAATGACTGCGGAGTGTGGTTCAAGAGTGGTTCCCAACAAAAGGTTCAAGTGATTTCGTTCAAGATGTGTAGAATTTTCGTTCATTCAGAGCAGAACCTTAGGGTATCGCTAATTGAATAACCCCGAACAATATGCTTTAAAGCAGTCCTTACAGTTTTTTTTTAATATTTGGATGCTAAAATAAGTATACCGGCGTAATTTTCTAAAAGGTTTGTTCCCTCAAAGCATAAATTCGTTAACACCTAAAATTATGCATTTAAAAATTGATGTTTTTTCAGCTTTTACCAATGAACTTAGTTAGGGCCTTTAGAAGATCCGCGAGATTCTTATAAGATGGGTTAAATATACCTACCTATACGAAAGAATCGGTTTCTCACTATTTAATTATTATCTCTAAGTTTAATATGCATACTCTAAGGCGCTGATCCAAATATTACGGCGCTCCTAAAGTCATTATTACTTGTAGGTAAAATTTCGGTTTACCGTAAAACATTTTAAATTTTATGATTTAAGTTTTGTCTAATTAAAGGGGTTATCCCAATTTTGGGATTTGTGAAATCGGCGATTTCATAATCCTTTCTATTTAAGGATCCCCTTTTTTAGAAAGACTTCATTTTTGGAGACATTTTGACTTTGTTCTTGAGGATGTCCTTAAGAATGTAGCAAATAAGTCAGCGGCTTTGTGGTATTCTTGACATTTTCTCGCTCGACAAACTTCAGATATCCCCAACACTTTCTTAAAAATCTACAAATTCGAAACCCCAATGCATGTCATTAATCCTATAATCCAAATTACAACGTTAACGTGCTTTGGCATATCCTTAATTACCATTGATAACATTAAAATGAGTAAAATTATCCATACAATAAGGCCAACTTGCTTGGCGATATTCCTTGAATTTACAAACCTATAGCCAAGCATTCAAAGCATTGCAGTAAAACGTTGCATATCTATCAAGGGCCATTTCCTGTCAAAAATTTCAGCAATATTTTGAAAACCACAGCCAAGCTCGACGTTGTTTAAATAGCGCTAATTGCAAACGACAGACGTACGTGCTTCGATAAGCCATCAAAAAAGTGTCATGTGCATAATTAATGGTGTGAAGATATAAGCACACCTTTCAAGGGAAATGTCAAATTAATAGGACGTTTTTTTTTTTTTTTTTGAAGTGAGGAAACTGTAATAGCTTTTGGACCACAGGGGCAATAAAATGTGATAAACAGGGAAGGAAAATTCGAATTATCCCTTCTTATGCATCTTACCTTTGAATCAAGAACAGAGAAAGTTATAATCCACTTCACACGCCATTAGGTTCAAGAAAAAACACACATACAAGAAAGGATATAATCTGTTTTAAATCCTAAAAGTATGCAACAAGATTCTAATTTAAGGCTTAAAACTTTGAAATTACTGAGAATGACAAGAAAACATGCTCCGAGGGTAAAAATGTTTTCTTTGGGATAAGTTGAATTTTCAAAGGAAACCAAATAAAGGGTGTGAAAAAGGAAACCCCAAAAAGTGACATTGAGAAAAAAGATAGAAAAAAATTGTAATTTTGAGTGCACTCTCCTCAACCTCTGAGAAAACACTTGTGGCATTGTCCTCCGATGACGTTCTTCAAATGGGAATTTGAACAGAACTCTCTCTCTCTCTCTCTTTCTGAAACACACTCTCTATATCTCACTCCCTTTCCCATTCTTTCACTTTCTCTCTCTATCTCTATCTCTCTCACTCTCACTCTCACTCTCACTCTCACTCTCACTCTCACTCTCACTCTCACTCTCACTCTCACTCTCCTACTCTCACTCTCTCTCTCTCTCTATCTCTATCTCTATCTCTCTCTGTCACACTCTCTCTCCCTCTCTCTCTCTCTCGCTCTCTCGCTCTCTCTCTCTCTGCTCTCTCTCTCTCGCTCTCTCTCTCTCGCTCGCTCTCTCTCTCTCTCTCTCTCTCTGTCTCTCTCTGTCTCTCTCTCTCTCTCTGTCTCTCTCTCTCTCCTCTCTCTCTTCGTTCCATTCATTTGCACTCCCTCCATTCACTAATTGAGCACTTGACATAATCGCTTGGAAATTTCATTAATATTGTTATGACATGAGTTGTTGTTGTTGTTATTTTCATTTTTTATGCACGTTTTGTTGTTGCTGCCGTGAAATGCAACAGTTTGCCACTTTTGTCACTTGACGCTGCGGTTGTACGCCCTTCAGCCCCGCATAGACATGAACTCAAGCGTGAAATGTGACAAGTGCCCAAACACCCACACATACACGCACTAGGGATCACATACAGAAGTTTATTAACATGCAGGCATATGCAACTGAATGATTGACTGTCGTAATAAACAAAATATACAACGACAACAACTCCGAGGGTGGCTTTCACATGCCTAAGGGATGGGGCGGCAAGAGGTTGCAACAGGCGAAAATGTTGAATGTTTATGAGCTCTTCACGCGTCCCCTTTTCGGCGTATTTGAGTCGGCTCAACCCGAAAAAACAGAAACAAATTATCATATAACCAAATAAGTCCACTAGGAAATTTCATGGCGAAAATTGTTTTTACTTGATGGCCCATGCTCAGATGACATGTAAGTAAAGTGATAAAAAAAAAAAAAAAACTCTCAACTAACCGAATGAGCATTGATTACACAGGGTTGCATGCGACTTTTTGCCTTAATTAGGTTTTTGCAAAATAAATATAAGAACAGCTGATTGCAGCTGACTTTTTGCAACGAAAGTGAACGTCTGCTGCGAAACCGTAAATTTTTTTCAGGAGTTTGAACAATTTAAGAAGATTTATTTATAGCTTTCTCTCTCACTTTAAGTTTCTTATTGTATATCTCAGTATGAGGGTGAGTATGGGTACGGTGACCATCATATCTGTTTTTAGCAGAGGTGTTCTGTTTTTTAGGCTCTTGTTCTGCGTATTTTTTTTTTGTGGAAAATAGCGAAAATGTCCAAATTCGACCGTCATTATCCTTGGACCGCTTGAAAGGTCCGTTCTGTGACAACCTCGTAAAAAATTAAAATAAACTAAGTCGAAGACTAAAAAAAAAATATTTTTGTTCTGGTTTTTCAATTTAAATTAATGGTCACCGTAAGTATGGGTCGTGATGAGTCATCGCTGAGAAATTTTCCTGCACCTTAACTGTCATTCATGAAGTTTAATATGAAATGTCAAATTAATGATGTAAATTTACATACGATGGTGAAGAAATTTCCTCATGGGTATAAACGAAAAACGGACTAAATAGCTAAACAAATGAACGAATGAACGACTGACTGAATGAATGAAGGAACACAATTGAGCGTTTATACACCATGTGGAGCATGTGAGTAGGTGACTAATGGATGGGAGTGGAAAACGAGGAGAGTATGATACTTTTGTATCGTTTTTCCAAGCACTAAGAGGTGGGAACGAATTTTGATTTGGGGATGAGGTGACCAGTTAACTTCAATTACTCGTAATTGATACGCATTATCTGCTATTGGAGGACGGAAGACCGTCAAAATATGTAAATTTTTGCCCCCCGGAAAGTGCGTGAATTACAGTACGCACAGATAACCGGAATGGATGTAAGCATATGTGTATGTATGTTTGGTTGTATGCTTCATTAGTAATGATTGCGTTGGACAAACATTTAATCAGAGCGACTCTCAAGGTCAATTAAAAAGAGAACGGCACGTCCCGGAAAATGTGAAAACGAATCGAATCATTAGAATCGAGTACACGATTTTCAATCTTCTCCGTCTCCCACTCAATTTATTTATTTATTTGAGTGCTTTAATGGAGATGCCGCCGCCGCCGCCACTCATGCTGACCATGCTCTTGGCTATTTAAGTAATTCAATGTGCAGAGCCGATGATATAGATGATGAGACGGAAACTTTTCGTTATTCGTTCTTCGGGGAACGTGACTCAAACAGTTGAAATTTTGCGAATACATATACAAACATATGTACATATTAGTGTAGTAAAAAGAAATCCATTATTTTTCCAATAGATGGCGTTATTTATCTGCATCTCGCGTTGTATAAGTCCGATCGTGTTCCGCTAGGGGGCATTAGAAAGATGACAGTTCCTACTAAAAAAGCTTTTTTGACACTTTTTTGATTGAGAGCTTGTCAAAGATGGACATCAGCAAAGAGAAAATTCGCTACATTTTACAGTTTTTCTTCGATAAGGGAGAAAACGCAAGCCAGGCGGCTGAAAATGTGAATAGCGTTTATGGACCTCATACTGTAACAGCCAATCATGCGCAATTTTGGTTTCGTCGATTCCGTTCCGGTAACTTCGATGTCAAGGATGCACCACGCACTGGAAGGCCAATTGTCGAAAATGTCGATAAAATCATGGAAATTATCGAGTCCGACCGTCATGTTAGCACTGTTTCGATTGCAAAAGAGCTAAAGATTGCACAAAAAACCGTTTGGAACCATTTGAATAAGGCTGGATACACAAAGAAGCTCGATGTATGGGTGCCACACGAGTTAACGCAAAAAAACCTCATAGACCGAATTTCCATCTGCGAATCGCTGCTGAACCGCAACAAAACGACCCATTTCTGAAGCGGTTGGTGACTGGTGATGAAAATTGGGTCACTTACGACAACGTCAAGCGAAAACGGTCGTGGTCGAAACACGGTGAACCGGCGGAAACGGTGGCCAAGCCAGGATTGACGACCAGGAAGGTTTTGCTGTGTGTTTGGTGGGATTGGCAGGGAATTATCTACTATGAGCTGCTCCCATACGGCAAAACTCTTAACTCGGAACTCTACTGTCAACAATTGGACCGTCTGAAGGAAGCAATCGCCCATAAGCGGCCAGCTTTGGCCAATAGGAGAGGAATTGTGTTCCATTAGGACAACGCCAGGCCACACACATCGATAGTGACTCGCCAGAAGCTCCGGGAGTTTGGTTGGGAGGTTCTTCTGCATCCACCTTATAGTCCGGACCTGGCACCAAGTGATTACCATCTGTTCCTGTCCATGGCGAACAATTTTGCTGGTGAAACATTCGCTTCAAGAGAGGCTTCTGAAATTCGACTGTCTCAATTTTTTGCTAATAGGAACGAGGGCTTCTATGAGAGAAGCATAATGAAATTACCTTTAAAATGGCAACAAGTTATCGAACAAAACGGCGCATATTTGACCTAAATCGGGTCATTCTAACTATCTTAAATAAAGCCCTCAATTTAATGCAAAAATGATGGATTTCTTTTTACTACACCTAATATGTATATTTTCATTTCAGTTTTGTGACTCTTAAATAATAATTGAGCTTAAGTTTAAGTGACTTAAGTTCGTTTTCATTGACGATGAGGATGCCGAATGGGTGAGGGACGCTTTAAGCGAGCCATTTTTTGGGCCATTAAATGATTTAACGAATAGAACGATTTTAAAGCGATAGTCTGGCAAGGAAAGAGTTCCTTAATGCTTCATGATACTATTTTGGTACTCACTACTGAAAATTACAAAACTTTTACCCAAAATCAGAACAAATACTAATTATTTCCCTTTAAATTCTGCAGAATAATTCGACTGAGAAGCCTTTAAAGTACTTAAGTACTTTATACTTCGTGGCTTCCCTATAGTTTGAGCATCAAGCATTTTTCCCATTTTGACCTATTAGATCGAACGATTTAAGTCTTGCCCTTATTCATTTTAATCCGAACAAACTTAATGCTCCGACACTATTAACCAACATAGTCATAACCCTCTTAAGCCTGCCCATTTACCCACTCATCAGCCAACAAAGCCAGCAAAGCAGTTCGTTTCCCCCAGTTTGAGCTTTTAATTTTGAGTTTCTTCGAATTTTCTCTTTCAATGGATTTTCTCCTCGTTTGATTGCCTTCGAAGCGTGCAAATGCCAGGCCGGGTGCAATGGCAGTATATCTGTGATCTACAGCATTCCAATTTATATATTTCTCCGAAAAGACGGATTGCATTTTCCGTACATACTTTTTTGGCATACAAAAGAAAGTGATTTCCTCCTCAATCATTCTACGTGATGCATCATAATGGGTAACCTAGTTGCATACGCAATCAGTTGAATGCATACACATATACATACATAAATATATATTTATCTATAAAATCATATTACATACATAGTGACCTAATGAGGCAGTAGGAAATATCATAACGTATGACTCATCACAGCTCACCATTTAAGGATTATATGGAATGGAAGTATTCGATAATGACACTCTTACATCTTTTTTTTAGTTAATTTTCTCCAAATGCAAGGCTTAAGCGAGCAACTTAATTCTCGGCCATACTGTTCGAGATCGATTTTGAATGGAAATATTGCCAATCTTCGAAAACCAAGTACAGAGTCTCTTTACTTAATTCCAAGGGATCGGAAATAAATTTTGTTACAGAAGGAATTCGTTAAAAGGAGAAAAACAGACACTAAAAATGTGGTGAAATTCCTTCAGAAGATTCGCTATAGAAAGAAATTCTTTAGAAATTTTTTATAGAGGAGTTCCTTATAGAGAGTGGGTACTGTGTATGGAGTTTCCACATTTTTTCCCAAGTACTCCCATGAACCGTGTAATCGTTGAATTTGCATAAAATTTGAAAGATTTTCGAATTTTTTCCTCAAAAACTCCAATCTATTCATCTTTACGGTCGTAGTCTTCAAATTGGTTTAATAGCTTCGAAAGTTTAAATTTTCGAATAGGTATATTCTTTTCGTATTCATGTCAGTTTAATGCTACTAAGTTCCATTATTCATTATCGAACCTTCATTAGCGCTAATGGAAAGTTAATGAGAAGTGTTTCTACTATCAATTAAGCGATTTGTCATTAGCTAAACAGCTGATTTTAATTCTAGAAATCGAGATTTGACAGCTTGCGAAAACAAGATAATCAAGAGGCGAAGAGAAGACCTGGTAGAGTTGGCCAGCGAAGTCTTATTCGATTGTGGACTTTGAGCTCGAATACGGACAGTTTTCAAAAGCAAGATTTATTTTGACAAAAATATTTTAAAAATTCTTTTGGTGGAATTCATTTGCATCCTAGAAAATAGTGAATTTCCATTCAGAGTTATTTTTACGTGCTAGAGATGGGATAATTCTAGTTGCATAGAATCTTGAATGGATACCATGATCATACATTATAACCTAATCTATAAAAGTTAATCGTGCATTATGCAGTACAATTTTATATGAATAATCACACCTCAAATCCATTTATTAGGCATTATAGGGGTCGTATCTCATAATGAAACCTCTTTTTTTGGTTAACCTTTTCTCAAAAATTCTTATTTAGGAGCAAACGCAAAGTAATAATTGAAAATATTTTTAATTTTGAATAACAATAAGAGTCTCTACAATTCAAATAAAAAAATTTTTATTACAGAACGAATTGCGTTCAAAAGTAAATGACGACTTCTAAATTGTGGTGAAAACAAAAGATTCGTCTAGTGCGGAAACTAGAAATTCTTAGAGGTTTCCGTTATAGAGAGTCCAAATGTATAATAAAATTTAAAGGGTATAATCATGATACGATGTAATCTGGGTGAATTTGCTCAATTGAAATTTTGAATTTTTTCTTGAAACAAAATTAGGCGTAGCCAAATTGGCTTAATAGCTTCGAAAGTTAAATTTTCGAATATATTGCTTTTCGTATTCATGTCAGTTTAATGTACTAAGTTCCATATTCATTATCGAATCTCATTAGCGCTAATAGAAAGTTAATGAGTCGAGGTTCTACATAGATAATTAGACGAATTTGCGTCGATTAGCAAACAGCTATTTGTATTCATGAGAAATCGATTGACAGTTGAAAACAAGATAATCATGGCGCAGATGAAAAACTGTGGTTTCAGAAGTTATTGATTATGGACGTTTCGTTCAATAGAAGTTTGAAGCAAGCAAAAATTATCGTTTGTAGCAAATATTTAAAAAATTTTTTGGCTAATTATTTCTTTAGAAAATCAGCCGAATTTCGAATTCAGAGTTGTATTTTTACGTGCTAGAGATGTCGATATGTTCGATAAGTGCAAAAATACTGAATGGAACCATGCTCATTAAACCTAATTAAAAGTTAATATGTCATTATCGACCAATTTTATATGAATAATCACAACTTAATGGCTTTATTAGCGCATTAAAGGGGAAAATCCGCTACTGAGCCTAAGTGGAATCCGTAAAATTAATAATCCTGGTTTAAAATCTCCTGAAGAATATCATTTGAAAAATCAAACCTTCAAAAATTGAAGACTATGAGCCTTAGAGTGTCACAGCATACATCAGTGCATTGAGTGACAATTCCTACTGACATGTGATGTTCGTTTGCGAATGCGATTATTTCGATGCGCACTCTGCCCCAATTGATATTAAAATCTAAAATGTTTGCGTGCTCGTTTTCAAGTACCTACCAACACATTTCCGATAAGCACCTTTTCGTGTTTGGCGCTTCCCCAATTTATACAGGGTGCTTTTGTTCTTAAGACTAAACATAATTTTTTTCTTTTCTTTGAATTTTCAAACAAAGCTCTGTTCATATAGAAGGAGTAAAAAAAAATGAAAAATTGTTATAGTAATATTATTCAGGATATATTTGCTATTTGTTAAAGAAACACCCTCTATTCGCACAATGTTAAGCAACCCGAAGTGCATCGTTTTAAAATTGCTTATGAACGTGAAATGAAATCTTTTGCGCAAAAACTTCAGCTGCAATCATTCAGTTTCAGCTTT
Organism: Chlorops oryzae; assembly: GCA_020466095.1. Lineage (NCBI taxonomy): Eukaryota > Metazoa > Arthropoda > Insecta > Diptera > Chloropidae > Chlorops > Chlorops oryzae. Next base: position 8,922,358 of record CM035809.1, on the reverse strand, counting down.
CTTCGATATCAGAATATGAAAAAGCAAACTTTAGATGTATTTTTAAATAATCCTTCCTCCCAAGGATATATATTCAAGTGTCTACATTTCGCATGCAGCCACAGCAGCACAACAGTTTTGGATTGCAGTAGAATTGAAAAGGGAAATATGATGCCAATTAAAGGGCTTTTTTGGGAGGAAGAAATGCGAGAAACGTTAATTTTCTTTAGCTTAAAATAATTTCGTTTTTCGTTTTAAGATGCTATAAAAGGAGTCCTCTCTCTTTATAAAGAACGCTTTTTTTTTACATCCATCACTCATACACTCCATAGAATAATATGAGGCCATCATATACATACATACTTATGTACATTCATCGGCTTTTAAATTAAAGGGTCTTGTCGGTTCAGGCAGGCGAGAAACATCTGAAAATTACTATGAAGTTTTGTAGATTTCGATATTATTCTTCTTTAAAACACTGTAAGACACATTTTTGGTTCTAGTGGGCAGTGTTCTTGAAATATCGTTGAAAAATCCTTTTCTTCGAAATTAAATATTTCAAAAACTAATTAAGATAGAATGATGACACAAATGCTACGAACACAACCCAGCCAACCAAAAGAGTCCGCACTGAGCTCCTTAAAGACTTCTACTCTGGAGCGTAAGTGCTCCTAAAACGCTCCGACAGTGCTCTCAATGAGCACATGAGTCTCTCTAAATGCTCCTAGGCGTTTTTTTTTTAAGGCCTTGGCAAAAGCAATACTTCGAAGGGTTCCGTTAAGAGTTCTTTTACACTTCTATGAAGAAATTTTTTTCAAAAAATTTAACTAAAAATGAAATCATTCTTTTCGGTGTACTCCAGTTTTCGCGCAACTTTTGTATTATTTTAAAAAAATGTCTTCTTAGCATTACCTTTCATTTAAAAATAATTTTTTCTCTCATTTTTTCTAATTCCCTCTCTCACTGAAATGACCCAGGCGCACTGCTTAATTGGTTGCGCCCACAAAATTCATTACCGAAAGCATGCACATACTATTACTGCGATTATACGGACGCCTTACTCGCGATTAACCCTTTCGTGCCCAAGTTTCTAAGCAACATTCAACGTCCTTTTCAGCTACGCCTAGGTGCAGAAAATTTTTTTGATTTGAATAAAGTGCCGTGATTAATTGTCTAAGAAAAGATGTTACAATTTTTCAAAGGAATCTTTATTTCAAATTTGTTCCGTAGAGAGTGCTTCCAGTACACCACAGCAATTTTCTATTTTCACATTATTTGTTAAGAGATGCAGTCCTGCAAACTATTGAATTCTCCGTCACAGACGTGTATGGAAAACAAAACAAAGAAACAACAAAGCCAATACTCAGCTTTGATGAAAATTACTGGCAAGCACTCCGTAGAGTGTGTTAGAAAATGTTAAATTTTGAACTATCCTTTCAAAGGAATGACTTTAAGTAATTGGTTTTTTATTAAAAATAATTTGATTACTATATTTTTTTAACAAAATATAACAAAAAAGGAAAATAAAATTTTTTCGTTACATTTTGTTGGTATGTTCAAAAAGTTATAGGCCTTATTTCGTTTGGAGAAATTTATTTCACCCAATTGATGTGATCTAAAACAATCTCAGAAATACTTCGCCTGTGCTTAACAACTCACAAATCACTTTCGTTTGAGTCTAAAATAACTGGTTATAACAGCAGGTTAAAATTTGGCTGAAGGGTTTAAAATTCGGGGCTGAAGGGTTAAAAATACCGCGAGTAGCGAAATTCAGCGTATAAACGGTGAGAACAAATCTTACTCGCGATTAGCTAACACACGAAAATAAATCGTGAGTAGTGAGACTAATTGCAATAAATACGCCAGACGATGCTACCTTTTCGCAGATTTTGCTGTTTTTGACGATCAGGCAGCGCTGGTTATTTCAATCATGGGAAAACAGAAGGATTTAATAAGAATATCCTTCCACTTCTGCATTTTTTTTTTCACATTGAAAGGAGAATAAATATATGCGAGTTGGACATTTTATCATTTAGTAAGGGAAAAATGCAAAATCTAAAATCATATGTGTGCTACCACTTCGCTTTATTTTCTGTCTGGTAGCACGAAAAAAATATTTTAATCGTGTTTCTGGATTGTCGTATAAACGGTGACTTCACTACTCGCGATTAATTTTTAATTGCGATTAGCTGCCGTATAAACGCAGTATATATAAACCTCACTCAGGGTTGTATTTAGGTGTTTTTTAAGACTATCGATATTTATCGTGTGGGGAATACCCCGTGTAGTCGGCAGTGGAATACTTCTTTGTATACAAGTAAATTCTTTCTTAAAGGGCGCTGGTTACAAAGCGCCCATGTTTATGAAAAGTAATCCGTTTTGTAATCGATTCATTCCGTAATATGCATTTGCGCCTCTGGGGAGTTAAATCATCTCTGAAAAGCTCACTCACCTTCCTTGCTCTATCCATCTTATTCAGCTCATCAAAATAATACATAATGCATGTCAAGTGTGGCTTTAAATAATATAAAAAAAGAAAGAAATTACAGCGCCCCTAAATGCATGCATCAAATTAAAGGATCATTTTTCATTTTGCAAACACGACAGCGCTAAAATGTATGCTACATAATTTCAATGAAATATCCATAATCATGCTTAAAGCATTACAAATGATGACTACTGGATCTATGAGGTGGCTTAACCTGGTGCTGCTACGAGTCCATAACCATGTCGACGAGTTTTTTTTTGAAAATGATTCCATGGAAAAGAATTGTTTTTTCTTGTTATTAATTTTGAATTTCTTTTACTTAAAAAAAAAAAAATGATCAAAGAGGGATAATATGGCGAATAATTTCGCTCACAAGAAATTGTTTAAAGTTATTTATAACCTCATAAAATGTTTTATTTAGACAGTAAATACGTTCATTTGAATCATTGCGCCCTAAAGTATGCAATCATTCATGTCAAATTTCAGTGGAATAATGCCAAAAGCCATAATAAGCCGGATGGTCGTTTTGAAGTGCTTTGAAGAATTACGAACACGAACACACTAACACACACACACGCACACTCACACACAGTAGAGGCACAACCGCACACATAAATGATTACATATGTACCTACATCTTGTCATTTCTTGCCTTGTCTTTGTAGCAATTTTGCAAAATGATGGAAAAGAAAAGAAAATTCCCTTGGAATCCAAATCCGTTGACGAGGCAACTTTCGCTATTTGAGATTCCAATTAGAATCATATTTTTTCCAATAACTTTTTAATGACGACGATGGGATTTCCTGATGTAGTGGTGCCTTTTCGCTCTTCTGCTTTGCTCCATCTTTTCCGCCTTGATTTTTGCATTTTTTTTTTTTTTATTTTGATTGAAGCTTAAAATTCATATTTCATGCCGTAAAAACAACGACCGCCCCGACTCGATGCGGTACGGCTGGGCTGCGATGGGCTGGCCGTTTTGAGTGGAGTCACTTGACCTCGTTCGATAGAGAAAATATTTTTGTCGGCGTGTGGACGGTGAAGAGCACCGGATGAGAGCACCTACCGTACTATAAAATAAATTATATAAGGAGAGACAGAAAGGAAGCATTACACAAGGATCACTTAACTATGTTTTTCCGAGTTGAGGCCATCGAGAAACTGGTCATTTTTATTTACACATGAATTTTCGTTCGGAAACATTCATTGTTCCGTTCAATTCATTCATTCATTCATTTATTTATTCATTCATTCATTCATTATTCATTCATAGGAGATTGCTCTTTGAGGAATTCCCATTCATAAATAGATGCCCTAGAATTCAATTAACTTTTCACCTTTAAATGCATTTTTTCACATATCTAAGCTACTCTGCTTCGGTTTTTAAGCCTCTTATTGAACCATTTGAACCACTCGTTTGTTGATTCAAGCTACTTGCTTCTATGAATATACACTTGTATCCATATTCGAGGACATGAGTGTTGTGAAAAGTCCTTTAAAATTTTAATTAAATCGAATATTTCATCACCCACCGCCCGCAGCACACCCAGCCACATTCGTTCCCTTTCAACAAATCCGAGTCGGAGATGTTCTTTCAATAATTTAGTTCGGTCCAAACGTGCCCCAAAGTTTTTCCTTTCAACGAAGCGATTTTTTATTTTTTTTTTCCAGTTTTATTACTTCAAGTGTTGGTTCTTCGTATTTTCCTCTTGCTTCAATGGAATTCATTCGATCCAGCCGGAGGAGTCTAGTGTAGTAGAAAGTACAACTTTCTATAACTCTCTTTATCTCTGGCCTGCTCTTTCGCATTCTCTTTCTCCTTCTTCTCTCTGCTCGGTAACGCACGAGAGAGACTATCGCTTCGGAAGCAATAAAAACTTTTTCGAAGCGGAGCGATTGTTCATGGACAAATTTTCTAGGAGTAAACTTTGGCTAACAGGATTATCATCGATGCATAGCTGCAACGATGGCGGCAGCTGGTGGTGGAGTGGAAACACAAATTTGCGTATTACACACTAACGGTGAAAGTTTCTCCTCATCACAATCACAATTTGGGGAGCATATAATGATAGCGGCAAAGAAAACTCGTCTCTAACTCAGCTTAGTCCTGGGAAGATATCTCGTTATCTGTTTCTGTTTTCCCTCGCCAAATGGACGATGTCAAATTGAGTGAGACTCTTAAGCACCCGAGGGAGACAGTCTGCTATTCATTCCGTATTGTAGAGACCCATAAAGTCACCAACGACTCAAGTGAGAGTGCTGCTCACCTGGGAGGCGCCGCCCCCCCCAGAAAGATAGAACGTGTTAAACGTCGCTTAACGTTACCGCGGCACTTAAGCGTCGCTCGGAGTATGCAAGGATATTCATAGCGAAGCCGAACAGCTGAGTGTACAGTGGACGCAGTGCTATGAAGTTGTGGGTAAAAAAAAAAAAAAAAAAAATAAATAAAAAATAAGAACGAACAGAAAAACTGGTAAATTGGTCGAATTAATTTTGCTCACGAACAGCAGAACAAGGGAATATGGCCAGAAGTCAAGCAATGAATATTACGAATGGGAGACAAAAATAAATCGAGATAAAAGAGGAGAAAAACAACATAGACGAGGGTGAGAGCTTGAGTCAATAGCAGCTAACTTCACGTTCACAGTCGAAGCATGGAAAGAAGTGAAAAGTTCCTCTGGCATTCCAGCGCAAAGGCTGAAAGTTAAGTAAAAACCAAAAGTTTTCTCCGCTTCATTGGCAAAGCTGGCAAAGTTCCCACAGTCGAAGGACGAACGTTTGAAGAGTCACGAGCTTGTCAATATGTTTTGATATTATGAGTCGTCGATTCCGAGAGGTGATGAGGGAATTGGATTCATTTATAGATATATAATTCCACAGCGACGACAAAAGACAACGACATCGGGAAGACAAGTTCTCGTCGATGTTTAATGGGCGAAAAACATCACGTAGTGGGTGATTAGAAATTACGGCATTGCCAAATTGATGTTCATTAAAAATGAACTTTTGTCATTTAATTAATGTTTTATGAAGTCGGTTTTTGGTGATAGAAATATAATTCGGCGAACTGTCGGAATGCGACTGGCGCTTTTGGAGTTCATTCAATAGTGAGAAGCAAAAATCAACAAGGCATACTTTCGAGAGAGTTCTGATAAGCATTAAGACCTTCTATTTTTTTTTGTTATTGTTATTGACAGTATGGGTTTCCCGTGGGAAATTCGAAGGAAAACAAGCTTGTCGCTCTGAACATATTCGGGCTAAGAAAATTCTTGCAAGTTTAATGGATGGAGAAAAGAAAGTTTCTGATACGCACTTAAACATGAAAAACTCTGAAGTTTTTTAGTTAAAGGTGGACTTGTTAAGTTTTTGATTATTTAATTAAAGATACTGAAATGAAATTAATTATTTTCATTTTGATTGAAATTATTAACTGTGGTAGTCGAAACCCAAAATGTTCATCGTGCAAATCCGGCGCAGTCGGGTTCCTGCTTCGAGATCCCAAACGAGTACATATCAGTCTCAAGCACTAGTCTAACGCGTTTAGCTCGAACAGTTTGCGAATGGGCATGATTCACATTTAATTTGCCAACGATTTCACTGTTAATAAATGAATCAGCAATTTACATTTGTGAACTCGAATTTTTAAAGAATTTTGGACGTCATTTTTTTTGTTACACTAAACTACAAAATAAAAGCACCGAAAGTTGATAATTTTTAAGCCTCAATTTTTCAATTTAATCTCAATTAAGTTGAGGTTCACCGGAATTCATTATTGGTTATACCCGTTTTTTTTGTTGAAATTTCGAACGCTAACGATTACCCTGAAATGTATGCGTGAGTAAATTATATTTCGAACCAACTTTAAATGTAAAACTCATAAATTTGAAAGCTTCACTGTATTTCTTTGATTTTGTAATAATTTTGAAAAAGTTTCATTATTCTTTGCGATTATCAAATAAGAATTTTTTGCAAAAATGGTCCTTAGAGGGTTGTTCATTTGAGAAGTGTTCCCTTAAGACTTAATTGTATCTTCATTTATCTCAATACATTATTCAGAATATTGCCTATATGCCATTATAATTGAACACAGATACATTTAAAATTGATATGCTAGATTAGAGCTCACTTCCTGACTATCCTAATTTACCAGTTTTTTCTGGGTTCACCCTAGCCTCAATAGCACCAATTTAGTTGAAAATTTTTCTTTGATGGACAATCTTTGTCGAAAATAAATATCATTAAATTAAGCTTATTTCCAAGTTGCATTTTAATTGTTTGCTTTCGAGCTAGACAATTCGTGCCATAAAAAAGATGCATTCTTTATAGGTATAGAAAATTTGCTTTATTTTTGAAAACCTTTTGTAATGCAATAAATAAAAAAAGTTTTCAATTATTCATTTGCTGTTCAAATAAGAATTTTTTTAAAAAGGGTCCAAAAAACGGGTTTTTTCAATGAGAAGACCCCCTTAAAGGCGGACTTGTTAAGTTTTTGATTATTTAATTAAAGATACTGAAATGAAATTAATTTTTTTTGTTTTGAGATGAAACAATTATAAATTATGATTATTTCAATTTACAAAATGTGCCTCAAATTAATGATTATAGCTGGGATCCCTCAATCTGCGCTGATTTTTATCGGCCCAGTTTGGCATAAGCTTCAACAATTTCGACAATCACTTTTGATTGGCTCATATAATCGTTGCATATTGTCCAAAACTTATCGGGGAACAATAAAAATTCGATAAAAATAATATTAGACGATCACACTTTTAAGCATCAGAGTCCAAAAATGGCTTTCACGCTATCAGCGTATTGATTGCGTAAAAATTCGGCGCAGTGTCCAGATAGGGGGATCCCGGATTTCTTAGGTCATGAACTGTACACAAGGCAACAAATTTTTGTCTGTAGCTCCTGGAATTTCTTGGTAAATGTTGCAATAAAATCCCCTATATTGGTTTTGTTAGATGGGTTATAGGTCAATTTTAAATTGATCTGAAAAATGGGTAGCCGATAATTAAGTTGCGCGGTTGCTTATGGCTATATCTCGTTAACCGTTTAACATTTTGTTTTCCTGTCTATAAAAAATCTTAAGCCTTAGCCTTTATTTTTAAAAATCACCAAACAAAAACAAAAGCCCTTTCCAATTACATAGCATTAAACTAATAATGATGAACGATTAGGAAACAACAGAAAGTAATGATTATTCAGCCCCAAAAAAATAATTAAAGTTTCAAATCAAAGTGTCTCGTTAATATGTGTTTTCTGGGTCTCTGAATCCAATTTTTAAGTCTTTATAGCTGCATCGGCTTCAGATTTAACTATAACTTCAAAAAAGAATTCCAAAAACTTTACTTGCGACTGGTTTTTTGACGTTATGGACACACCTAGACATAATGGAGCTGAAAACATATCGCACCCTTGCATTCAAAACTTTTTTAATCAATTTTTTTATGTTGGATTCCATTTTTCTGTAAGAAATCCAACACCTAGACAATTCAAGCTTATATTGAATGATGCAGCAGTCGATTAAGAGTAATATAATATTAGATTAGAAAAAATTTTTATTTCTCCTTAGTTTCAAGAGAGATTGAATGATTTTCGAGAAATGCGAAATTTGGAATTGTGCTGATTTAGTAGCAAAAGTGCGATATAGTAAGCATAGAAGATTCCTTGGCTTGCAACTTTAATTTTTTGTGGTGGCGCTGTGTCATCAACCTAAATTCGGATTTGACAGGTCTTTTAACGTTTGATATCAAAGTTATAAGAAATAAATCGAAAAGCCAAAATAAGTTCCTCGCAGCTTTTAAAAATGTTTGAGCCTCATCTAAGCACTTATTTCGTATCCTAGCTTAGAGAAATATTTTCTACTATGTGAGATAAATATTTTTGGTTCAAGTATTTGCTTTTTATGGGCCCCCCAAACATATCCCATGGAGGGAGATATGAGCTCAAATTTTGATATATTTCTAACAATAAACATTGGACTCTTTTAATTTCCTCCGCCATTCTCTTCTTTCGACTGAAATAATCGCTTTCTTGTTCCTTTGGCGGTTTTTGATAAAAGGATTAGTTTTTTGAGAAAATAGAGGGATAAGGAACTTAAAATTTTTTAAAGGAATTCGAGAGTTTTCAACTAAAAGCAAGAATGTACTCAGGACTCAGTTAAGTTTATCGCAATCGCTAGGAAAATTTGTTATTTCATTTTTAAAATTTACATCCACAGCGGTTATCAAAAATTTTCATTGTTCCCTCACTTGCAAAAAGTAAGTCACCCCTAGTCTAGAATTTCACAACTTCAAAAGATTTAATGTCGTTCCTATAAAGTTTGGTTTTCTTAACTAAGCTGTATAGTTGTATTCAAAGACTCATTCTGAAAATCCAATTAAATCAATTTACTCAATTTTTTCCCCTTTCCATTCTCTAAATTTCCACTAAAAGCATTCGAAAAACGTTTCTTTAAAAACTAAAAAATTTCGAGTTCCGAGAAAATGCCGAAGCAGGCCAATTACTGCACCATAAAAGCCGTAGCTCACTTGCATGCCTCCTATTTCGACCCGTCAAACCAACACATATGTAAAATGTATGTTTGTGTGGAAATAAATTTCGTGACATGTTTTGACAAGCGGTTTCCGAATGTTTCTGAAATGTCAGCGTTTATCAGTCCCACTGGATCAAATGGGAAATTGCCAACCCCCCCGCGCGCGATGGGTCAAATGAAAATCGCACTGCGGCGGAAGCGCGACGTTGCAAGAGAAAATCGTTCAAAGCATAGCGAAGCGTTTGAGCTCTTTAAGGACATTCGCATAGTTAAGGCTTAGGTTAAAGGACTCGCATTCTAAATGCAATAATGTGTTTACGTGCACATGTTTGTTAAGTTCAAATGGCGGATATGGCATTTGTGTTATTTTAGATGTCGTTCATGCAACAGTCAAACCTCGTTGAAAGGGACAATATAGCGAAAAAAAAATAAAAAATAAATAAAAAAAACTCATTAAGGCAGCAAAACACGTCAAGGATACATGAAAACAGTAAAGGAATTTCATTGCTAATCTCTCTACAAATAAAAATTTTACTGCCGGTCGCGAAGTGGAAACTTCGTGTCATATACTTGTATGTTTGAAACACATGCTTGTTGTGTCTATGGCACTTTATGTCACTTAAATCAATTGAGTCTCGGAGCACAGGATTTTTCTTGCATTTCCACAACAGCCAGAGAGGTACAACCATGCGTATTTCTTTTTGTACATACATATGTGCAAACGTGCGTGTGCGTGTTTGTGCTTTTGTGTTTGCGTATTTGTGTAAACGTATGCATGTTTGCGTTACGCTTAATGCGTAATGCAAATATGTGCTCTGCCATTTGTTTGCACTGATAGTTTCCATAAACAGCATTCCAGTTGGCAGCCTTCGTTAGGCAAACAAATAGATTTGTTCACACTGAAATACAGACATACACATACATAAATGTATGGGGACATAAAATCACACACACTTATACACATGAAAAACCGTTATGCAAACACCGAAAGCACTATTACAATGGGAATTTCCAACACTTTATAATTGACCAGAACAGGACATACACGAAAGTATTCAACGAAAAATTTTCCGTATCAAATTCTATTGACTCTCTCTATAAAATGGGTTGAAGCTCGTTAAGGTTCAAATGGTAAAAGTTTCTGTCGTTGTCGTGAAACCAATTTATGATCTACGTTGAACATCGCAATCCAAATCGACAAATAAGCCCAAAAGACACATACACACACAAACGGAAATGTGGGCTCGCATGCCATTGGGAAATGAAATAAATGGTCGCATCGAACATGGAGCCAATGGAATGATGTCCTTTATCGAGGACATCAATTTTTTTTTTGTTGAACAATGTACCGGATATCTGGTAAAAATTCGGTATGTGCAGTATCCGTCCAAATGTTAGCTATCTCTACTAACAGAACGGGTGACTACAAGGCTTTTACTTTTCAAGCATAATGACAAAAATTTTGCATTGTTCCAAGTTTGTGGTTAGTTCTTTCTCGCCTCTTAATGTGTCATCGTTTTTATATGCGGAGCCATTGAAAATCTCATTCAAGCTATGTGACATTTGTTCGCCTGAAAAGGACATCCGACCGGATACATGTTATCCGACCGGAAATGTTATCCGACTAGAAACATGTTATCCGATCGGAAACATGTCTTCCGACCGTAAACATGTTATACGACCAGAAAACATGTATCCGGCCGGAAAATTTTATCCGACATGGTAAATGTTATCCGAACGGATACATTATATCCGAACGATAATAGTTATCCGAACGAAAATGTTATCCGAACGCGTAAATGTTATCCGAACGGATACATACTATCCGAACGCATAATGATTATCCGAAAGGATACATGCTTATCCGAACGGATGCGTACATGATATTCGAACGGATACATGCTATCCGAACGGATACATGCTATCCGAACGATAATGATATTCACCGATAATGTATCCGACATAACATGTTATCCGAAGGATAAATGTTATCCGAACGGATAAATGACATCCGAAGGGATACATGACTATCCGAACGCGATAAATGTATCCGAACGGATACATGTATCCGAACGCATATAATGTATCCGAACGGATGAATGATATTCAAACGGATAAATGTATCCGAACGGATACATGTATATCCGAACGGATATAATGTATATCCGAAACGGATAAATGATATCCGAAGGATACAGTATATATGATATCCGAACGGATAATGACATCAAGGATATCATCGAACGGATACATGACATCCGAAGGGATACATGACATCCGAAGGGACACATGAAATCCGAACGGATACATCACATCCGAAGGGATACATGACATCCAAATGGATACATGATATCCGCCGACATACATACATATTATCCGACGACCGTATTCATGTTATCCGATGAAGATTTTCAATCAGTTATCCGATAAGTTCACTACGCGAGATCTTCTTCATTTATTTTTACTACGAAATTCATTTAATTTCAAATCTACCGAGGCCGATTATTTCTTAAAGTTTAAATTAGTTTCAGTTAAATATATAAGACCAGATTCGATTATTTGCGACCGAAAAAAATTACTCGAAAGTCATAAAATTCTGTCATTCCTGCTGACATCCATATTTTACTTTTGGCAGGCAGCATAATAAAGTGGCTACGAAAAAATGATGAGCGCTATGGAATAATGTATGAAAAATTTTTTGTTTATTTGTAGGTTAAGCTTGAAATGGGAATACATTTCGTATTTTATTTTCCATTTTTTTTTTTTTTTTTGCGATGTATCATTAGTTAAGCGGAAATATTGCGATGTCAGTATGTTTGTAGCTTTGTTTGTGTGGAAGTGACAGCCGATTTTTTGTTTTTTTTTTTTTTCATTCATGAAACGAGCAAAAATATTTTGATGCCTCGTTCTAGTTTATTTATGAGCTTATGAGTTTCTGCTATTAATCTCTGTCTCTGGTCGGGCCTGTGAATTTGTGCATCTGTTCAATACTAGAAACCGCCTAAAAATATGCAAATTTTTTTGAATGGAATTTTTGATTAAGCTCTTTCGAGTCAAGTTCGTGCATTTGGGTACCTCATTAGGTGCTGTATTGAATTTTTTCTTGCGGAAAACAAATGAATGGACAAATGAACACAAAATATACAGGCAAAAAGAGATGACGTTCACTCTTGTTTTGTTTGAAAGTCGTCGTCAGTTTTTTAAAGAGTTTGAAAATATAAATCCAAAAAGTAGACAACAAATTTGAAACGTTGGTTTTATTTACCTAGGGCAAAGGAGCACTGAATTCGAATCTCTTCCTAAGCAAAATAAATAAAAAGTCTGATTAAACTTATAGGGTCAATATGTTGTATCCTGGGCAACCATAAGTATTTCAATTGAGTCCTTGAGGATATTTAAAAATACGCACGGGACTGAAATATATGATGTCCGCATAACAGAGGTGTCCGCTTCAGAGAAAGCTATTCGAGAATCAGGAACACAAGAGCATTCCCAAAAAGTGTCCGTTTAAGAGGGACGACCGATCAAGAGGATTGTCCACAATGGCGGAGAATAAAAGTATTTACAAAATCTTTTGTAAGAATTCTAAAATGCTCTGCTTAATGAGTTCAAATAATTGCCTAAAAATATGCAATTTATTGCTTTTGAGTATGAGAATGGAAAAGGATTTGGAAGCCTTTTGGCATGCAATCCACAAAGGATGTATGTAAATACAAATTAAGTATACAACATTTGATTGTACGAAATTCAAGCGCCTTTCAAACCCCACTTGTCCTGAACAATGTAATTCGTTGTCGGTATTTTAAAGGGAAAATAAAAAATCTGTAAACTTTTTTCTCGAAAATTTTATGACGATACTTTGGATGGATATCTCTGGAATTACGGCTCAATGACAGACTCGTTTCGTTTACGTGATAAACTTCAGACAGTCAGATAAGCTTTAACATTTTTCGAAGCATACTTTTAAGAGATCAACATAAAGATTCTCATTCAAATCAGAAGTAGCGGCAAGCAAATATAATCTTCTCGAAATGGCGAAATTTGATGATTGAACGTTGGCATAGAAACGAGGAACGTTGGCACATCCGTTTCTCCATTGTTTGTCAACATTGGCATCCTTTTGCTCTGTTCAAATCCTTGAAAGCCTTTTGGCACTCAAGTTGATTCAATAAAAATAAAAACAAACCATTTCAAAAACAATTCCTGAGTAAAATTTTAAATTTTCCAAATATCAAAGCATGCTTTAAGGGTATTTGAAGATAATTTTTATTGCGCACTTTTATGCGCTCACTCAAGGAAAATATATATCATTTTCATCAGCCCAATAGACGTTTCTCAATAGCCCTCAATATGTTTTCATGACATTTTAATGCGAATCAATACTTGCTTCAAGCTACAGTAAAAAAAAAAATAAATCCTTAACACGCTTTATCCTTGCTCTCGACCCTTTCTAGACGCTCTCGAGCAAAGTGTTTCGACAAGTTAAATCCGCCAAGATCGAGTTCGTGACATTGACTGAGACAAAACGGAATCAACGTGACAAATTCCAAATTCCGAAAACGGAAACCGATTGAATTATGCAATGGCAGATACATTCAAAAGATATTGCGCAACGCCAAATTGTATGCAGTGTTTTTATGTTGGTTTATATGTACATATACATATAAGTTTTCTTTTATATAAAATGTTTCTCTCAATAGCGCCGGCCATGGTCGTAATGGCCGCCAAAAAGGCGCCCATTTTCACACACTTTTTAAGAGGGTACCCATTCAGAAAGGTCCTTTTCAATGGCATGACCGTCTCAGGACAGTCATTGAAATGTCATTGATTGTTGGACTTTGACTAGAATTTGTGCAAAAACATCCGTTTTGGAGACATTTGAAAAAAAAATTTTTTTTGGCAAGGATAATTCCATAACGACATGAAATTTCCTACTGGGTGCGTATTAAAATGAGTATTTCACTAATGAAGACCTCAAAATTTCAAGAATGTCCTCTGGTATCACCGAAGTATGTATGCACCGAATATTAGCTTGTGAAATTTCCTACTGGGTGGCAACTCGCTGATGCCAAAGTTTATACGAACTATATTCGGAATTTGGATTTATGCCAATTCAGAGGCTGAAGGTTGTCATAAGTGCAGCATTGTCGGACATGAAGGGCTTTGTGATAGTGTGTGGAGATAGTGTGTGTGTGTGTGTGAATGCGAGAGGGAGGGAGAGGAAGAAAGAGCAAGTGAGTGCAACAGAGACAGATAAAGAGTAAAGTAGATATTGAGATTAACGCTGCATTTCCCTCGAATGAATTCCAATAAAGCCGAGTTGACGCAGGCCGAGTGTGTAAACTAACTCTTTCTTCTTCTTCCACTCGTTCCCCTTCTTCTTCTGATGTCTCCTCATCTTCATCTCGCATGCTATTTGAGTGTGTAAGTACACTGATCACACATGTTTAAACGCATAACGGTGACAACAGATGAATTAATGGAATCCTCCATTCCACACGAGAGACCGTATGCGAGATGTAAATATATAGAAGGAAAAGGGACGGTAAATGTAATGTAAATAACCACGACTGACAGTCGTAAGTAAAATGACCACTTCTGTGTGGTTAACCGGCGTTACTTTAGCTGCCGGTGCTGCCAAATTCGTTAAAGATCTGTGCACACACGTCTATTAGAGTTGATGAAATCGTCCGAAAGGGCCATCGCATTTACAAACATATTTATGTACATACTCGTAAGAAGCAACGACCGGAGTCCGATCGAAGTCGGAGTTCTCTGCCTCCGTCTGCCGGTTTTAATTTAGCTACGACACATGACAGAGACGAAGTCCATAGCCGCATGTACGAGGCGATATATGATTCCCATAATTTCCTTCTCACAGGCATTAGCCACTGACCGACCAAACGACCAACTGAGATTGGGCACTAACCAAGCTGACGTTCATAATTTACTGCAAGTTGGCAACTCTCTCACACACACACACACAGGAAAACGAAATTGTCGTCTTTAAATTTGATTAATGGCTCTTAAGCCTTCCGAGCATGTTCCAACGCACATGAATATGGATGAAGCGGCGCTGTGTGCGGCCAAAGAAGCGAATGCTGTGCAAGCCATTTTCCGTTCCATGATGCAAGCCATTAAGTATGAGCAAAGTAGTAGTGCAATTGGCTGCCGGCTGCATGTTTTCCAATTTTTAGTTTATTTATTACGATATTTTTCCCCCATCATGTGCATTGTGTGGGCTTACACAGTCTAGTCCTAGTCCTAGTGGGGGTTTTCAGCAGAGATGAAAACAAAAGAAGGCTTTTCCATTAAGAACCTCTCAATAAATCGTTTTCAAAGGTAGTTTTATTGACATGAATAAATTTTCGGTTTTTCGATGTTTGGGCAAGAATTTCCAAAAAATACTTGAATTTTGTGGAAAAACATGTAGGGGTGTTGAACCTGGCAATACATATGTTTGAATATTATTTTAACAGGCCCAAGGACCACGACCATAGAGGCAAAGTATTCTTCAGATTTTCGAGACCATAAAGGAGCTCCTTATATGCCTCAATGAGCTTTATCCTTTTGCCACTTTTCAAATGTATGGGATTAAATCGCAGCCCTGCAGTAATTGGGACCGGTCCTGGGTGGGTCCTACAGAGCTAGAACCGGTCGCCTTTCCATACATTTAACTCACCTCTTTTAACAAAGGGCTGTCATTAAAAAACAACCGGTCATTTTTCAAAGCGTGTGGGGTGGGTTGATTAGTGTAAAGGGCCTCAATGACTGTAACTAATCGAAATATCATTGAGATTTTGTCTACAGGACTGCTAGGCTCTAGTTACAAATGTTACTATGAATATTCATCGCACGCCATATTGAAATATCTTTTCTCAACCTACCAAGCAAAGCAAAAAGTGGTCAAGTTTAAACGAACTCACGCAACTGCGCTCGTTTTGGGACTAGTCCAAGTTTGGTCCGATTAGGGTTAACCCTAGACCGTTCGCGGTTCATATAAATTTGGAGTCGGTCTTATATGGACTCAGCTAGGTCTAGTACTCTTTTACACCGAAACAATTTCATTACCGCAAGGAGGCTTCAGTATAAACTAAGTCTAAATTTCATTAAAATATTTCTAGAAATTCATATTCTTGAGTGGCTTTTATGATGTTCATAATAGACCCTGGTACTGTAGGTATCCTTAAAAATAAGCCAATCAATTCAATTTTTGTAGAGGATAAATTTGACAGTGAAGGCAATCCGATTTCCCTCTTTAGATCAAGTCAGGTGTAATTGACTATTCTTAAAAACTGCCCTTATGCCACGCCTATATTTCCAATTTTTGGAAACTCATAAAAGACTTGAGAATACGTTAGAATTTCGGCCAAATATCTCAAAGAATCAAGTTTTATAGCAGTTTTTATGCTTTTCATAGCAGCTTCTAATATTGGAGAAACCCCCAAAATGGTCCGATCAAGCCCATCTCGAACTTGGTCTTACTCCTACCTCCGCAAACGCGCATGTGCAATTTCGCCCAGACAGTTTAATTCCTTCGATAAGACAGATCGACAGATCGACGGACAGAGGGACGGACACACAGAAAAACGGACAGACGGATAGACAGGAAGAAAGGTGGACTATAGAGAGACAGACCGGTAGACAGGAAGAAATGCGGACGGACAGACGAAGGGACGGACGGATATGGCTAAATCCATATTCTGGTGACGCTGATCATTTCTATGCATACTTTAATTGATACACACAACCGGACAAACGCATTGTACCCTCGACAAAGGGGGTGTCAGCTATAAAAATCCCCAAAAAAGGTTTAATACTTCCACCAAGATTATTCTTTGCCCTCTCCACTTATTTTATACCGATCTTTATTCATATATCTCTCTCTTACCTTGCCTCTATTGATGAAACCGTGATCGCGTGCGACTCTCTCCGCTAGTCCGTTCTCCTCGCCATTCGGTATATGCACTGCCCATGTATGTGTGAAATGTCCAAGGATATTTTCCTCGTCACCGCCGCCGCTACCGTTGACCTCATCGATGGCATTTGACGCTAGCGCGAAACCGATATTATGTGTGAACGAGAAGAGCGCCGCACTCAATTGCAGACAGAGGAACAAAATTCTATAAAAACTGGAATTCTCCGAAATGGCGACGGCGGTGACGCCATTATTACGGTTATAAATAGTCCGTTGTGAAATTGCCGTTTTCACACGCGACGTTGCATTTGGAATGGAGCGGTTCTGCCGTTCGGTTTCGGATTCGGGCTCAACGCAGGACTCGCAGGCGAAACTACACGTCGTATACGTAATTCTATTAAAAAATTTTCTATCACAATCGGTTGCGTTGCTAACGATGATGTCGCATCGTGCCGCCGTCGTCGTCGTCGTCGTCGATGTTGGTACATGCCTAGGATTCCCAGCGTTATTGCTGTCATTTCGCGCCTTATTGTCTAAATGCTTAAAGTCACTATCTCTGCTGTTGTTGTTGTTGTTGTTCTTTCTGCCTTCTTGTTTGTTCTCATTTGTTGTATAGTTTTTGTTTTTGTTCTTGTTGTTGTAGTTATTGTTGTTCTTGTTCTTGTTGTTGTTATTTGTTGCGTTGCCGATTCTTTTGTTGATTTCCTTAAATAATTTTGGAGCACTCCATTGTGCGGCTTCGTTGCTCATTGTGCGTTCGTTATTCACTAAAGTCGCAATTTATTAGAGCGAGATAGCGAGATATGGCGAGATAGTGGAACTGGAATAAGCGTCTGAATGCACGTTCCACTGCTTTCGAAGTCTAACAGCGACTAAATGCGACTGCTAAATGCTCTTGACATCTGAAAAGAGAAAACAAGAAAGCATGGAAAATCGTTAGAAATGTTTTTTTTTTTTTTTCTATTCTCAAATCTTTCTTCTTTAGAATTCATTTATACATTCCGAAAATGATTATGAATTTTAATCGAATTTTCATTGTGACCGAGTTCTACTTATTTATATTATATATTATTTATAGTGTTGCCATAACATTTTTATAGCAAAACACAAATGAACATGACTTTTCTTTCTTGTACTGAAAAATCTATCTTGGCCAGAGAAAAGTCGAAATTGATATTTTTTGAGATATTAGAAGGTAATAGAATTTCAAAAAAAAAATTTATTTTCAACACCCAAAAGTATGCACATAAATATAGCAAATATTTCCCACAGGAGAATGTCACCTATTGTGGACCCCCTAAGCAAAGGTTTAAATAAAAATTTTGTGAATAAGGTTAACCGTTGTTTTTATATAGCATTCGTTAGTCTTTTCATTTTTTGAGGTACCCATGTCCATTCAAATAGAATTTGAACAAGGCCTTCTTAGACCCTCAATGTACGGGCGACACAAATTCCTCTCGTTTTCCTGTACGTTTCTCACCCACAAACTACTAGTTCCCGTGACAAAAGTCTTCTCCCTCTAAATACGGACAATTAAGATCCGATCGTAGAAGCTGAAAATTATGTAAGAAGGCTTTTAAATATTTCAATGCATACTTTTATTCGTTGAATTGAAATTTTTGTCTTGCTTGACACAAAAATAGTGAAAAAAAGCCTTTTACTTGAAGTCTTTAACTCCCACACATCCGTCAGTGTGGGCCGTAATGCCAAAATGTTTCAATCCGAAGTGCTGCCTGTAAACATACACACATATATACGAGTATGTGTAAATATTTGAGGCACATCTATGGCCTAGAAACACAAAACATATCAATTCAAATACTATCTACCAATTAGGCCGCCATTAAAGCGTTGCTATCGATTGTTATATAGTCGAAACTAGTCATAGAGACGGTAGAGATACTCCAGGCTCTGGCTAAAGAAAATCGTGTCATGACACACTGGATAGCCGCTCATTACGTTTATGAAAGAATTGAGGAAGCAGACTGACCAGAAAGGGGGAATTTTGTACCCTCTACGGTCCTGAGCAGGGCTCGGATTTTGTTGCTTTTATAAATTTAAAGCATACTTTATGGGGCAACATTTTTCTTACAAACATTTTGCGAATTTTTTTTAGCGAAGTTGAACTTCAAACCGCTATTCTAATTTGAAAAAAATTCATATTGAAGTTAAAATTCGATTTGAACCCTAACTTTATGTGAGTTGAACAAAATTTTTACTCCATAAAGTATGCTTTAAATTTATAAAAGTAACAAAATCTGAGCCCTGGTCCTGAGCTGCTCATATTTGTTTTATTGTTTATAAGGTGCTAAATTAGGGATTGCTGAAAAGAGCAAATGGAAATGGAAAGTGCCCCACTGCTGTGCACGAAAAAGGGACGAAACTTATCTTCCCGGAGAACTTGATGAAGAAAACAAGAAGTTCGTTGAGACTTAGCAGATCGAACATTAGAGTCAATATTGGAAATCCTGAGCGGCCACTGCCTACTGAACACGCACAAATCTCGACGGGGGTTGTTGATTCTGTTTGGAGGAAGAGGAAACCCAAAGTCACGCTATAGAACAATGTCGAATTCTCCAATATGAGAGAAGAAGAACACTGCTGAGAAAATTATAGAAGAAAATGAACTGCTTTGACTAGACATAGAAACAATTAAAACTTTCTTAATTAAAACCCAAGTGATGCAACTCCTTCGATGAAATTAACCTCGTGTATGGTACATAGGTTCCACCAGCGAACGCCGATCCACGGCCTATTATTGTTCGAACCCTTATCAAATAAAGAAGTCTTCAAATAGGGACATTCATTGAAAATAAATTTAAAATAACTTAAATTTAAAATAAATTTACTTCAATTAGTATTGTTACTATGAGGGCAAGATTTATTCCTTTGGCATATAAAAAATATAAAACATTTCAAATCCTTAACATTTTTCTCTTCTGTTGATAGGAAATAAAATAAATTCGTTACTAAATGCCTAAGAAATTTGTCAAGTGAAATATTTATTTTAAAATTGTAAGCCGCTTAATATTTTCAAGGCAAGGAGAAAAAAAGCTTTTCTTCTTTCATTATCGGTTTCTATGGAGCTCAATGAAGCATGTTTTCTGTTGTGAAAAAGATTACTTTCATAATTCTGATGGATTTTTCATTTCATATGATCAAAAAGATGCTTTGGTATTTCTTATTTACATTAAATAAATTACAAATAAGTTGTTAATTAAAATGATAACGAAAAAACGTTGGAAATACATACATATATAAATCTACTTTCACTTTTACCCGCCATGTTAGGCTAATATGAAAGGCAAAAATAATGAATGAATAAAATTTAAATAAGCCTGGATATTATTTGCCAACGTTTCGGCATTAAATATGAGGAAAATTATTTACATATTTACATAGAAAAGAAAACTGCCTTAGGCAATCGAAAAAACTTGACTTTGTTAAAATACAAACGGCCCGAAGATCTTTACCCCTAGACATATGTAAATACATATTCGTCTCTCTACTTAAACAAGAGGCAACTTGTCAAGATTAAATCAACTCATGAAAATCATATTACAAGCGAAATTACTACTACAGCGAGTACTTTGCAATATATTAACACTCTGAAACAACAACAAGAACAACAACACTTAGAACAACAACAACATAAAGAATAGCAACATATGAAGGCAACTAAAAACAATAACAAGAATAAAAATCGTTACAAAATGTCTTTCATACATGTCAAACTTTGAAGTTAACTTCACTTGACAGTAATGCGCTCATCACATCTTCTCTCTCACTTTCTCTGTCGCCTTTCACTTTTTTGATACTCTCTCTTGCTCTCGGCTTGTGTGGTTCTTCTTAACATCTTTCCAAATAGACCGAGGAAAATGTCCGTAAGTGTGTCTGTTCGTGTTTGCTAAAGTGGGCCAAGATGTCAATCTCAATAGTAATAAAACTTGAAATGATAAAGCACAAACAGTGAAGAAACAGTGGAAAGAAGCAAAGTATATAAAACACATTCCGTTCAATCTCCACTCCACTCCATTCCAATTTTATCCCATTTCATTTCGAAACATGTCATCAAGAGTCAAGAATTGAAGTATGCTCTACCCTGCTCTTGTTTTTCTGCAGGTATTCATGTCGATTTTCCTCTATGATGTCTATGAATGTACATTAAAAAAAAACAGCAAACAAACAACACACACACAACACATATATGAATATATTTACATTTATACATACTTATGCTGACTGTAAAAACTTGCGAAAATTTAATAAAATGTCATAAAATGCTAGAAAGATTTTTGATTGATTTCCGTTTAACTTCAATCAACATATTGAAATACGTACAGCGCTGCGTATGCGCAACGTAAGCAAGGCCATGTGAAAATGCCAATAATGCGTATACGACACGCTGTGCCGATGTGCTATCATATTTTACATACTAACGTACTTATTGGTATAAATAAGATTAAATAAAAATAAAATAAATTGAATAAAAATGCTAATAAATTTCGTATCCATGGACATTTTGCTTACATTTCGTGCTCAATGGGTTATCGATGTCTATTTGAATAGGAAAATTGTTTCTCTTTTCGCGTCTCTCGAAATTGATGCTGGATATTGAAACTAAGGTTGAGGATTATTTTAAGAGGAAAAATGATTTATATATTTTTGGTATTTACCTTCAGCAACCACATTTTACACAGGGTTATACATGGGAAATGGAAAAAACACAAAAAAAAAAAAAAGGAATTCTGATAAGGAAAACAATTTGAGCAGCATCGGAAGTTACCATAGCAAACGTTTTTAAAGGGAAAATGTTGGGGGAATTTAAAATATTCATAAATACTTTCGGTTGAAACTTGAGAAGCCAATGTGTTCTTTTTTTCTGTATTTTATTTTTATTTTTTATAAACAGGGTGTTCCATACTCAATGGATCAAAAAAAAGGAGGTGATAGGGGGAACCCATATAAGCAAAAAATTGTATGGAAAGGGGGGTCCATCTTGCACTCGTAAGGAGCTAGAGGAGCGGAAAGAATTCGACTAAATTGGTGAGCATACTTTTAGGCGGATATGTCAAACTAAAACACTATTCAGAAATTTTTTAAATTTCTTAGATTTTTCTTTTTCTCATGCTGCCTAAAAGTGTGCTCAATAAATTTGATTAAAATAACATTTCTGGGAGTCAAAAATACAAAATAATTATTTTCAAACCATAGTTTTGCATTGATTGTGAAACTTTTTTTTAGCAACCATGGTATCAAATTGAAGAGAAAAACTCAAAGTTTTCGAAAAGAGAAAAAAAAGAGGCCCGATCGTATTTCTTTTGAATTAAATCACTTTAAAAGCCAAAATTACACTATTTTAGGCTTAGATGGTAGTACCAAGAGAAAACGGAGTTGAATTATTTAAAATCGTAGTATGCAGTGTTAACGGAAAACCGCCAAGCTTTTCATATCATATGTGATTTTGAATTTACGGCCTGTAAGTGAGGAGCACCAGTGAAAAAACCAAAATATTGTTTTTTGCTTGTAACTCCTCAGGGGTGCATTTGCGACCCCCCCCCCCCCCCTGCCATACGATTTTTGGTCCATCTGGACCCCCCTATCACCCCCTTTTTTTTTCCATTGAGTATGGAACACCCTGTATATTCTTTTTTTCTCTTTAGGCAAGGAGTACTGTTTCGCTCGCTTTCCTTTAAAAATTATTTAAAGTGTGATGACTTTGTGTTTCCTCCGCGAAAGTATATTATTCTATCCATTCAATAAATATTAAATTCCCCGAAAAGTTTGATCCCCTTCTCCAATATCATCTGAATCTGCGAAAATCTCAGGGGTTATCTTTGGTTATTTTCAATAATGCTTTCAAATTCTTTTGTTTGCAGTCATCGGAATTTTTGAATTTCGTAAGAGCGCAGTAAAGCGCGTTTCGTCATGTCAGCATAATATCTGCGGGGTTTTCCACGTTTATTTATTTTTTTTTTTGCTTTTCTTTTGAAGATAAGGAATACAAAAATAAACTGATAAAAGTAGACTGCAGATAACAGACATTTTGTTTACTCAAAAATGAGCATACGTAATTTCGTTTAGAAATAAGTAATAAATTACTTTGAAAGGGTATTACTCTCGAGACACTCAAAGCAGAAGATATCGCGCGGATGTTTTAACGGCTTCGTTGTTATTTTTTTTTTGGTAGTTAAAATCCTTTTATGGCAGGGTTCGCAGGGGCTCTCTGGGACAGGTACCACTTTTAGTTGTTGCTTTTGAAGAAGGACTTATGAACCACCACTCATGAACAATTTCAAGCGGAGCTGCCCAAGCTGACAAACATCGATTTGGAACATAGTCATGGATATATATATATGTATATATATGCCTACGTAAATACACATCTACATAGATTGGGAAGCCTGCAAGAAATGCAAACAATAAATTGCAATTTAAGCGAAACACAGCGGCTCAAACAAGCATTGTAAGCAGACTTTCACTCACACAAAAGTCCACTCGCTCACACTAAGATATCGTAAACAAGCATTTAGTTCCAGTTGTGTGAACTGACAACGAAAGAGATACAGGGGAAAAAAAAACAACAAAAAATAATGAATGTTAGAGCATGCACTGCATAGGCTTTAGAATATACCCGAACATCATCGTGACCCGTGTGCCCTCCGAGTCGGCGGTGTCAACTACAGAGCGGGGCATAAAGCTTTGACTTCGGGCTAAAATTCGTTATCCTTCCATTTGCACTTCACCTCAAAGCCTCAACGATGTTTTTTTTTTTTCGGTCACTTTGCATGATGAACGGTCATACAAAATCCCATACACACACACACACACACACACACACACAAAACGAGAAAGAACGAGAGTGAGGACAGCACAAAGCCGCATATATTAAAACGTGCGGCAGACGGGATAACTGTCTTCATTCAAAAAATAATAATAAAAAATAAAAAAATCTATGAGATATATGAGAAAGAATGCGAGGTGAGATGACGATGAAAAATAAAAGTAGAAATTCCAAAAGGGAACTTTGTTCCTGCATTGTCACTCATACACACACATACGCACGCACACACGCACGCTTACGGCTTGTGTATTTTTTATATCGTACAAACTCTTTGCATGCTTTGAGGCGCTTTTTGCTTTTCAGACACGTTTTCCTTTTGTCTTCACGTTTAATTTTTTTTTTTTTAATCTTTCGCTCTCTTCTGTTTTTTCACTCATTCTTCATTCGTTTCTCTTTTTATCTCCATTTATTTCGATCCCTCTACCGAAAGGAAAAACACAAACAGCAAAAAAATATAAAAAAAAAACAACAACAACAAAGACAACACACAAAACTGCAGATTTCGAGGTCCTTTTTGAGGTGAACGTAAATATGAAATAATCTGAGCTAAACTGCTCTAGATTAGTGACCGTCCGTGAGTAAGTGAGTGGGTGAATGGGCGATTGGGACAGACAGAGAGACAAACAGACTGCATTTGGAAGGACTAAGCCGACAGGTGACGAAAGGAAACATTTCTAAATCACGTATTTACTGCAAGCTTTTTGCTTGCTCAGCAAACTCCCCCCCCCCCTCTGCTTTTTCAAACTAAGCCGAAAGAAATTGGAAAATTTTTTTCTTTCTGCGAAAGCGCAGAGTGACGGTGGGACAAAACGCTTGTTCAAGTGTATTGGGATGGGTTTTGTTTTTTTATGAAAGTGTGCAGTTGGATTTTTTAATAACGCCATTTATAGTGGTATCAGATTTGAATGAAGATTGAAAAGGAAAAAACAAATTTTTTCAGAAAAGGGTACATAAAAAAAAAATAAGCGTGCTTTTAGGCGTGCTACCTCCTCTTAGGAAAACACAACGCATTCCAGAGTATACTCTGAGGGGCTCAAAATATATTCCAAACCACATTGTTGAAATCATATCAATTGAAGTATTGTTCTTTAATCGAAGCATATTTTCAGGCAAATTTAAAAAAAAAATTTTTTTCATCAGTCATATGCTTGAGGGCTTTTGATTCGAATAAATTGAGGTTAGCTCATGCATTAAGTTCATTAATATTCCGCTGAATTATTTTTTTCCGCATAAAATTTTGTTTTTGTCAATGCTCTCAATTCCTGGAAGTATGCAATACAAAATTCAAGGAACCAATTTGTATTGAATGAAAATACAAAAAGAAATGCTCATGTGCTTTATTAAATCATTTTGTGATTTTCAATGGGAAAATTATTAATTCTAAATAAATGTAAAAAAGAATAACAACAAAAGAGAACACATTTTTGTTCATTCCTCTTTTCTGTGTATGGACTTAACTGCTACAGCAACTTGGAATTATTTGGCCAATTAAAAAGTTATGATTTTACCTCAATCAAAAAGTTTTTAAGCGCTCTCAAACTTAAGATAGTAGTAGGGAATTTTATCAACCAATAAAAAAGTTCTAACTTTTTTACACAAATGAAGAGAATTTTCATTCATCTAAGTACGTCAGTAAACAGTGGGCGAAATACGATAGTAACTTCTTCAAAAGCTGTTTAAGTTGAACTTGAAGTATACTTTATTATTTTTTATACTTCAAAGTAGTTGGCTTGGACATTATTATTTTTTGAAAGCATATTTATCAATTCGTGGATAAAATTTATTTTTCAGGGCTCGGATTTTGTAAAATTTAATAAATTTAAAGCATACTTTATTGGGCAATAATTTTTCTTACCAACATTTTGCGAATAAGTTTAGCGAAGTTGAATTTCAAACTGCTTTTCTTACTGCAAAAAAGGTCATATTGAAGATAAAAATCGATTTGAATTTTAACTCTTAACCCCCCAACTCCCTATTTCTGTCCTTTAATAATCTACGTGCGGTCTCATAGACCGCTGGTAGAAAAATGCTTGTCTTTGGAGAACTACGGAAAAATTAATATAACCGAACAAATGGAATAATATTTCACATTCTAAAGATCTATTTTAGAACAACGCATGAAAAAAATTACATATTAAGGCAATTACACGAGGAACAGTCCCACCCGTGACACCTGTGACAGTCATTCCGAGCAAAAAGTGCGTAATTTCAGTGCCCAACTATTTTTAAAGGCTTTCAAAAACTAAAAAAATTTTAAATCACGTCCTTTTCTTCATTCAAATGAGCTAAAACCTAAAAAAAAAATAAGTGTCACAGGTGGGACAGTATTCATGGAATTGCTCATTATTATTATAATGTATTAAAGCTATAGCAAAACATAGTCGTAGACATAAAAAAATGATCTTTCAAAAGTTCGTTGTGGTCTCTGAGACCGCACGTAGGTGGTTAAGGGTTAACTTTAAGTAAGTTGAACAAAATTTTAACTCGATAAAGAATGCATAAAATTTATAAAAGTCAAAAACATTCCAGTCACAATTATAAATATTAAAACTTTTTGCATACTTTTAGGATCATGAAAACAAGTATTTAATTCTTTGCTTGTCCGCCAAACTTCCCTGCAAGACATGACTACCCGAAACAGATATACAGTTGAAAAAAATTTTATAAACACTAATACAAATAAAATAAAAAGGTAAGGGTATGATATGGGTGAGAGCGAGTAGGATAAAAGTCTTTGTTAAATTACGTATGCATAAAAGAGACGGCTGATGTAAGCGGCTTTGTGTTATGCGAAAGTAAAGTTTTTCATGCTATAATACCGACTACTTGTTAAGAATTTTTTTTTGGACTAGATGAAGCATCACTATGGAATAAAAATTGTTAAGTCGATAGAATGTTTTTGGACTTGCAGCTCTTTACAGAATTTTATCTTTTTTCACAGCATTACTTAATTTTGACGCTAGCCCTAAAATATTCTACCGTTAGGTAGGCTTGCCAAAAAGTGATACCTCTTTTCAAAGGAATGCCTAAGGCATTTCCGTGAGACTTTCCATACACCTACCTAAAAGGCTGCCTGATAACACTACTGATATATACGTGATGTCTAATGAATTTTGTTGTTAATAGTATTGGGTATTTCACTCGTGAAACAGTCAGTATGCCTACCATGAAAAAGCAAGACAACTGTATGTCAAAACATATGCGAGTGTTCATATGAAAGAAAAGGATAAATTCTTACACGTACATTTGTTTCAGGTAGTTTTTTCACACTGCCCTTAAGGAGCTAATAGAATCTTTTTCATATTGACTACCAAAAAGTATAGTTAGCGCTATTAGTTAAATCTCCTGGTAATTAACAGGTAGTGTATTTGCAAGGTTCTTATTCAATATTAGAGAAAAAAATCCGAAGTACCTATAGGCACATACAGGGTGTTCCGTAGCTGAGTGCTTTTCTCTATAGGGTTGATAGAGAAGGTTATTGTGAACAAAAAATCGTATGGGAGGGGGGGTCTTAAATGTAACCCTGAGGAGTTATAGCGCCTTAAAGTTTTTAGGCAGTAAGTGTAGAAAAAAAATTCTCCCACGATAATGGTTAATCGTAGAAAAAAACAAATTAATGCCATTAAAAACAAATTAAAAAAAGGTTTTATTAACACATACTTTTCTCATTTTTTTCCAAATCTACGTTGAGAAAAATTGTTCATTTTAGAATTTCCCATTAGAAACACTGTTGCATTTTAAGGGGAATCTCCCAAAAATTAATCGGAACTTCTGCTTTATTGGACAAGCTTTGGGGAAAAGTCTTTCGGAGAACTTCAAATGGGAGTAGGTTTTGGGATTTGAAAGATTTCAAAATCAAGTTTAAGGGAATTCTGGGCATATTATAAGACATTCAGATAATTTGTCTCGTAAAAGACTGTCAACATTGATTTGAAACCGCCTCAATTTCATGATTATCTTATGAGAGTTTTTTTTAGAGATATCGTCGAAGTACGCACGAAAGGGTTAAAGTTGATAAAAGCCAAGCTTATATCACAACCGAACATTCCCATTTGCATTAATCGTTCGTGAAATTGCATCAACTCATGATCAAGTTGTTCTATTTCAAAATTTCCGTAGTCAGCTTCATATTCAAGAGGAGCCAATTTATAAAATTACTCGTCCTAATGAACAACAACTGGTCACCTTAATAGCAGCTATTCAACGTGAAAATCCTTCAACACGAATTTCCACACTGCCAACTGATTCACAAAAACTGTGTTTACAAAGCGAATCACCATCAAAGAAGATCTCGAAAACTGATGGCTCTTTGACTGCCATTATTAAGCTTCGGGAACACGTCCTTCGGTCGCTGCAGCACAGCTGCTCAAGTGCATTAAGATGAAGTGGATGAACTCGTCACAAATTTTTTGGCAGCCAAAGCCAAACAAGACGACGATGAAGTCTCGAAATTTTAATTTTCTTATTGCGTGCACACATGCGAATAAGCACACATTCTCATATAAGGACTCGTCGAACATACAAACACACAAGCGAACACAGAGCGGCAGTCCTTAGGACTTTATTACTGCGTGTTTGACATGCATTCAGCGTTCATATCGCTCATCGTTCGCCGCTTAGTATTCACCATTCACAATTTACAATTCACTATTCAGCATCGTGTGGGCCAAATCGTTTTGCGTCCAAAAATCGGTCGGTACAAGCAATTTGCATACTCAGCTCATGGAGATGCCATGGACCGAAGGACGAAATGAGGAGAGTTAAGTTAAGTGTGTGTGCGCCGCAATATTTTTGCTTTGAAATTCAAGAATATTTGCATACGAGTCGATCCTAACAGTATGCAATTGCAAGTTGTTCAACGTTCACACAAACATTCTTGTTACTTGAATGAAGGCAGCAGGAAATGTCATCGCTATGGCTCGGATTTTGTTGACTTTTATAATTTTAAAGCATACTTTATGGAGCACAAATTTTGTTCAACTCGCATAAAGTTAAAGATTCAAATCGATTTTTAACTTCAATATGCATTTTTTTGAAGTTAAAAAAGCGGTTTGAAGTTCAACTTCGCTTAACTTGTTCGCAAAATGGTGGTATGAAAATATTTTTGCCCCACAAAGTATGCTTTAAATTTATAAAAGTCAACAAAATCCGAGCCCTGGTCATCGCATAAGCTCAGTAATGTTAACATGGTATTGTGCCGGATAATCTTCGGGATCAATTGGAACCACGAAGGTAGCTATCTTCGATTGGTATCATGAGCAACGATGACTTTTTAAAATAGAAAAGATGTTCTTAAAGTTGTTAAGATAAGCAAGAGAGAGGATAATTTCAGAACTTCCGGAAATTAGGATAAAATATTGTTCCAGATTTTTTGAAAACAACAAAAATATTACAAAACTGACGACCAGGGCTCGGATTTTGTTGACTTTTATAAATTTAAAGCTATACTTTATGGAGTACAAATTTTGTTCAACTCACATTTTTAGATTTTTAACTTCAATATGAATTTTTTCGGAGTTAGAAAAGCGGTTTCGAAGTTCAACTTCGCTAAACGTATTCGCAAAATGTTGGTAAGAAAAATTTTTGCCCCAAAAAGTATGCTTTCAATTTATATAAGTCAACAAAATCCGAGCCCTGCTGACGACAAATATTGTTTGAGTCTGAATCATAAGATCATAAGCATAAAAAGGGAAATTTTAAGGTTTTACTTCTGATTTTGGGTTAAAAATTTTTAACTTTGCAATGCCAAAACAGTATCGAGTAGCGTTTGCATGTTGTTAATGTACTCCAAGAAGTTATCCAGTTATGATTTTCCTTCCATTTAATAGAAAAATTGTCTCAAAATTTTTACCGGTTTACGAGATATGCCCCAGAAATGTTAAAAACACATGATAAAATTGTACGATTTTTGCGATTTTTACTAATTATAGCTTCTGGATGAAGTTTTTGGGTCAGTTATTCCTAAAGTTATTTTTTGTAGGCCTAAGACTTACACTTTGTCATGGACAGGGAATTAATATATTCAATGGCTTAAGAGATATGGCTATGAGTAAGTGCGCAACTAAATTCTCGGCCACACTATTGAAGATCGATTTCAAATTGTCTTGCAGCTTATATAGCGAAACTATATATAGGAATATCCAAAATCTATCAAGACGGTACTTTTTCAGGACCTACAGTCAAAATTATTTCACCTCCGATGACCTCAAAAATGCGCCGCAATGTAACCAGCATACATTTAGGTGCAAAAGTAAAAGCAATCCTCCTTTTCTAGTCATATATATATATATACCTATTGGAATAAATGAATTTGTCACAATTAATGACATTTCCTGGTGAGTGATCAAGCTAGGCCAACAATTTACTATTGCCAGCATGTATTACCGAACGTGCTTCATCATGCGTGGCTGGCTAGCTGAAGTTGGCGCTGGTGCTGAAGCTGGTTGCTTTATGCTTTCCCCAAAAACTGCACAAAAGGGCAGGGGGGTAATATGAAAGGGGGGCGGAATCTCGAGGGGTAAATGAGGAAAAATGGAAATGTGCCCCGGCACCAATTTATGCGGTTCTTGGCAAATTCGCATTTGATTCGAACAAACTTGGAACATGCAAATGACGTCACTGCTGCCAGGAACAGAATCAATTTCAGCGCCTCTGCATGAGCGTGTGTGTGTGCGAGTATGTGTGCGCGAGCTGACAAAGTGGCTATAGCAAGTTAAGCTTCGTATTTATGATTTTTAATAAAACATTTCGCAAATTTACATTTTTCCTTCTTCATCATCTTTATTTTTTTTTTTTTTTGGCACATTCTCTCCATGGCAAGTGCAGTCGAAAATTTATGCTCGACTTAAGGCGTTCTGAGAGCAATTTTATTAAATGAGCAGCGCTGCCACTAGTAGTCCACTGCCATGCACCACTCTGGGTTTCAGCATTCTTGAATTCTATTGTTGCTGTTCATGTTGTGTGTGTGTGTGTGTGTATTCGTGTGTGCGAGCGCATTTCTTCCGTTATTGCAAATGCGTTTCAAATGGAAAATATGCTTTTACAAATTCTTTTGTCCTTATAAACCCAAAAATTATGCAACAGAAAATGTTTTCCATCCACATTTACATTTGAATGAAGAGTCGAGTCGACCCCTTAAAATATGCCAAAACAAAAATATATTTTCCAGTTTAGATTTTATATGCAATTTCCATGGGCCAAAAAAAAAAAAAAAACGAAGGGGGATTTTACAAAAATCTGTGCCTTGAAACCCTAAAATATGCAACACAATTATTTTGTTCTTAATGGACTCGAATGAGCAAATAAATAATGCAAGTGCTGAGTTGCAAGTGACAACCGACAATCGAAAACGAAAAACTAAATTAAAAGCATTGAGTTTTTTTTCCATTGCATATTTTAGTGGGCTTGAAAATTAATTTCGGAACAAAAAGGGAAAAAGTTACATGTCCATTTTTACTAAGTTCGAAAAGAGAATTAAAGGCGATTATTTCGCATTAGTTATTATAAGTAGGTATTTTAAACAGCAAAAAATAACATTTAGGCGCCTAAATATATAATTCGTTTAATGATTGTTTTGAATATTGTAGAAAATCGACACATATTTAATTTTTCGCCCAACAGTTTTTAAATATCCTTAGGTATATGTAACAATTGTTCAGGAATTCGTTCTTAGTATACTTTAAATCGTCTTCGCCTAAATGTGTGCTCCAATTTTTTGAATAAATCAAGGTTCATTGCATTAAGAGCTCTAAAATCCTAAGAAAATAAAATTTTAAATACGTCCTTTCGTTCTTCCTTTTCACTTTCCCGTTTTCCGTCGAAATTTCGTTGTATACTTTTAAGCTGTCTCGGCTTTGCATATAATTAGTTCTTAGCCACATTTACATTGGCCTTAAATGGTCGACAAGCGCAAGCTGGCCGTATTCTGCTATAGGGCCCACAATTTCAAGTGGGCGTCAACTGATTTGAATAACGATGGAAAATCGTATACGGATCGGTGAAGGAAAATAAAAATCGCATTCATTAATGGAGAAAACGATTCTAAGCAGTCTTTTAGGCGGAACGTCCGCCTCTGTCGAAACAAGAAAAATAATGGAAGTAGAAAAAACGTTGCAAGGAAGCAATAAAGCAAGGCAAGAAAAATAAAACAGAGGCTAGAGAGAATAGGCAAGAAAATGTTGAGCAGTCGTTGTCTGCAGTTCCCAAGCCTCCTCTGGCCTTTCCAAGTCGTCCGTCCTTGCGAGTTCTTTATTCAGATTTTGAAATGAGCAAAAAACAAAAATATTGCCAAGTACATTGTACACCCTTTTCCCTACTTTTCTCCCATTCGTTGCTGTTCAGGATGTTTTTCTTCTCTAGTGGTTCCTTGCGTATTTTGTGTTTTTTTTTTTTTGTCACATCGCCTTAAAGGCTGTTTCGAATTGTTTTCTTCATGAATGATTGAGGACTTGAGTGCTAGGTGCTTTCAGTGCATTTTATTTCGGGAATTGGGTGTGGTAGCGGTAGCGAGTGTGGCTTCTCTTCTTCGTTTTTGCATGATTGTTTTCACTGTTAATTTTCCTCCTTTCACTGTTGGGTTGGCAACCACTACCATCGTTGAAGTACTTCGCCATTTCACAATTTTCCCTTTTTCCATTTTTCCTATTTTTCCAGTTGTTTCTACATTTAAATCTCAACACGTGCATGAGACTTACACTAAGTGCTGGCATTAGCCATTTTTTTTTCTCTTTCAATTGTTGTTTTTTTGTTTTCCTTTATTTTCTTCTCTCAGTTTTTATGAGAACACGCTTTTCATTGTTTGCCTTCGCAATTAGCCGATTGGTAGCGCAACCGTTTCATGCTCTTGGATCATTTCGTTCAGAGCATGTAGTGGTCCTGCATTGTCATTGTTTGTGTGCTCTTCAGCGCTTTCTCTCTCGCTCTCTCTCTCTCTCTCTCTCTCTCTCTCTCTCTCTCTTCTCTCTCTCTCTCTTCTCTCTCTCTCTGTCGCCTCTTTGGACCCCTTTAGCTTGGATTGTTGTGCTCTCGAGCTTAAGAGGCAATTCGCATCATATGAGTCTAAAGCGTAATTTTACAAACAATTTAAATCCCAATTAAAAGCATGTGCAAATAAAGAATTTCATTGCATAATTCCAGGCGTAAATGTAGAATGTCGTTTTTTAAGCGTTCTTTTTTAAATATTTTTTTTTACAAATTTAATTGCATGCGTATGTGAGGCGCATGAGTGGCAATTTAAATTGTGGGTGCATTAAGAATTGTTTGTGATTGCTCCATAGGGAGGAGATCTCACGTTTCAATCTTCACTATTTATGATCGGATTTCAGCTTTAAATTTAATTTTCTTCTAAAAATATTTACAGGCCTGAAATTGAATTATTGAAAAACAACAAGGCATATATTTTGGAGAAATTCCCTCATCTTAGTCAAAAGCAAATGTGGGTAGTATTATTTAAAATAGAAATCCTTAGATGTTTTCAGAAATCCCACAAGCTTTTCTTGTATTAAAGATCAATGGTTTCAATAAATTTCCTATCAAAGAACAATTTATATTACACACTTTTAGGCATATACATATACCTTATTCTTGTAGATACATATTTGTTTGTGCGGTCATTTCTGTGAATCAAGAAAGTGAAATTAATATGAACTAAATGGCAATTTCCAAGAAAATATTCCTGACAATCTATGTGAAAAAAGTTCATTTTAAGCGGATTTAAATATTTTATGCACAATTCTGGTTCGGTGTGTGTGTGTGTGTGTGTGTGTGTGTGTGTGTTAGGATGTTTTAATTTCAAAGAGTTTGTTTCAATATAATTAATATGGTACTAACTATGCATTACGTAAGAGTAATTCTGATATGAGAGATTTAGTTGCATAGTTTTAGGCAAATACCGAAAGTAAAATTATTTTACTTGCTAAATAGCAGCTCAGTTTTGACATATTGAACTGCCGAACATAAATCGAAAATTTACAATGATTTTAATTAATGTGTTCTTAGAAATGAAGCATACCCTAAGGAGCATAAAATTAATTAATATATATAAGTGGAAATTTAAAACATTGAAAATGAATTTGGTTATCAATTTGAAGTCAGTTTTTAAACATATAAAATTAGTAAGCCTAGTGGGCATTGAAGTTTCTATTACTTTTGATTTAAACGTCTCTATAATGAAATTAATGAAAATAACAAATTTAAGCTTTAAAGTATGCAACGAAATTTTCTGGTGGTGTTTTCGAGAACATAGTGGGACATAGCTTTGAAGCAAAAAATAAATATGCTATCATAAGATAAAGATTACTTTCTTTTAAACTGAATCATTACTTTTGCCTATTTTCATATAAACTTTAGAAATTATGGGATCTTTTTTGGGGGACTTCTAAGTGACTAATTAAATGCGAAAATTTTTTATTTTATGCTTACATGAAAATTGTAAATCATTCCCAAATTTTTCGTTTAAAAACCCCACCGTCTTAAAATACTTCAACACTTTTTTCACGCCTGAAACGCCCGTTTATGTTCAAACCATTCGAAATAACTGTTGCCCACTTGCAGGCGCCCCTGCTCTTTAAATAAAACTTTACAATGTTTTGTTTCGAATTTGTTTCTCCGCTAACTTTTAGGTGCTTTTGAACAGTCTTTTAACAATTTGGCTTGTTTAACTTTGAGTTGGAAAAAAAGTTTGAAGCATAATCTTAGGTGTCTCAGACAAAGTGCGCAACATGAAAATCTTAAAAGTTGAAATCCAACACGATAAGTCAACCCAAATAAGCCGAAATCCACCGAAAATCGCACACGACAAATTGGCAGAGATACTCGTGGGTTGAGGCACAAACTTTCGACTTTATCCGTGCGCTAAGATCGCGTAATGCGTGTCCTTTCATACCACCGTACGCCATACTCTATACTCACGCGCAAATAGGGCTTAAAAAAGTCGGCAACGGAATCCGTAGAATAAGAAATTGAAACGAAAAACCAACCGATGAAGAACAGACGATAATCTATAGTGACTCTAAGAATCCCAATCGGAAATGTCTTCATGTAATGACAAATTTCACATAAAAGTGAACTGAAGGAAGGTAAGATGGTTTCACTTTAAGGACCTCTATTTTTATGATAATCTTCACTACTGATATTTTGACCTCTCAGCTGAAAATAATATGAAGTAAATAATGTTATCTACTGTAGAAAATCCCGAAGAGAGACAGAAAAATTTCAAATCCTTAAGAATTTTTGCTCTTTAATTAAACTTTCTTCTGGGACTAATTTCGCGGCTTACACGTCTCTTTCCAAGACCGGGAAAAAACTACCCTTTTATATCCTTCTCTTAACAGGATGCTCTACTGAGTGCTGACCTACTTAATCGTTAAAATTTTACTATATCTTTCTCATTGATGTGAAGGTAATGAAATTTCTGAGAAGGTGAGCCATCAGGCTAATGCAGACATTCGAGGATATTCTGAAGAAAATGAAAAAAATTCTCTCATCTAATACGGGTATAATCCCTAATCCATTTCTTTCTCTTAAGTTCCTACCGTCTTCGAATTTCAATACTTTTTCCACGTGAAAAACGCCCCCATCAATTGACTCCCGCTGTAGGGAAGAATCCTAGAATTCTGTCAGAAAAGTGTGACTCACATTATCGTCGCTTTCCTTAAAATTTTAAAGTGCATTCAATTCTACGTCATCGAAGAAGAATTTTCCCACTGGGCCATCGTTTAAAGAATTAATGAATTTGTCATTAAAGTAAAAATTGTGTACTGGGTAGTCATTGTTTTATTGAAGGAAGCTACTTACGGGTTCTTGTGTTTCTGTATGTGTGTCCTGCCTTTCTCGATACACTTTGTTGTTGTTTGTGTAGCTGCTGTCGCTCTGCCCGTCCGCTCGTGTGACTGTTTGGACTTATCTGCTGAATAAATCGCGATACTTTGGCGGGGTCCTTTGCTGCATTGAGAAAAATTCGCTTTTTAGCGCAAGAATTGTTGTTGTTGTTGTTGCCTCGTCGTTTTCAGTCAGTCTTGAGTTTTCGTCTTCTTCGCCGTCGTCCTTTTCGTCTTCTTCTTCGCCTTGCTCCTCAACTACAATTGCAACTTCCGACAATATGAATTGGAAGGATTCGCACTTGTTCTGTTGTTAACGCATTTGACTGCAAGTAAAAGCAAAGAAAGAGATAAAAAAAATAAATAAATAAATAGCTTGCGAGCGAGCGAGTGAGATAAACGAATGAGGGAGTGAGAGAAAAGCAATGGCTGTGACTGACAAGGCGTTGAGATTTCAACGTGTTTACAAATTCAAAAATAAATACGTGCGAAGTCGACGAAATGCGTTAGACATCAAAGGGGAAAGACTATTGCATACTTTAAGGCGCATAAGTTAAAAGCTTTTTCCGTTTTTTAATGGATTTTAGAAAAAATTGTACACGATCCCTTTGAGAAGTTCCAACTAGTAGAAGGAGGGCGAGCTGAGTTCACAGCTGAGCTTAAAAAAATAAAATTTCAAACAAGTTCTTCAATAGATATGTAGAAACACACACACAGACTAATAGCATGCTTTTAGGTAAGTGCAATTTTCGTTTAAAAAGTCTTTTATCTAATGATTTCGAGAAGGAAACAGAGAAACTCTTCATTTTGAAAATACAAATAATTAGTTCATCTCGAAAAACCGTAGCAATGCAGACCACAGGCCTATTCAAAGACTTGCCCAAATTTATTTCATTCGCAATTGCTCCTAAAACTATGCTTCGTTTTTCCAATTTCATTTTATGCCTTCAAATGTTTGACGATTCTTTTTTGAATTGCTACACTTTCAGAATTTTAGAGAAGTATTTGCGTGTTGCGGTTACATTTATGCTTGCATACTTTTTGGTACTTTCAAAAGTACGTTCACCACAAATATTTTATTGCAAGTGGATAGAATTTCTTAACGATCTTCAAATGCAGATGGAAAAATATATTCGAAAATAAAAATTAAATTGCAATTTCTGAAGCATACTTTTAGGACAGTGAACGAATGTTGTTTTTAAAAGAAAAACTGTGCTGAATCAAAACTTTGAATATGTTTTTAGGCTTTTAGAGTTGCTCTTTTTCAAATGCAGTAAAATGAATATTTGAGTGCAGGAAAGGAACAAATTGGATGAAAATTTTAAAGCACACTTTCAGGCGCATCGCTTCGAAAAAGTAATTTTTTTCGGGTTGAATCTGTCAAAGTTCATTTTCAGAGTTAATTGAAGGACAAAATCTGTTAAATCAATTCAGGGCAAACCTATAGTATTCTAATGGAATAGAGCGAGAGAGAAAAAAAAGAAAACCACGATTTCCAGACAGAAATAGAGAGAGGTGAAGTGATAACAAAGGATAATTTAAGCTAAAGCAGGTCCTTTGAAAATTTAATTCATTGCATTCGAATCAATTGAAACTCGAGTGCAGTGAATCGTGGCCTTTTCGATAACTTTTCAATTAGTTTTGAGTTCCGAAAGTGTCCACACTGACCTCTTGGCTTGGAAGAAGCTGAGGAAGAGGGCAAAGAATTGAAGAAAGACACGACTGCAGGAACGAAGGAAAGGGAAGTGAAGTTGAAAAAGCAATAAAGCACAAAAAGGATAAGAAGATTGCACGAGTATCAATGCCAGTTGAATAGAATTGAATCAAATTCAATCGCATTGTGACTCTTGTTAGGCATACAAATCTTAACAACTCTCTCTCTCTCTCTCTCTTTTGCTCTCTTCTATGCCTTCGCCCTGCCGTACGCCCTCCGACTTTCTATCGTTGCTTTCAAAGGAAATTAAATTGTTATCAGCAAAAAGGCAATATCGGTGCAGCGGAAGGCCGGACGGATGGACGGACCAGATGCACATGAACAATGAATGAATGAATGAGGCTCCGGGTTGGGACAGCACGTTAAGTGAATTCTCCAAGGCTTTGTCACGCCTCGCATCCGAATTGTTGAGCGAAAACTTAAGGATATCGCAGGCAAACATTCGCATTCGCATTCACAATGGATTCAGTTGAATGCAATTTTCGTAAGAATAAAAGCCGAAGATAAGGGCGAAGAAACAAGAGGATGAGGAAAGGGAAAAGACAGCAAACGGTTGAGTATAGAGAAGCGCACAAGTTTCACAAATGTTTGTGCTTTCTTAGTCCATGTGAAAGTGCAAAGGGCAAGCACGGAAAGCATTGCAAATGTTTTGGCTGACAGGCGCTAGTGCGGTGCTGTACGGTTTAAATGTTTCTTCTAGACTGTGAAGCGTAGCGACACTATGTTTGCACTGCACTCAAAGAGAAGAGAAAATTTATTGTAGCCTATTTTTGGGGGCGTTCATTGAAGTTCCTGAAAATGGTAATGTAAATATTCATTGCAAGCAATTTCAAAGGAGTTGGCGCCTAACACGATGACATTTCAAATGAAAATTAAAGCAAAAAAAAATTATTACAGTGGAATAATTTTATCCTCATTGCTTCAAGTACACATTCATGGGTTTGAAAAAAGTCAAATTAATAAATTATTTTTTATATATTTGTCAACTGGAGTGTAGCACATACAGCAAATATAACATTCGTTGTCAAAGGACAGTTGATCTTTATAAGTACTTCAATTGTTCCAGAATCATTCGATATACAAAATATGTATGGAAATGATCAGCGTCACTAAGATATTCTATTTAGAAAAATGTTTAGGTTTAGGAAATTAAAAAAAAGTGACGAAAAATTCGAATTCATCAGCGCTGGATGGAAAATTTCGAGCATAGTTTATCTTTATTTTTTTCTTATTTAAAGTCAGAATTTTTCAAATTTGCAGTGCCAAAACGATATCAAGGACACCTTGAATGTATTTGGTGTACTCGAAGAAAATTTTCAGTTATGTTTTTTCTTCATTTTATTTTAAAAAAAATTTCAATAAAATTCGTACCGTTTGGGAGCTATGGCCCAGAAATGTTAGTTAGTTAGTTTAGTTTGCCTGCCACCATGGAGGGCGACACACTTTGGCCTCATGTCGGCCCGTTTTGATACCATGACGGAAGTTAGACAACACAAACATCCACCACCGAACTGGCTACGGAAGCCGTTCCCAGAAATGTTAAAAGAGTTGAAAAAATTATAAAAACTTTGATATTTTTGAAATTTGTATGTACTAAATGATGTTTTTACGGGTCGGTCTAAAACTTTTTCATGGACAGGAAAATAAAATATTAAACTGCTCACGAGATATAACCATGACTATGTGCGCAACTTAATTCTCGGCCACCTATTTCGATATGAACTTTATTATGACTTGTGGCCTGGCTGGAAAAACATCGAATTGATACATATAGTTGTCAGGTACTTTCAGGAACTGAAATCAAAATTCGAAGACCTCCAAAATTTGCCACAGAAGTCGCCATTATAGGCTTGAAAATCTTCACAATAATTTGTCTTGGGACCTGTTTTAAGAAAACATATTCATACACACATACATAGCCATTTGTCTGTTTCCGGTTTTTACCTGGCAGGATCGCCAATTAATTAACATATGGAGTTAGGATCATCTTGACGAAGATTTATTTCAAATTTCAAATATTAAAATTACCTTTTTACCATACCGCAGTGATTAATCATCTGCAGATCAAATCTTCAATGCATAAAAATATTTCGGCGTAATTGAAAATTTTTGTGAAAAAAAAAAAATAATAACAAAAAACCAATTTCAAATCCTTGTCAAGTTTTCCTTTTGAATCAAATGAAAACAAATTTGACAAGAAAATTTCAGAGAAAAATAAAAATTCTCTTCAATTTCTTCAGAACAATAAAAAGGAAAAACAATTTACGGTGTGCTTTGTTGGAATTTCAGGTGCTTCCCTCCCACTCCAGTGTCAGTGCTGGCATGACACAGCATGGCAGATGTCAGTCAGGAATGTGAAGACCCTGCTCAGCTCAAGTTGACGTGCCCGTTCGCCTTTGGGGTGAATTTCAATTTTAAAAAATTAAATTATGTCGACGGCACGGCACATCGCGTCGCGAACACGAACATGACCGCGAACAACGATACGAATGCGAACGCGACAGCCAATACACGCACACGTCGCAGGAGATAAGATAAGCCGCGCATTCGGCGACACAATGCTCCGACGCAGCGCGACTTTTAAGACGCGTTCGGATGAGCCGAACTGTGAAACGCATCGTTTGTCGTCGTCGCCATCCTGAATGCATTCGACGCATCCATCCCACTCCGCGTCCATTTCTTGCGAAAGCACGTACTCCAAGGAATGCGAACTCCACTCGAAAGTTAATTGCGGAAAGTCGCAATTATGAATCCCAAACAGGATCCTCCCCAAATCCTCCTCCCACGGACGTGCGCGCTCCACTGGTTAAGTACTTTCTTTGTATGTCTATCGTGCTGTCACTCGGTCGCGTTTAAATTCCGTTGATTTGCGTTGGTGGAGCACGCGTTTCCGCGATTTTCCAACGGATTTCTCCCTCCGTCGAGTAATAAGGACGTCGCGAAGCCTGCAGCAAGGATCGCTGCTCTCCATCAAGCACGCACGGTCGGAAACAGCAGCAGCAGCGACAACAACAGCAGAAGCAGTGACAATGGAGGAGCCATGTCGGGAGGGGGGATTTCATG
Organism: Chlorops oryzae; assembly: GCA_020466095.1. Classification (NCBI taxonomy): domain Eukaryota; kingdom Metazoa; phylum Arthropoda; class Insecta; order Diptera; family Chloropidae; genus Chlorops; species Chlorops oryzae. Next base: position 8,882,001 of record CM035809.1, on the reverse strand, counting down.
GAAAAACAAAACATTAATTGCTTCGCGACGTTTTTAGACTCCTTCAATCTCTATGACTTCCTTTTTTTATTTTCCGCTGCCGCATATTTCACTTGTTACACGTTAAATCTAATGGCCGGAGCATGGCGAATACGACTTCATGTTGAGCTACTTTGAATAAATATTGCCATGATAAGGGACCCAGAATTGTATGCCAAAATTTTATGAACAATAAATAAATAAATGAGGAGTGAAACGAAAGAAGAGAAACAAAGGACGATGGAGCGAGGGACACGACAAACGGATAAGACGTACGAAAAGATTGCAGGAATTTAAAGGTAGGGAAAACATAAAATTTTTCTTCATTTTAACGCCCTCAATCTGAATAGACGCTGCGAGTCCGCTCTTAAGAACATTTTATGAGCCCGATTGTAAATATTCGCGGGAGTTTTTTTTTCCATCGAGTTTCAAAAAATCCTTTAATTCTAAGCACACAGGGAAGTGAATATAGAGGGAGCAAGAATTTCGAAGGTTTTTAAATAAATTTCGATGCATTCTCCCTATTACTGATGGTTTAGACCACTTCATTTTCCCGCGTGGAGTAGTTTCTAGGGAAATTTTTCATTTAGAATCGAGCTGTATATTTTTCCAAAATCGGGCATCTTTGTACTTCAAATTGTTTCAATAGATAGTCGGCTTGTGGGACGTCTCTCAAGCTTTGTTCTTGAGGCCTCTTACATCATGGAAAATATATAAGCGAGGACTTAAAAAAAAAACGATCAGGAGAAAGAGAGCATATGAAACAAAAGTCGCCGATAGCACAAGGTATATTTCAGGAGAAACATGTCACCGCCTGAAGGTATGCATTGAAAAAGCACATCGTATTATTTTATAGCGGCCTTTATAGAGGGAGCCTAGTTAAAACTTTAAGATAATACGAGAAACCTCAAAGCCTTCATGAAGATTTGTTCAAATGGACATACCTCTGAGAATGAACAGATTTTCAAATATCAGAAATATTTTACCAGGACTATTTTAAATAAATGTTCTCCGGTAATTTTTTCACTAAAAGTTTTTCTTTATGAAAAAGGACTTATTCCAAGCGTCAATAAAATAAAGAATATGATGACCTTTGTATAAAAATCTTTGGAATACCAACTTCCGTAAAACTCCCTTCCAAATATTCTTTGAATTCCGGACATTTTTTAAAATCCGCAGAGAAAAAATTCCCCAGCAATGTTTAGAATCGGCTGTACATGTTTTTTTTTGCATACCTTAAGGCGTTGATATTCCTCCCAGCTAGCTAGAAGATTGTCTTATCAGAAATCTTCCTTCATCAGTCCTTTTTCGAGCCTCTTGGTGATTTAAAACAGATTGGCCTCATGCACGATTAAAAAAAAAATCAAACATGACTTTATTACCTGGCTGAGATGATTTTGCATATGTTTTGTGCATACTTTTAGGTGCTAAATTTAAATATTTTCTTTTGAGATAGTTTTATAGTGCAAAAAAAAAACAGAGACAGACCGAATGGACTTCAATTATACATAATTAAAAAGGTATAAGGAAATTTTTCAAAAGGTTACCTTTAACTTTAACCCATAAATGCTAACCTTTAAAGCGCTTACTTGCGGCACATCGAACCGCTATTCAAGTTTTTCCCCATATCTCCAAAAGACTGTGAATAGAGGCAAGTCTCCTCGTGAATAAAATACAAAAAATTTCCATGCATACTGATTGTAGCAAGGACCTCAGCGTTAAATCGGATGTTAAAGGAATAAAAAAGGAGAGCACAAAAATCGGGGGAAAACAAAATTGAATTAGAAAAAAAAAACACACACACACACTAAGAAAATTAAAAAGAAAGCGCAGAAAAGAAAGCATTCAAAGCTGGAAGCACTTTAAACACTCGAAAAATGAACGTAAAATGGCTACTCAGACGTCACAACCGTTGGAATGCAAAACATGCGAAACGAAGTCGAGTCGAATTGAGTCGAGTCGAGTTGAGTGGTGGGCAGGAACATTGAGGGGAGTCGAGAGCGAACGTGAGAGTGTAAGTTTTAAAGAAAATCTGACACATGACAAGGCAAAATGGCACGAAGCGGTACTTTTGGCGCGCTGTGCTTGACGAGGGTCCGTCCCTATCTAGCATTCTCTCTCTCACACCATCACCATCTCCCTCGCTGTATGATGCTGAGCGGTTCGGAAATGTCAAGAATTAACATAAAATAAGAAAAGAAATACCAGCAGGAGAGATAGAGGCACACAGAGGAGGAATGCAGAGCCGAAGAAAAATATTTCGAAGAAAATTGTCTGTAGGCAAAAACAATTTAAGGATATAAAGAATTGATATTCGAAAATGCCAATGGATGACCTGAATAAATTTTTGATTGATACACTCCATTGGGAATGATCCAATGGACCAATGGGGCAGGACCAATAGGACGGGAATGGCGGACGGACAAACAGAGAGCGGCGAAAATCGGCCATTATTGACACTGATCCCCTCTCGCCGCCTGCCGTTCGCTTTCCATGTAAGATTACTCATGGAGCAGAATATTGTTGTATACTTTTCGGGGCGGCCCGAACTACATGAACGCGTAGTCCTTACCGAAAGCAAAAGGAATTTATACGGAATATGCAGCGAGCCGTACCAGAATCGAACGAAAGTCCAGAGTAAACAAATAAAGGACAGCGAAAAATGAGGCCAAAACGAGCATACGAAATGTGGACGAAAATCGTGAGAGGAAAAGTAAATAAACAGTGCCTACCTTACTCTACATTGGGCTTAATTGAAACGCGCTCGTAAGTTTCCTTTTAGAATGCCATACGCTCAACACGATGACGCTTAAAATAACAGACGATGGAGCTATGCGGGACACTTCGAACGTCACCTGTGCGACGTCATTATTATAGGAGAATGAAAATGCGGTGATAGGAGTAGAAAGGAAAGAAAATAGAAAGGGAAAATTAAAATTTCCTGTAATAAACAACATAGATAAAAATCATTGGTGAGAAAGCAACTTAAATGGACGGGGGGAAAGAGTGAGAGGGCGAAAGAAAATAGGAAACGAAAAGAAAAACTGGCGTAGAAAACGCTAATGACGAAGGATGAGATTCAATTATGGACTCAACGAGCTCCTGTGACCTCTCTCCGAGGGAAATAGGATCTCACGCTTATGTAAATGACTTCATGAGCGCGCAACTGAAGCATATTTCAAGGGGAAATCAGGACAGAAATTAAGTGCCTCCAAATGGATTTATGCAGACAATTAATATCTTTAAGACCAAAAGGTCCATTTGAAACACGTGCTCATTGTTAGAGGAGAAAAAGGTGAGACCACAGCATCTTTTAGATGTAAAGAAATGAATTTTCTTCGAATTTCGCGGGCGGTGCTTAGCAAAATATTGGACATTTTGATAAAACATTAACCGAATACCCGTTGTTCGGCTATCAAGGCGACTGGATTGTTCTTAACATTTGAGTGAATTTTGTTTTATGGGTCCGAGAACATAATAAGATATTCAGGATTCAGTTATGAAGATCGACTCTTCTTTGTATTCGACTAAAAATTCCATTACAAAAAAAAGAAATAATTGAATATTCGGTGATGGGAGTAAAAACTTCGGGACGGCAGGGCTACACAGAAAGTTTTTTGTGCGTAAATACAACCAATTTTTTAACCAATATAACAAATTCGTTGTTAAAACTCAGCCTATCACACTTTTTGTTATATAATATAACAAATCGTTTAAATGGGACAAATTACTCGAAGTATTAACACTCAATAAACATTTTCAAACAACGATTTGTAATTTCAACAACCAAAAGTATTAATCAAAATCAACCAATTATTTTAAATAAATAAATAAGGAAAAACTGCCTCATCTTCATATTCCATAATAAAAATCTGAGTCTGTAAAATCAATTTACGGAAGATAATTATACATTATAACATCATAAACATATGTGAGCTAATTTTTGATTATTTTGTCTCTTCTTGTATGTAAGTCCGCATAAAGCTAGTGAGAATTTTAGAAAAATATTTATATGCATTAATACTTTCATTGTTTCATATGACAAAACAATCAAACAGCGGTTTGTTAAGTCTTAATACCTTCGGTGTTCAATATAACAAAAATTCAAGCAAATGTTTTTTTTTAAGTATTAATCACATTTTAGTATTTAGAATCAACATAAATAATTTCAATCAATCTTATATACGATGTAATAGGATTTAACAACAAAAATCAAATTTTGTTCAAAATTTAATATTACGAACTTTTCCCGAAATTCGTGATTTGTTTGAAATTTTTAATTGGGACAATTAAAAAACCGATGAATCGAGTTTAACAAACGCCATTAATGGAATTTTTCGTAGTCAGTTTTTCTGTGTACGGTGAATAGTTTTCCTGATATTGAGATAGCCCAACTTACCCCGTTGCTCATCTATCCCCGCCTATCCGATGCGCCCCACCATATATCCTCTATATCCTCGTATAATTGCCGCTTGAAATGAAGATTTCGACATATGGATGTTCCCCTATTTTCCCCGTTGCTCAAGTAGCCCCGCCCTACCCTATACACCCTACCCTTATTTGTTTTATATAAGTTTTCGCGACATCCAGATTGTCCAACTTACATCGTTGCCAACTATCCCCATTATGCTCATGCTGTGCCCCTTTGGTAAATCTTAGAGAGCGTGTTTTTCTTCTTGCAAAGGTCGTCTTATATGAGTCCGAAGTCATATAACGAAGGAAAACATTTTGGAGTCATATATGACTCTTTCTGAGTCTCATAACTGTTTTTTTCCGCTTAAATAATTTCCATATATAATTTCTATCGCACTCATATTTATGAGTTTAAAAAGACTCAAAACTTTTGAGTGATATTTATAATCGTAAGCTGTAAAAAAATTTATTGATTAATACCCAAAAATTTCTCGATTTTTACGTATTTGTAATTTCAAATAATTTTTTTCAATGTTCATATTTCTCTCCGAAATATGAGCCTCTTATTTTCAACATATTTCTGACTCATTTCTCATAACTCATAAATATGACCCTCTTATATTCGACATATTTGTGACTCTAATTCTTAATTAAAAAAAGAAATTTTTTTCTATATTTTTTAGACTCATTATCGGACTCATAAATTGCGGCGCACTCTAGAAAATGTTTGCTGGTTAGATATTCAGAATTCAGTCAAGAAGATCGACTCTTCTTTGTATTCGTCTAAGAATTTGATTTAAAATAAATTAATTGAATTGAATTGGAAAAAATTCGTGAAGACGGAGCTAGTTGAGCAACTTTTCACGTGAACAGATGTAGCTTCCCAACGATTGGTCTGAATTGGATGCTTCGCAAATAGATGGATCAGTAATTAATCCCTTTGTAAGGTGCCTCTAAAAACTTTAAAAATATTTGAAAATGGAGGAAACTTAGAATATTTAGGATAGGATATTAAATAACCGTTTCACAATCAGATCATGCAATTTTAGCCGGTTTTTTCGACATCCATTACACAATGTTGCAGCATTTTTACGAAATTCTTGTATGGCGATTTGTTGTTAGTATGGAGTCTCCTGACTTCAAAAAGCCGAAAATTTTAAAATTCCCACAGACGGTTATAGCGGATAAAACGCGAATAAACCCAATTTCCACGATGTGGTCATACTTTTGGGGCTATAACTGAAAAACCGATATTAAAAACCCAAGATCAGTATTTAAAACTTAAAGACCGTGCGCAAACAAATGCCCACAATCTACTATTAGACTACAACTATGGCTGCTATAAGCACACAAAACCACTTTTTTGTATAATTTTTCCCCACTTCGGACTGACTCACTCATCGGGCTATTACTCAAGAACCAGTTGAGATGTTTATTATGTTATAGATAGGTGTTTATTTTTTTGCCGAAAATCCCCGTCAATGCCTTTCTTCTTGCTTGGATTGACACTCCCAGTTGCAAATAAGGGGATTTCCTGCAGTAGTACTGAATCACTTGAAGTATCCCAAGCACTGTCAATAGGCATTAGTTCTCGTGGCAGGGAAAAGGTAATGTGTTCAAAGAATAGCGTTTTTTTTTTTTTTTATCAAAAAGTAGCATATTTTCAGGATTGAAGTAAAATGAAAAAACAAAAGCAAAACTCTTTTGAACACCATATTTTCTCCCTGCTCATAAGAGGCATACACAGAAAAACTTGCTACGAAAAATTCCAATTAATGGCGTTTGTTAAACTCGATTCATCGGTTTTTTAATTTTCCCAATTAAAAATTTCAAACAAAATTCAAATCACGAAAAGTTCGTAATATTAAATTTTGAACAAAAAGGTTGAATATTTTGTTGTATTAAATACCAAAAGTATTAACACTTAAAAAAAACATTGAAAGTATTAATGCATATAAATATTTTTCTAAAATTCTCACTAGCTTTATGCGGACTTACAAACAAGAAGGGACAAAATAATCAAAAATTAGCTCACATATGTTTATGATGTTATAATGTATAATTATCTTCCGTAAATTGACTTTACAGACTCAGATTTTTATTATAAAATATATATATGAGGCATTTTTTTCTTTTTTATTTATTTAAAATAATTGGTTGATTTTTATTAATACTTTTGGTTGTTGATACTACAAATCGATTGTTGAAATATTTCATTGAGTGTTAATACTTCGAGTAATTGTCCCAATTAAACGATTTGTTAATATAACAAAAAGTGCGATAGGCTGAGTTTTAACAACGAATTTGTTATAATATATTGATTAAAAAATTGGTTGTATTTACGCACAAAAGTCTTTCTGTGTAGGGAAGGCCTACCCAAAGCGGCCATGCTCAAACAAAGTAGATGTGTAAAAGTGATTGGAAAAGTCTATGATATCCCCTCGCTTAGGAATTTTCAAATTATCAATCCGGAGAATATAAAATTTGCAACTGGGAATCACCCAACATAATTAAAATTATCCATAGCCCTTTATCGCCATATATAGGTTATATGGTTTCTGGTTCTGACAACACGATAATAATTTTACCTTAAAACTTTATAGGTACATATCAAAACTGGTGATGAAAACTTGCAGTAAACTTTTTTTTTACATTTTAAGCAAAAAAAAAAAGCAATCGACACGTATATTTGACTCAATTGTCTGACCGTGAGCAGTGGTTGAATGACAAGTGCTCCTCTCCCAACTCCATATTACTTCTACTAAATATTTTCGAATACGGTGAATTGTTTTCCGGATACTGAGAAAGTCCAACTTGCCCCGTTGCTCATCTATCCCTGACCTATCCGATGCGCCCCACCATATATCCTCTATATCCTCGTAATATTGCCGCTTGAAATGAAGATTTCGACATATGGATGTTCCCTATTTTCCCCGTTGCTCAAGTAGCCCCGCTTTTAACCCCTATACCATACATCCCACCTTATTTGTTTTTTACATATAAGATTTTCGCGTGTGGTGAATAGTTTTCGCGACATCCAGATTGTCCAACTTACATCGTTGCCCAACTATCCCCATTATGCTCATGCTGTGCCCCTTTGGTAAGCTCGGAGAAGAGCATTTGAAAAGCAAAAAAAGAATTTAAGTGGAAATCTTTATATAAGCTCAAGCTACCAGAAACTAACCCCGAAAATAATCTACACAACAATTTCAACTTCTTGGAGAAAATCACTTCTAAATAATTCACATTCGTTCATGAGAGAATTGAGGCGAAAATTGCGTTACGGTCGTCTCTGCTCTTTATTAATTTTGCTTTTGGAATTGCAAATGATGTATTATGATGTTAGGGGGAGAAAGGAGGAGCCCAAGAAATTGCTCATAAGTATGCAAAAAAAAAAAAAAAAAAAAAATAAGAAAAATCGAGGAAAAATACAGCACCGCGTTGATGAGCCTCCGTCCTTCACTGACTCCACTTATTTTTCTCTTCTAGTTCTGTTTTTCCCTTTCTCTGACCTTTGTTTCCTAATGGAGATAAATATTATTCTTTACACGCGAATAGACAAAATCCGAGAGAGCAACAATAACAACTGCCCTTAATATACTCACTCCATTAGTGCGCGCTATGAAAATGGGCAACTCTGGCCGCTGTTGATTGGAAAGCAGAAGGAGGATTATCTTAACGAATATAAAAGTAATAAAAAGCAACAAAAGAAAATACAAAATATTCAAGATATACAAAACATATATTATGATGGCATTGTCACAGTCGTCTTCTCGTCTTCTTTTTTGTACTTCTTCTTAGTGCGGTCTTAAGACGTTTTCTCATTTCGGATTTTTGGCATTACGGCACTGCGAATTCACCGTATCGCTCCTTCAATTCCAAGAGCTCAGAAAAGTTCCACTTGGAAAAGCCCGGAGTCCGTAGAAGTTCTTCGAACTGGCACCAGCCGCAGCGGGACGCAGTGTCTCCTACACAAAATTAGGCCATTATTTTGGTAAGACGAAGAAACCAAAGCAATTCGTGGTGGCGGGCGGCATCTGCGAGGGATGCGCATGGAAAGCGGAGATGAAGCGCAACCGAATTCAGCAGATTTCCATCAGACATTTTGTCATGCTTATTCTTGTTCTCATTCTCGTTCTTATTGTCGTTGTCGAGTCGCCTCCTTTCGTCTCATATTTCAATTCACTTTATTGAAATTTCATTCCGCCCATCCGCATCCCGATTTACCTCCGCCCCAGTCATCCCCCATCGCATGTCCTGCTCGTGCATTCGAATTGCGAATTGCACAGCGATTTATATCGCAATTTCCCAATGAAATTCGTGGCGCTGATAATGCCGCAAATGACTTTTGTGGTTTCGCCTCGATGAGGGAAGGAGAGGGGGCGTTTCTTAACACACAAAAAAGACCCCAATGCTTTGTCTGTTTTAATGAAATTTTTTATTTTCTCTCTGTTTTTTCTCACTATTCTATTTTCAATGAAAGGAATATATTGATTTGAGTTATTGAAATCCAGAGCTATTCCGATGCCGTAATGTCTCAGCCAACGTACAAAAATATGCAACGAAAAATTGTTGGCCAAAAAATATTATTCTCGGGACAATGACTTGGGAGAAAAGCAATGAAAAAGAAACTCATTAATCGTTTGTGTGATGCAAGGATGTCGAATTAGAAGTCGCTGATTTTCTTCCATAACAAATCAGGTAAACGAAATGAGTTTGGGCACCCAAAAGTATGCATTCAAATATTCCAAATAATTTCGATAGTGAAATTTCTGTTGTTTCTTGTAGGTTTGTCTATTAAATTATATCTTGAGGCAGGGGCAAGATGCTCGGATATCTTTATAAGCTTAATTAATCTTCGTTTATAAAGGCTTACAAGTATATTAATTGCGTTTTAAATATTCAAAAGCATACACTTAGGTGCTGAATTTAAATATATTCTGTTGTCCTAGAAATGAGTGATTAATTCTTAGCAACCTAACCACGTCAACACTGCCTCCGTCTGCTTCATACCATTACTTAAAGACAGGGATATTTTTTGTAATTAATTGTCAATGATCAAAAGGACCGAAATAAATACAGTCGACTCTCGTTAATTCAAACCTGCGATAATTCGAACCTCTCTATAATTCAAAGTGATCACGAGTTCCCTATAAAATCCCTTTATACAGTCGACTCTCGTCAAATCAAGCAGTCGATAATTCGTAATATTTTTAAAATCCCTCGAATTTCGAATTAACGAGAGTCGACTGTACATAAATTCAACGCCTAAAGGTATGCATATAATATTTAACACCCGTTTATATAATATTAAGCCTAAACGAACGAAGCTGTAAGGGTTGCCAAAGACTTTGCACAAGATGTATTCAAATGGACATACCTATAAGAATGGCTAGACTTCTAACAACCTCAATATTCTAAATACTTATTTAAAAGCATACTTTTTGGTGCTGAATTTAAATTTTCTAAATGAATATTTCAGGGGAATAGACGAAATTTCGAGAAAATTCAGGTGCTTTTAGGAAACTCCTAGGCTCAATAAAAAGCATTTCTTATCATCAGGGCTCGGATATATATGCATTTATAAATTTAAAGCATACTTTATGGAGTAAAAATTTTGTTCAACTCGCATAAAGTTAAGATTCAAGCAGATTTTTAACTTCAATAAGAATTTTTATGAAGGTAGAAAAGCCGTTAGCCGCTTCACTAGACTTATTCGCAAAATGTTGGTAAGAAAAGTTTTCCCTCCATAAGTATGCTTTAAATTTATAAATGCATATATATCCGAGCCCTGTTATCATGCATGTTTTTTACTTTAACTTTTTCCTAAGACCTCAAGGACTTCGATTTCAGTACTTTCTTCACGACAGTAACGTCCAATGACTTATTTTTTGGGATAACCCCTTACAATTTTTTTTTAAATTTAATTTTTTAAAGTTTAATTTATCTAAAAAGATTTCTTTACCAACAAATATGTCCCTTCATATCCATGATTGAAAATTAATCAAGTAAAAAGGTCCGATGACACTCAAGACTAGATATTGAAGGGTAAAATTTGAGTCTTAAAATACCCACACATACATGCACATCCGCACGCAAGCCTATCCGAAAAAATATAAATAATTTCATGGTCATGATTTTTGAATTGATTTTTCTTCGGCTGATTAGACTTTTTGTTCCTTTTTAAGGACATCAACAATCGAATAACTTTTACTGGAATTTATTTTGCTGCCTGCTCGAAAAATATTCATTCAAATTGCCATTCGTTTATTGTGCTATAAAAACTTATAATAAAAATAAACTCCGTGTCAAATAAACATTGAAAGAGAATATCCTTTATAAAACCCTGTCCATTTTATGTTCGTGGCATGTGTGACCTTTTCAAAGCCAAAAATCGGTCACTTTGCTATCGCAATTTATCCATATTTATATTTTTCCCAAGCACGCATTCAAAATTCAATAAAGGTAGTTGTTATGAAAACCCCGTTTGTTTCAATAAATTGCGATTGAATTTTCGTTTGTTTTGTTTTTAAAGTTCCTAAAAATATGCTACGATAAAAGCAATATCTGGCATTGTAAATACCGACAATGTTTTTCATAAAATGTAACCACGAGAAAAAGCAAAACCCGAGCGTGTTTGTTGAAAATGCGATTAAGGCACGTAAGCAAATATTTTTGCTAAACAAACTTTAAAGCATACTTTCAGGCAAATTGATATTTTCGCTCGCATTTGCATGCTAATGGCCTATTGTTTTTAGCGCCCGTTTGACAACGATTATTTGAAAATAAAACAACATACAGAAAAAAGCAATTAAATAAAGCATAGTTTTCAGCAATCGGGCAGCGGATTTAATTGCAAAATTATAGAAAATTGAATTATATTGAAAATTTCGATTTTAAATAAATCTCTAAATTGGACTCCTACTCTTTCTTCTTCATTTCTGCATCCATGAACTTCTCATATGTGTATTTATTCACTCGAAAAAATAACTCAATATTACATTGATTTTCCGATCCATTGGGGTTCTGCGCGGCAATCTTTGACTTTAGCTGATTTTATTTAAAATTTTCGCAATTTTCGTTTGAAAAAATCCCTTAAATTTAACCTCGAGAAGAGCACTCAAAAAAGTCACTGCCAAATTGTCTCTGTGTGATGATATATTTACGCTTAACTCTGATACATTCATAAGCACCGCTCTTTTCTGCTGTTGACAGGTAGGCACTTTACAAAAGCAAGCTTAATGACGTTAAGCGGATTAAAAGAAACCCGGTTAACGCTGAGCACACTTTTGGGGTGAATAGAGTGTGTCGCCTGGTTTTAAAAAAATAATTTTTTTTTAACGAGTTTTTCGTTGTAAATCATTTCAGGAATTCAGTTTGTAATAAAATAATTTTCTCTATTTTAAGTCATAAAATAAAATAAATGGAGAAAAGTGAAATAATGAGGCATAACTTTAGGCCACAGACCACACAAATAGCTTTGCAGAAATTATCATCCTTAGTCCGTTGAATGCATTTCTCTTATTTATTTATATACATACAGGGTGTCCCGAAAACTTTTGTAAAAAATCAAACCATCGATAGGTCGAGTCAAGAGAAACATTTTTTGTTTTCAGACAAAACTCTCTTAGTGGTACCGTTTACGAGCTGTCCAATTTCAAAAAAAGGTTATTTTTGTATGAAATTTTGAGTATATTTTCAATTTAAACAAACAATTTTTTTTTAAACTCAAAAATTTCATACAAAAATAAACTTTTTTTGAAGGGCTACAGCTCGTAAACGATGCCACTAAGAGAGTTTTGTTTGAAAACAAAAAATGTTTCTCTTGACTCGACCTATCGATGGTTTGATTTTTTACAAAAGTTTTCGGGACACCCTGTATATATTAAGCTTGGCCGGAGCATTAAGAAAACCACAAGCAAGAGTAAATCAGAGAATGGACTTGATCGGGAGATTTCTCATGGTACCTCTAGAACTAGGGTCTGTTTCGAAAGTTATAAAGACTTTTTTTTAAAAGAACAAATTTTAATTTTGAATTAATTTAAAGTTCTTCATAAATATTTTTCTTCAATTGAAAACGTTGACGAGGCAAAAAGAGACTTTGAAACACTGCCTCTTACGCAAGTACTTAATTCATAAAGAAATTGAACGAATTACAATACATGAGTATCCGTCAATGATAGTCTTTTTTAAGTAAAAATAATAAATTGAATTTTTTTTTTTTTCTGCATACTTTCAGGATGGGGAAACATGTTAGAGCACATAGTAGATCTCTACTCTAAATATGTCGACGGCAGCACTAAGTAGAGCTGAAAAGGTGTAGAGACGGTCTACAGTGTAAATATAAAAGGTATAATCTCTGCACACTACACTCTATTCTTTGCCTACAAAACTGTTATGTCGAAACCTGGTTTAATTAGGACACAATGTTTCGAAATGTGTTGCCTTCAATAGAAACTCAAAATTTCTCAGAAAAGCAGGATTATTAAGGGAATTCAGCGTACTTTAACCCATAAGCAGGGCTTGGATTTTGTTCACTTTTATAAATTTAAAGCATACTTTAAGGAGTACAAATTTTGTTCAACTCGCATAAAGTTAAGATTCAATTCGATTTTTAACTTCAATATGAATTTTTTGAAGTAAGAAAAGCGGTTTGAATTTCAACTTCGCTTAACTTATTCGTGAAATGTTAGCTAGAAAAAAAAAATTTTCCCCTTTAAGTATGCTTTAAATTTATAAAAGTCAACAAAATCCGAGCCCTGCTTATCACCAATGTTCGAATAATTTTAGCGAAATTGAATTTCAAACCGCTTTTCCAAATTCAAAAAAATTCATATTGAAGCTAAAAATCGATTTGAATCTTAACTTTTTGCGAGTTGAACAAAATTTGTACTCCATAAAGTATGCTTTAAATTTATAAAAATCTGAGCGCTGCCTATTTGTTTTCGAACAAAACACTACTTCGCACAAAAAAAAAATTGTTTTCGGTCACCCTAATGATCGTGAAAGTTTACTGAAAAAATATAAATTTAAATGGGCGTGTTTCGTATTGTCGTCTGCCTCGCTTGACTCTAGCCCAATAAGTAGGTACATTGTTTTTGTGGATTAAAGTTTTTCGCGCTTATTTATCGATGGCATAAAATTAAAACGAATTGACACTTGCTTCCCCTTCCTCATTAATATTAATTTGCAACACGAAAACTGAATGAGCCGCATAAATAAAAAATTCAATTAAAAACAGGAAAACAACTTAAAACAAAAATAATTTTTTTTGAAAGGAGTAAAATAAATACAAATTAAACAAAAGAGTAAATAACATCACACACTCGAATAGTGTCAAAGGATTCGATTTCAATTAAGATTGTATTTTATTATATTTTTTTTTTTTAAATTTTTTGCTTATTATTAAATCACGGAAATTAATGAAACAATTTTTTTTTTCCTTTTTCCCTCAATTAATATGCAACTGTTAACAAATAAATCAATGCAAAATGATGAAAATTAAACAAATTGTCAGAAGAATAAAAAATAAAATAAATTTAATGCGTGAGGAGACATTTTGTCGCACTGCAAAAAGTTGACTCGCGACCACCCGCTGAGTTAAGTCCACAGTCGAGGCACTGATTTTAACGAAGTTTTGATTAAAAATTTTCAATTTTCATCACAATTTTCCGAAATTGAATTTCGAATTTTAAATTAAGCAACAACAACGGCATTGGCATCGTGGTTTGAGTTTGTTCGCCTGTGTGTGTGTGTCAAATATTTTTTCTTTAATGACAGCAACAATCGAGCCCGCAACGTGCGCGAACCAAGCGAGCTGCCTTTTATACCTTCCCTCTCTATCTCTGTCTCTCATTCTCTCTCTCTCTCTCTCTTTCTCTTTGACGCCCTTTCGCTGTCACTGAAAGTCTAAATTGACTGTTTGTCGAAAGTCTATAACAAGCTGTAATCGCTGTTAAAGCTGAATTAAAATTTAATTACACACAATCACAATGAATAGAGAACCGAGTTTCGCACATAAGCCACTGTGCCAGATCAGAAACAATACCGCAAAGCAACTGAATTGAGCAATACTATTTTCTATAAAACTATCGAGTCAAGTAAAAAGTTCGTTGGTTTTGTTTTTTGCATTAAAAGTGAGTAGGAGATATGACGCTAAAATGGTTCGAGGAAGAAATTCAGAAAGGGGAAAAAATTGGATTAAATTTGAGCAAGATTAAAATTTTTCCAGGACTGTCTCAGCTCAGGGTTGCATTTTCACTGAAAGAAACAATTTCTCACTTAGTTCACTGTTTTTTTGTTTGTTTTTTTTTTTTTTTTTTGTATAATTCTCAAGTGGTTTATGGAACTGAATTACATAGGAGTTCGTAAAATTCAAATGTCCTGCGCATCAATGCTGTAAGATTAAGAATATAAAACGAAATAAAAATTTGGAACACCTAAGAAACTGATTCTCGAGCAGTTCAGATAGATTTTCAATTCGAAATACAGTCGATTATCTCTATAAGAAACTCCTCTATATTCTTAAATACGAGCCGTTTTCTTACGTTCAGGGTACTGTGTTCTTTCTCGCTCTCTCCCATGAGATTTGTTATAAAAGGACCTCGATTTTAATGTTATTAATTGCAGTGCCGGATTTGGTTAGTAGCCAAAATAGGCACCTATCTTTTTTGGACAAGATTCTTATGGCTACAAAGTAAGCATACGTGCCAACTTTCGTTCATGGAGACAATTTTCCAAAAAAGCTCTTCTGCCACGCCCACTTTTTCAATTTTTAGAAATCACATTAATTGCCTTAAAATACTTATGTTCAAACGTCAAATTTTATCAAAATATCTTGAAAAACTCCGGTTTCAGAACAGTTTTTGTGATTTTCTTAACAGACCCTAGTACTGGAGGTACCCCTAAAAATGTTCCGATCGGGTCCATTGTCGAACTTGTTCTTACCCATGTTTCCGGGAGTACGCATACCAAATTTTGTCAAGATAGCTCAACTCCTTCGATAAGATAACTGTATACAAACAGACGGACATGGCTAAATCGAATCTCCCGTCGCTGATCATTTCTTTACTATATATATAATTTGTATGGTCTATCTCGACTGGTTCTGGGTGTTACACACAACCCACAAACGCAATATACCCTCGACACAGAGTGTGTCGGGTATAAAAAGGATTTTTCAAAATTGCATTTAACCAACAATTTAATAAATGGAAGAAGCGAACGAACATTTTACTATATCCACGTCATAATTGAATTCTTTAATTAACGCATGACTATAGATATTTTGGACTTTCATTGGTCTTGGCAGGTATTCACAAAGCAGACATATGACCGCATTCAGGATTTCAGAGCTATTGAATTAACATTAAAATATCGTAATCGATTCTGAGCATGCTGCAGGTATGCAAGGAAACATCCACATGGGATCAAAAGGCAATATGTATCTATGAAAGGGACGAGGGCGCCTTCCAATACGGGAGGCTGGCTGTTAATCGAGTGAAATTTCAATATTTACTCGTTTCCGTTACTTTTGTTCGAAATGAAGCGAGATTTTCTGTTTTCCGAACACACAAACCACACACACACACACACACAAAACGAGAGAAAGCTACCGTTTTAGGGCCATCAAACAATGATGGCGGTATTGACCGATTCGTTATCCTGCTAACCGATATTTGCCTGCCGAAACTGTCAATTCATGATAAATGCATAGAATAATTCAAATGATTATTGTCGCTGGGAAAAGGATGTGCGACACTAACAAGTTAACAACATTCAATCATATGTGAACTATTGTGTCAATGGGTGTTTTTTTTTTTTTTTTTGCTGCATTGTATGAAGCTCATTATTATTCTAAGCATTGCACTTGTGCAAAATATTCGAGTTGTGCAAATATTCAAAACTTTTAATGAACATTAAATATGCAATGGATTTTCCAAACATATAATTTTCTCGCTTAAATTGATAAATCGATAAATAAATACTCTCGAATTAATGTTTAATTTCCGCAACGTCAAACACAAACGACACAAAAAGTGAACAATATTCCGTTGCTCCATCAATTTCCGAAAAAAAAACTCAACTCGATTGAAAAATATGTACAAAATAAATATGATTTTTACAACTCATAATCGCCTTAACGTATGCCATCCTGTTTGCGAAAAAATATATAACAAAAAAAAAAATCAAATGCAGAAAATTTTTCCCATCAATTGCGGCAAAAAGGAATTCATTTGCTCACAACTGAGCTGAAAAAATGTTTGTAAAATTATAAAACGAAAAAAAAAAACTTATACAGTCGAGTCTGGATACTACGAACCCCGGATAGAGTGAACACCTTGGTGCTTTGAGCACATGGACTTAGGCTTATACAACAGACAAACGTCTTCTCTTTGCGAGAATCCCACTCAACGATCCTTAGGAGAACGATAGTGTTAACAACTAATGCAATATGAACAAGTAAGAAATATACTATAAAGTCGGTCAAGTCCGACCTTGATATACCCAGCGGCCCGAAAATATTGCCGCACAATGTTTTGTCTTTCCGTGCGGAAGTTACACAAAATAAATTTTTGTACGCTCCTTCACCTTTCATTTGGCTTCGTCAAATGATGTCTCGGAGCTTAAAGCTTCTACACATTTTACTGCGGATCTTACTCATCACTTAACTCATTCGTGGGCGTGGAAGTGGGCGGATATCGTTTCCATTTTCACTGAGGGCCGTTCTCGGGGCCCAACATAGCTGTTGTGCCAAATTTTGACGTGATTAGTGCAGCCGTTTGAAAGTAGATCCGAACACGGACAGACGGACATGTCTAAATCGATTCAGTTTTCGATCCTGATGAAGAATATGTATGTATGAATATATTTGTCTATATCTACGGAGCTTAGTTCTAGCTGTTACCAAATCCAATCAAAACTAATATGCCCTGCTTACGCTGTGTATAAAAATCCTTCCAAAAATTTGTTCATTTCATGCATAATTGACTGTATTGACAGCCTATTAATATGCTTCAAAATATGTTCGATCTCTTCTTTTTACAAAATTGATTTACAAGGCGAAGTCCCAGATAACATTTTAGGAATGATCATATTAATGAGTCCAAAATGACCATAGCTTCCGGCTTGGTAGGGACATTTCTACTTTTCAATTGGCAGTCAAGGACTAAAACAATGTTCTAAACTTATCGTGGATGATAGATCCTTTCTGAATTCCTTAGCCAATGTTATTGCTCAAGGAGAAAAAGTCAACCACAAGCCGTCGATTATTTCAGACTGACTTTAGCTCCCGAGTGCATAGAATTACGAGGAAGGCGCTGCATAATATTTATTGCATTATTTTTAAACAGCTCCTAAGACGTTTCCATACCCAATGTAAGGAGTTATAGAAGAAATATTCAGCCCTATTCTGAATGAATATTCCCCGAGAATTGTTACCTAGAAGTTTTTCGCCATTGAAAAGGGAGTCAATTAAAGGAATAATATGATGACCAGGGCTCGGGTTTTGTTGACTTTAATAAATTTAAAGTATACTTTATGGGGGGGAAATTTTTCTTACCAACATTTTTCAAATAAGCTAAGCAAACTTGAACTTCAAACAGCTTTTCTAACTTCAAAAAAATTCATATTGAGGTTAAAAATCGATTTGAGTCGTGAGTTGAAAAAAATTTTTACTCCATAAAGTATGCTTCAAATTTATAAAAGTCAACAAAATCCGATCCCTTATGATGACTTATGATTAAAAATTTTCGAAATTCTTGCTTACTTAATATTGCCTTCCCAACGTGTTTTGATAGTTCTTTCACATTCGCCGGGGAAAATTCCCCGGGAATATTTAGAATCGGTCTGATTGTATAATTTAGCCCGAAATCATATCTTTGGGAATAATCCCTATAGTAATGCCGATCTGACCTTGTAAATGCTGACGTACTTTGACCAATCTAAAGATTTTTCAGTAATCTATCTTATACAAATGTCTCTCGCCAAAAAATTAACTGCATATCTTTAGGAGTATACAAAAAAAGTTTAGTCTGTTTTTTTTAACAAGTGCTTACATGTATCAATTTAAAAATAACATTCAACTATAAAAAACGTTGTTCATTAGCTACGACCACAATCATTTTACAATTTTTTTCATTTTACGCCGGAAAGTATATCTACTAATAAATGTGTTATGATTGAAAACCTTTGTGGTACAACTGCACATAATTGTAATATGCAATTTCCGTTCGATTTGCAGGCTTTGTGACAAAAATTTCATAGCACAGTTTTAGGTGGTTTAAATGAAATATTCAAGGGCGAAAGAAAAATCAATATAAATTGTAAATAATAAAATTTATCGTGTTCATTGGAGCGTAGGCAGAAAAAATACGAAACATATTTTCGAGTGCTCAAAAACGTTGTGGAAGCCATGCATATCTGCACAATTTTTGTAAAAGCTCTCAAAAAATAACTGAGCCGAACGCGATCGAATTCACAAGAGTATGTTTTTCAATCTAAACTGGTAAAAAAAAAAATACATTTGCATATTTCCGAGCGCAACGAAACAAAAATTCATTTAGGTAAATGAAAACATTTATATTTATTTTCAAACTTCCATCAATGTGTTACTGTAAACAACGTTTTTTCCCTTTTTTTTTTTGCCTTTTGTCCCCCTTTCTCTCTGTTTCTATTTCTCTCTAGCTCTCTATCTCTCGCTTCAAACAACAAAAACAAAATTGGCGCGTATTTTGATGTGGTAAAGCATTTCGTCAAAAATTCGCTTTTATGGAATTTGATTAAATTTCAAAAATCAATGTTGTCGGATCAAATTACAAATTTGTCATATTTTTGCTTCATTTTCCCTTGAAATGAAAAAAATATGGCATGCTTTTAGGCGCACTATACATATACATATTTTGATATTCCTACGATTACGACGATTTCCCACAGCTTACAGTATAAGCCGTTTGCTAGTTGAGCGGAAAGTATCAATATTTTAAGTACAAATATTCCAAAGAAAAAAGACTAGCTTCGTGTGTGGACATGTGGGAGGATTTTATGTGGAATCTGGTATTAAACTATAGGTTGTAGGTACGAATAAAAAAAAAAAGGAAAACTAAAATGGAGCATAGCTGAAGGAATAAAAAGTTTTTTGATTTTGACAATTATGAGTTGGAAAAAAGTTTCTTTTCAACGCACAAGACGAAAGTTTATTGTTCAAGTAGAAAAGATTCGGTTACGCCTAAGGACATGCTTCGAAAATAAAAATAAACTTAAATGAAATTGCAATTTTTAGAATACATTTGGGCTTCTCTGAGCGTGAACAATAGCTCATTTATTCATATTTTCTGCCCATTTTATTTTGATACGTGCCCACAAGTAAAGAATGAGTCTTTTATGTGCAACACAAAAGCACACATGTAGACCGAAAAATATGCTTTAAGGATTATACAGTATACAAGTTGAAAGCTTATGATGGAAAAGGTATATGAAAGTAGATTTTCATATTCGAAAATCTATGGGAACTCAACGAGAAAAATTTACTTTTTTTATTCTCAGAAATTCAGACGATATGGAGACAGCGAATTTTCAATATTCCCTTTCGACACTTTTAAAATAAATTTCATGTGTCTCCTAAGAATAGAGTTTTTAAAATAATGTTGCCTATTTTAAGGTATAAGAATGTCGAAAATTCCAACAAATTTCTTTAATATGACTGAAAACATTCAGTTTATTTTTTTGTCACACATTCCAGCAAACACGATAATCCTTTTAAGCTCAATACGCTTACGTCAAACTATCTGATTGACATTGCCGTTAACTCATTCACTCACACATTTTGTTGGCGGTGTACGGCAGCAGCCAGATCGGGATGCGAACAACGAATGACATTCAATCACGCAATTTGTTTACGGAAACAAGATTTTTTTTTTTTTCAAGCATCAAGTAACAGCGCGCATTAAGAGCTAGTCACACAAACTTAAAGTGTACTCAACGCTTTGTGCCCCATTAGGAAATTTGTTCAATACAATGACACGATCGGTGATGCATTCAATTATCAAAAGTTAATCAAATTTGTTCCGTCCTCGGTTTATTTGGTGACATTCCATAAATCGATGATACTCTTATTAAAAAATCATTGTCTTGACCAAGCAAATTTTCCTATTGGGGCATTCGTTCCAAGGAAAATCACGTACACAAAGCCAATAAAGTAAGCCGTTGAAATCTTGCTTTCAATCATAGTTACTTTGGCTTCTTAATTTGTCTGTTTACATACAACTTTGCATAACTTAAGGCGCTTTTTTCCTCTTGTCTAAGCATGTTTCGTATTCCGCCATAAGATAAACAACATCTCTTGATTCTTTTAACGATAACGACCTTCCTATATATCCTTATAGATCCCAGTAACATAGAGTCTCTATGACTCAATGCTTAATGCTCAAGGCTTTCCATCTTCGATGCGATTCGATCCATTTGATTGTATTCCCTTCTTTTCTATTCAATTCATTCATTCGATGCCGTTCCACTACTGCCCTCCATTTAATATTCCATAGCGTCCTTGCTTGAGACTGTTCATATGGAGGCAATACTCTGCTGCGCTATTTCATCCTCGATGACAATCATTCCTATTGGGAATAATACCCACAAACGAACACACAACTTGCAGGGGGAGGGGGCAAAGGCCTAGGACCCGCTGACGCGACATTGCAAGCATGGAAAACGTGGAATGGAACAAAGCATGCACGCTCTTAAGCTTACACTAAACTCTCGGTGCCATTACCTTTGCACATACAAATTGATGACACCACAAGCTTTTATCTGTCACATGCTCTGGGTCTCATCTTACGTTGCACGTCGCTTAAGCCATTCTTTTTGCAATTGTTTTAAACAATAAATAAAGGAAGCGCTCCGCTCCGTAGCTTATCCCGCCGCTGCCGTCGCCGCGCCGTTGCTTCTTCACCTTCCTACCCTACTCGATCTCCTCGACGCTGCTGAGCGCTGAAATATCCTTCTTTTCGGTTTTTAGTAGCTCGACGCTTTCAACTTTTCAATTCTCTTTATTGGTTTTCATTGTTGTTGTTGTTGTTGTCGTATTTCCTTTTATTTTGTTGTTGTCTATTTTACTTTAATTTTTTTTTTTTCGTGCTCTTGTTCGTGTTTTTCTCGCGCCGCTGCCTTCGTTCGTTGCTTTCCCGAAAATTGGGTGTGAAATCAGCGATTTTCGGTGCTTGCACAAAAGCTTTCCTTTTTTTTTTTTTGTTCCTTTTGAATCGAGTTTTGTGTGTCCTTGCGGAACTGCTGCAACGGTCCACGAAATGCGTTTCGTTCTTTTTCGTTCTCCTTCTCCCTTTCGCTCTCTTTGCCTTTTTCGCGCGTGAAGCGAGCGTTAAATTCATGTCGGTTCTCGCCCAAAAACTTTCATCGTTCATCGTTCGCGTCCTGTAGCCATTTTTGGTATCTCCTCCATAGCTTTCACACCATCCTCCATTCCTCTCACATTCCTCTCACTATGATTATAAAAAAAAAAGAAAGGGAAGAAAAACAATAGGGACGAATTCTTATGTCCTCCGCCTCTGTTAGAAAGTCTCTCATCGTGTTCTCGTATTTAACTTTGGCTCTTTGAAGTTGCGAGTTTATTTCTTTTTATGTTATTTTATTTCTCTTTAAATTCTGGAGGCAATCATTTTAAGTGAAATGCGAGAAAAAGTTTTTTTCCATTTCAGATAAAAAAAAATAAAGAGATAGTGACAGGGGATGGGAGATTAGGGCTCACAATTTTGGAGTTTTAAGTTTTTAAGTATTTATTGAGAAAAGTTTCCAATCAAAATGGAGCAAAAGAGAAAAAAAATTATAAGTAAAAGTAGGCGAAAGAGATTCTCGAAGATCGAGAGGGCAGACAAATTGTGGTTGATTTTAAGAATATTACGAGAAAGCATTATAGAATAAAGGTGACAGAGAGAGTGAGAGAGAAGAGAGAGAGGAGAGAGAGAGAGAGAGAGAGAGAGAAGAGGAAGAGAGAGAGAGAGAGAGAAAGAGGAGAAAGAGAGAGAGAGAGAGAAGAGGAAGAAGAGAGAGAGAGAGGAGAGAGGAGAAGAGAGTAGAGAGAAGAGAGAAAGAGGAAGAAGAGAGGAGAGAGAGAGAGGGAGAGAGAGAGAGAGAGAGGAGAAGAGAGAGAGAGGAGAGAGGAGAAGAGAGAGGGAGAGAGAGGGGAACGAAGAGGAGAGAGAGAGAGAGGGGAAGAGAGAAGAGAGGAGAGGAGAGGGCAGAAGAAGAGAGGAGAGAAGAGGGCGAAGAGAGAGAGAAGGAGAGAGAGAGAAGAGGGCAGAACGAAAGAGAGGGAGAGAGAGGGCGAACGAAAGAGAGGGAGAGAGGACGAAAGAGGGAAGAGAGGGAAGAAAGGAGAGAGAAGAGGGAAGAAAAGAGGAGAGAGAGGGCGAACGAAAGAGAGGAGGAAGAGGGCGAACGAAAGAGGGAGAGAGAGGGCGAAGAAAGAGAGGGAGAGCGAAGAGATGGAAAAAGAGAGAGATAATGAAAGAGAGAGGGGTGCGGAAAGAGGGAGGGATGCGGAAAGAGAGGAAGGGGATAGATAGGGAAAGGAAGAGATGGGGAAAGATAGGGAGAAGGATAGAGATGGGGAAAGAGAGAGGTAATGATGCGGAGAAAGATTGATAAAAAGAAAGAGTTGGAAAGAGAGAAAGCGTGGGAAAGTGTCAGAGAAAAAGGGTGAGAGAAAAAGGGCGAGACAGAAAGGGAGAGAAAGAGAAACGCAGGAGAGTAAAGGAGAGAAAGGGTAATAAAGAGATTAAGAGTGAAAATGGTGAGAGAGAAAGGGAGTGAGAGAGAGGTATAGAATAAAATGGAGATAGGGTGATTTAAAAAGAAAAATAAGAGGTCAACACACGCACGGAGAGTGAAGAGAGTGGGCGAAAAAAAATATAACGAAAAAAAGGGAGGTGCTCAAGAACGGATAAATATATAGAAAGGATGAAATGGTGAGATAGTAAGAATGCGAGTGTGAACAGATGGAGGAGATAAGTAAATGAGCAATGAAAGAAAGTGATCATGATCAAGAGTAAGAAAAGAAAGGTATTGATAGAAGTGAAGAGCAAATGAAAAATAGAGAACCACGAGTATTATTTATTTAAACGGGAAAAACTGAACACAGGATAGACATACAGCTATATGAAGGGTGAGATGTGAGATAGTAAGAGGTAGTATATTATACACATTTTGCATACTCTATCTCGTACACACAAACGCAATATACCTCTTGCTCTCTGTACAGCTGCAAAAGCCTCACAAGCTTAACTTAGTCCTCTTAAAATATATTCCGATTTCTTGGGAGCATTAAAAATTGCCGAAAAGAAACCCTTAAAACGAAAAAAAAAAAAAAATTGTTATCCTCCGCTGGCAGGACTTTCTGATCCTTTTAATTGATTCGCAATTAGTTCAAATCCGTGCACCGAAACGTGATGAATTTATTTGTTAAGCCAAATGGAATCCTCTTAAAAGAGACCTTCTAATTTATTCCATCGCTTTCGAAAACAGCCGAACGTATGCTCATCCTAACAAAAATATTTATACCATCCAAGAGCGAGAGGGAGATAGAATGAGGTAAATTTTTTTCCCGTAATTTCTACATCAACAGACACGACAGAAGCAGACATTAAGACGCGCACGCGCTCAATTCCAAAAATCTGATTACATAGCATAAGCATAAGGATGAGCTCGCAAAAAAACCGTTACTAAAAGCCTAAAAGCAGACTATGAAAATCTCAACGCGAACACAAATAAATAAAACAAAATTACCCGTTCTCTCTCGCCATCAGAATAACGTATTTATGCGTGATTTTGCTTTTGATAAGTCCGAAATCATGACAAGGACACAAAGCTGGAACATAAATAACCAATGGGAAATGTCATTGTCATCACAGAAATTTTTTTTATCATAAATTAACCGTATTTGTTCTGACCCCGGTGACAACCCATAAATCGATGATATTCTCATTAAAAAATCATTGCATTGACCAAGCAAATTTTCCTATTGGGGCATTCGTTCCAAGGAAAATCACGTACACAAAGCCAATAAAGTAAGCCGTTGAAATCTTGCTTTCAATCATAGTTACTTTGGCTTCTTAATTTGTCTGTTTACATACAACTTTGCATAACTTAAGGCGCTCGCTTCCTCTTGTCTAAGCATGTTTCGTATTCCGCCATAAGATAAACAACATCTCTTGATTCTTTTAACGATAACGACCTTCCTATATATCCTTATAGATCCCAGTAATATATAGTCTCTATGACTCAATGCTTAATGCTCAAGGCTTTCCATCTTCGATGCGATTCGATTCGATTTGATTGTATTTGATTCCATTCCTTTCCATTCTATTCAATTCATTTCGATTCAATGCCGTTACACCACTGCCCTGCATTCAATATTCCATTGCGTCCTTGCATGAGTCTGGCCATATGGAGGCAATGCTTCCGTTTCGATGTCTGCACATAGGAAGAAAAAAACAGAAAACGAAATACCAACCGATGTCTTGCAGCATTCAAAGGACCAGAAAGGAGGGATACGTAGGGAAGAGAGCGGAGAACGAGAGAAGAAGACCATTAAATCGAAGAACTAAAAATCATTCGAAAAACTGAATCGATAGAAAGCAAGACCAAACACGACACATTATTATGTTCAAAGGAGTCTATCAGCTGTGGGAGGTTCGCCTTCTGTCCATGGACGCGTGATTTAAGTATGTATATGGTTCGACGAACGCTGGGCGCCTGAATCTATGCTATGCTTTCGTTGCTCGAGCTATGAAAATTGCTATTTAAATGCGAGCATTTGATGTTCTGGTTTCAGAGAGCTCACTCGAGACAACTCTTTCCACTTCCGAACGCCCACTGCTGCTTACTGTTTACTTTAACCCATTTCTGCAACTATTCATATCGTAAAGATGTAATCAAAAGCTCAAACTGGTCTCCCTAGTTTTGCTGATTTTTCTCGGTTTTCTTCCCCTCCGTTTGAAAATATTATGAAAGCACTGTCATTGCTTTCTGCTTTCGCTTCTGGGTTTATGAAGAAAAGGAATTTTGATTGAAGTATTTTTTTAAAGAAATAAATACAACTTAAGCTTGTTTTGGAAAATATTCTTTGTGTGCATTTAGGGGTAAGATGTTTATATTTTAAGTTTTTTTAATCTGTAAGCTTTAAGGGAGCGCATCGTTTAAGGAATTTCCTTTGAAAATCATAAGGAGAAGTTGAACAAAAACGTTTTTTTTTTCAATTTTAAGAAGCATAATACGAGGGGAATAGTTTTCCCTTTTCTGCAGTTCAAATAAATTACAACAACCATTCATGTAAAGGAATTTATTTCTGTCCAACATATTTCTAAAATAATCTTAATAAAACAAATATACAGCGAAAATTTCTCCTTTGAGAAAATCTCAATTTAATATCCTTCAAAAAGTTGGAAGGGCGAGAAATAAAAAAAAAAAGGCAAAATTACTCAAATGTTCCTAAAAGCATGCCATAATATTGTTAATTTGGGCAATTTGGAATTTTAATTCCGCTTCAATTTCGAAACAAATTAAGGGATCTGAGGTAAAAGTTCCAAACAGGAAAATGAAGACAAAACAATCCTAACGAAGGAAGGAAAAAATTTGAAGAAAAAAAGTTCTACCAGGCAAGCACAACGCTTTCCGGGTTTCTCGCGACTAAATTAGGATGAATTTTTTTCCTTTACCTTTTTTTCTCATTTTATTTGTAGGTAGAAAAAAACTCTCAAAGAAAATTAAAAGTTAACAAAAAAATTGAAGCATACTTTTTGGCGCTTGTAAATATCCTCAGTACCGTTTCAAATTAGCTCAGTCTTTTCTTCACGCTGCCGCAATAGAACGCTAATAAAAATTCTGAGGAACTTTCCACCAATTTGGACTCGTTATCGAAGGGCAAACGTTAAGACGCCTATTTACTCACACCGCAAAATTTAAGCCGAATAATTGGAAGCCGCACACACACACACCCTCACACATGTACAAACTTAAACACACACAATTACGCACTCCGCTTCTGTAACAATGCAATCAAATAAACGCACTTTCTGTACGAGTGGCTCCGTTGCGAGTACATGGCCATCACCCCCTGTTCCTACCTCGATTTGCTACCACTCAGCCGCAAAATTTGTTCACTGAATTTGCCATTGCCATATCAGTCCCCGCAGACAGACAGACAGCCATATTCACATACAAACAAACAAACAATCCAATCCACTTTCGTGGCTACTGTTCTCGGTTTTTCGGCTGTGGCTACATTGGGATTTCCTTTTTTTTTTCATTTACTTTTTTTCTTCATTTCGTTTCCACTTCGCCTGTCTGGTTTGCTTTGCCTCGACGTAATTTGCCAATTTTTTTCTTCTCTTTTTTTTTTTTGCTGACAAAGCCGACTTCGGTGGCATATTTTCCGACGAAGTTATCGCAGGTGCTTTTGTTGCGTAGTCTCAGCCGTCGTCGTCGTCGTCGTTGCCGTCACTACCTGCCCTCGAGCAATTACAATGCAAGTCACCCCGAAACTAGCTCATTGTATCGCCCGACGCCTCTCGCATGTCCCTGACTCCCATTTGATGCTCCTCCACGCCAACGCAGACGCCGACGACGACGACGACACCGACGCCCTGCTTTAGACCACATCAGTTAATTGGCATGGGAAATGTCTTGTTTGATACATTGTTGCTTGTTAACAAATTTTGAATTACTGTAGCGCGCCGAAAAGTAGGCTCTAAATGACATTGAAACAAATTTTCTGCAACTACGACTCCTGTGGGTGGTTGATTTATTTTTATTTTAGAACAAAAATAAATTTAATTTTTTGCCACTTGTAAAATACAAAAGCAAGAGCATTGAGCCATAAAACAAACATATTAATAGGCGTTAGGAATATTAAGTTTTTATTTAGTTCGTCTATGGAAGTGGGCGTTCAAGTCGTCCCGCTTTTTGGCCTCGAATTAAAACATCCCAATTTGTTTTTCTTGCAAATGTTCATAAAATATTTTACCTTTGCTCATCAATATTGCAAACTTTAAAAAAAGTTTATATTTTAAATAAGTCATGTCCAGGGCTCTGATTTTGTTGACTTTTATAATTTTAAAGCATACTTTAGGGAGCACAAATTTTTTCAACTCACATATAGTCAAAATTCAAATCGATTTTTAACTTCAGTATGAATTGTTTTGAAGTAAGAAAAGCGGTTTGAAGTTCAACTTCGCTAAAATTATTCGCAAAATGTTGGTAAGAAATATTTTTTTCCCTAAAAATATGCTTTAAATTTGTAAAATCAAAAAATCCGAGCCTTGGTCATGTCCAGCTTTAAGTTAAATTTCTGAACGTTCGTGTGTTCGAATTTTGGAGGCTTCACTGTCTTTGTACATTTCATTTTTTCCTTCAATATTCGAATCAATATTTTAAGAGTTCATTCAAACTGCTTTCAGGTGGCCTACTAATGATTGATATATATCAACCTACTTCGAAATACATAATATTTCAATTAAAAATATATTCTTGTCTACTTTTGGGAGCATAGACGCACATTAGACGCTTACTTTCACAATAAATACATCGAGAAAAGTGTGCATGCCTATAAAAGCGTTATAATTTAGCGCCGATGGGGAAAAATCATTTCAGAATTTTTTGTACGCCAGAAACTATGCTATTAAATGTATGATGAGAAAAGTGCTTTGGGACATAATTAACTAAAATTGGAATAGCTTCCGTTCGCTTTAAAAACAAAAAATTGGAAAACTTATATTTTTAAATTTTTGTAGCAGAGTTTTAGGAATGTATACTTAATGAATATAATTATTTGAGATTCAAAAATTGGTAACGAAAATGTGAATAATTAAATTCATCATGCTCGTTGGAGCATAGATACCATGTGGTTCATTATCATCAAAAAGTTTTCGTTCGAAGAGTAAGAAGTGCACTTTGTAAATACTTATATAAAATGTATGTACCTATATAGCATTGGGGGGTTTCAGCCCTAAGTATTAAACATCGAAGACTGCGAGGTGTTAAGGAGAAAACAAAAAATTACAAATTTGATTTTTGGAAATATTTCGAAAGTATAAGAAACGAGGCTTTATGGCTTCTTAAATTGATATGAAAATGAGGAGAAGTAAAGAAGCAGTTTCGAAGGAAACCAAGTCCTGATTAAGGGGGTTGTCTCCTTCGCGAGGCTGTTTTTGGACCATTTTTAAAATATTTTTATGACAGGAAACGAAAGGAGGTTCTTCAATTTTTTTTTATTGTGTTTAGAATCAATGAGAATAAGTACAGAAACACTTTTTTATGTGAGAGCGGTTCAAAAAGTTCTCGGCCGTCAAAGTGGAGACTCCAAAAAAAGTGTAGTGCTGGCGGACTCGATTTCTCGTCTCCAAGTTGTTTGAAATAAAATAGAAAAATGGGGTTGTAAACAGTATAGATGTCATTTTCGGGTGAAGCTCGAAGATAATTTTGCGATTTTTTTCTACAAAATGACGGAAATTAAAAAATGACACATCGATTGCGGGCATATTTTTTTGTAGTTCAGTGTAAAAAAAAAAAAAATAGTAAAAACTTTGTTAAAATTGTGATTGAAGGTCAGGCCATAATGGTGATAATTCTGCGTCGAATCCACTTTGTTCCATTAAAATCGGTCCAGCTGGAGAAATCGTGGCCGCCAGTTCAAAAAAAGGTGATTTCAAGATAAAGTTTGAATCAACGCAAAACTGACTCATTTAGGCGCGGACCTTGCTCGACAAAGAAGTCTGCCTATGTCTTCTAAACTATTTTGAAATTATTTAAAAAAAAAAATGGAATACAAATTTTTTATCGAATGAGATAAACCCCTTAATTTTCTAAAAGAAATCAGCATGTTACTTTGTTGGGTCTTAATTTATGTCCAATTATAATCCCAACAACATTTTTACAAAAATACGATGCATACCTTAAGGATTAATTTTGTTATTTTCATTGCTTACATACCGAAAATCCAATGTAATTTACTCCATTAATTGTAAAAAACTACGTGCAGCTATGAAATTGGATTGGAAAATGATTGGCGTATATTTAAGGGGGTCTTCTCATTGAGCAACTTTTTTTTCGACTTTTTTTTTGCATTTATTTATAGCTTGGGTAGTTGTGAATATGCCCCTAAAAGGATTTTTGAAATTCGAAATAGTTCAGAGATATACTTCTTTGTCGAAGATCTGCGCTAAAACGAGTAATTTTTGCGTTGCTTCAAACTTTAAACGCGTTTATCTCGAAACCACGTTTTTCGAACTGGCGGCCATGATATCTCCAGTTCAACTGAACCGATTTTCATGAAACAAAGTGGAATCGACGCAGAATTTCACCATTCTCGGGTGAACCTCGACCATAATTTTAAAAATTTTTTACTATTTTTTTTTTACACTAAACTACAAAAAAAAGCCGAAATTGAATTTTTTTTGAATGGCCGCCATTTTGTCAAAAAAAATCACAAAATTAAGCTTGAGGTTCACCCGAGAATTACATCTATACTGATTATAACCCCGTTTTTTTTTCCATTTCGGACGCTCCGGAGACCCGGAATCGTGGCCGCCGTGACGGCACCTTTTTTTTTCACCACCAACTTTGAAGTCTCATTACTTTTTGAACAGCCCACGTATCGAGGCAAAAAAAAATTTTTTATTTACTTTGAACTTTTTGTAATACAATAAATAAAAAAAGTTTTCAATTATTCTTTGCGTTTTCAAATGAGAATTTTTTTAAAAAGGGTCCAAAAAACGGGTTTTCAATGAGAAGACCCCCTTAAGTAATCAATATGAGCCAATATAAGGCTCTTTTTTACCTTCACCAATTGATGAACACTTAATTTACTACCTTTAAACATAATTATAGAAAATGTTCTCAAGCGCACTGCAGACGATACGGCATAAAAAAAATTTTTTTTTAAATAAATAAATGCGAACAAAAAAAATGGCAATTCCGGAAAAAATTAAAATCAAATTATTAAAACAGAAATCGAAAAGCAGAATACAAAGAACGGAAGAGAGAAAACAAAGTCGTTACAATTTTTCAGATTTTTTTTTATTTTTTTCATTCTTTTTTGCTGACTTGCCAACTCCACACGTGACGAACTGACCCAGATAGCTCTGAACTCATGAACGCAATTTTTTCGTTCAATGCAAATAGGTATGCAGGTGCAGTGGGAGAGCGAGCGAGCGTGAGGGCGAAATTTGAGATGCCGTAAGCTTTTAATTGGCAACCAGCCACAAATTTAGTCCAAAACTTTTTGTCATTTCGATCATGTCAGTAACTTTTCCGATAGACAACAAACAACGACGGTAGACGATGACAAAAAAAGGCAGACAAGGCGAAGGTAGATTTGGTTGAAACTCAAGTGCCATACTGTGTTGCATACTTTTAGGCGATGTTTTTTCTTTCTGCACTCTGTACAATTTCTCCTTTTAAAGTCAAAACTTGAAAATTCATTTGCAGGAAAAACGTTTTTCAACTTGAATTTTCTGCTACTTGAAAATTTCTCGGGTCACCTACATTTCAACTGTGTGTGTTGTGTGTGTGTGTCCCCCTCGAGCCACTTTAAGGCGGCAACGCATTCGACACAAGTGCTTAGAAAAGAAAATATCCTTTCGCTTTGTTGAATCAAATCTCGCTTGTAGACCGGAAGGGAAGCGAATGATGGCAGGCAAAAGTCGTGTTTGTGTTTTTTTTTTTTTTTTTTTTCACTTTTCTTGAAGCTAAAGACAACGAAAGAGAAATGAGAGAAAGAAAACTAAAGCAGGTCAAATGGAAATTTTTATTGAAGGTAAATTCTTTTGCACATTCCTCAAGTCAATTGCTCCGTCACATGGTCCCTCACTTTTTTTTCAGTAGTTTCTCGACTTTTTTTGGTTCGTTTACTTTTGCTTCTATTTGACTTTAAAAGCCGTCGAATCGAGAAAAAGAAATGTACGCGTTAGTGTACGAAAAAGGGAGAATAGAATTGAAGAAGCTCTTAAACGAGTCGATTGTTTAACTAACTTTGAAGCCCCTTGATAAAATGCTTAATCGAGGGTATTCAATAACCTCTTCGAGGGCGGCCTTGGCACGATCGCTTTTAAATGTTTGTAATTTAATTTATTTTTTAACTATTTCCGCCAAAAGTCTATCAAAAGACGATGACCCATCATCGCGACAATAAATTATGACAAATGAAATTGCGGTCGTTTTACTACTAGATAACCGGCAACGCACCCCCGACGTCACACTTCGTCAAGCGTGTAAAGTCAGCGTCCGAATCGAAAGAGTTTTTCGTTAAAAAAAAAAATTCAAGCGCAGAATGGATCCCAAAATTAATTTCTCTATTTTTTTTTTATTTTTGAATCTTTTTCGTCTTTTATTATGTATTTTTAAGAAAGAAAAATTTTTTAATTTTTATTTATTTTTTTTTTTTTTTTTTTTTTTTTTTATTTTATTTTTATTTTTTATTTTTTTTAATTTTATTTTAATTTTATTTTAATTTTTTTTAATTTTATTTTAATTTTATTTTAATTTTATTTTAATTTTATTTTAATTTTATTTTAATTTTATTTTAATTTTATTTTAATTTTATTTTAATTTTATTTTAATTTTATTTTAATTTTATTTTAATTTATTAATTTTATTTTAATTTTAATTTTTTTTTTATTTTATTTTTTTATTTTATTTTTTAATTTTTTTTATTTTTTTTAATTTTTTTTATTTTTTTTTAATTTTTTTTTTATTTTTTTTAATTTTTTTTATTTTTTTTTTATTTTTTTTTTATTTTTTTTTATTTTTTTTTAATTTTTTTTATTCTTTTTAATTTTTTATTCTTTTTTAATTTTTTAATTCTTTTTAATTTTTTTATTCTTTTTTATTTTTATTCTTTTTAATTTTTTAATTCTTTTTTAATTTTTTTGTTCTTTTTTCTTATTCTTTTGTTTTTAAGAATAATTTTTTTCCTACGATCGGCTCATCCCTCGGTGATAAACGAAACCGTATATGACATCAAAAGACAGATACACTGACGAATTGCCAGTTTGAAGCACTGCCAGACCGTCCCATCGACAATAAAAGCCGCGAATACTCGAACGCACATAAAAAAAAAATATATAAAAAAATTACCCCAAACAAGATCCAATTTCAATGTCAATTAAGCCAACAAAGTAATCGTAAAAGTCACACCAAAGCGCTGACATCGACGAGTGTAAAAAGCAAACGAAATACTTTACAAAACAAAATGCGAAAAAAGAAAAAAATAATTATGAAAAAAAAAAAAAATAAAATAAAGAAAAAATACAAATAATTTCATAAAATTCTGCAATCGATGTGGAATGGAACGCATTATTAGTCGATTCGCTATTAAGGAAGACTTAAGTCTTTAAGGGAACGTGCTCAATTAGAGGGTATTCGGAGTGAATTAATGAGGGTATTCAGAGCTACCGAAGCATTTCATTTATAAACACGCTTGTTCAGTCTTGCATAAAAATGAGGCTATTTTCAAAAACATTTTAATTTAATTAACGGATTTTTATTGAAATATGTTAAACAATTCTCAGTGGAGACATTTAACTCGAACAACGCGCGCGATAGAATGAAAACTGTGGCACAGTGTATCAAGTCAGATCAAAACTTAACAAACAAACAAACAAAAGTGTCACTGGACACTTGAAAAAGGGGAAAGTTGCCGCGCATAAGAGCAAGCTTTGAGTGGAGAAATGAGAATTTTCAAAATTTTATCGTATTTTTGAAGGTTTCCGTGTGTGGAAGTTTACGCAAAATAGAGGTTTGTGTGTAAATTCTTAATTTTAAGCAAAATATACTTTAAAAAAAGCTTCTTCTATTATTTATAGCAAATCCATGGTTCTTTGTTTCAAGATCTCAAAAGGACTCTCTTCTTGCGGACACTCCTCTTAAGCGGACACTCCTCTGCAACGGAAACTTTTTGGGAATGCTCTAGTTTTCCTGATTCTAAAATTGATTCCTCTTAGGCAGACACCTCTGTTAAGTGGACATATTTTTCGGTCCCGCAGGTGTCCGCTTAAGGAAGAGTGTACTGTTTCCTGATGGCAAGGTTTTCTATTGCCTTTAACTTTATATGTATACCTATTCTATTTATCGAAATAAAAGTTATTTAGGAATATTTGAACGAAACAGAAAAATAGTAGGCTCGGTGGGATAATGAAGATTGTGGCATCGTAATATACCTGTAACCTCATAATTTTTTAACCAACTAAAGGTTGAAGTCTATAACTACCTCGGGTTGAGATCTTCAAAAATAAAAATTTTCAACCTTATGCTGGTAGTCTTCATGCCAGCTTAACTGCCTATCAGCAGTGATTAACCTGGACTAAGCTTCCATGAAGACTATCATTTGAAACTATAAACTCTCGAAGAATTAAAAATGGGTTAATCAGAATTATCAGGACCTTAGCTTTGCCAGTAAAAATTAAACTCGGTTGACATAGATGAAATATACTCATCTTCGGTATATGAGCCCATCAAAGGCTTTCATATGCTTCAAAAAGCTTCAGATTGTAAAGTAATAAGACTCAATAATACTCCCGACGGCATGGTTTATTCGCCCTATTCACCACTATTGCAGAAATCTCCGAAAGAGCTCCGTGGCCATTAAGATCATGTTGACTAAGTAGTCATCCAGCATACAGCACCTAAATTAAAATTCGACAGTCTGCTTGGGAAAATTTCTATAGTAAATCCATGTCCCTTTTTTTGCATTTCACGTAAAACAGCCCTACAGGTCCCCCCATTCGATACCGTCTTTTTTTGTATTCTCTCTGAGCAGATATCACGTTCTCTCAGTGGGTGAGGATAAAGGTCCAAACTAAATGCTTGGATGTTTATATTAATGGGTCACATTCTTTCCGCAGATGCAATGAATGTTCCTTTAAGGTCACAACTGACCGGAGATAAAGGATTAATTTAGTATTTTTATACCATTATCCAGAAGTGTAGCGCATGCCTCAGCTACCTAGTGCGTCCGCCTTTTCCTAAACGGTCATTACTTAATCTTTTTACTAAAGAACTCATCCAATTCAATACATTTCAAAACTATTAACGCTTCTAATCTTCATTTTTTACATAGATTTTAGAAACGATTCAAATGTGTTTTTAAATGAAAGCAATTAAATTTTATATTTTTGCTCGTTTGTATCCCAAAAATAGGTCCCTAGTCCACACTTCACTCTTCGGGCTTTCATCAGAAATGAATATTTCAAAAACTTTAGAGCTTTTTCGTAGGAAAAAAATTGAACATTTAATCGATCCTTTAAATTGATATCGCTTAAAAATGAACTCATTACTTTCGCAATCCTTGAAAATCCAACAAACCACTGTGAAAAAGTCCTTTCTTCCTGTCGTTTTTTTTTTTTTTTTTTTTTTCTTTATATTTTGTTTAATTTTTTTTTTGATGCCTCAATTCAAAGCGTATTTTTTCGTTAACGTCATCAATCAATCGGGTGAAAGCCCTCTCGAAATGAGCTCAACGTCTGATGCTAATGCACCCGTTAAACTCTTTACATTGCCCGGTCGCTCCGCTTCCCTCCCACCCACTTCGGTATACAGTTTCAATTAGGACCGAGAAGACGAGACGCGAGACGAATCAAAGCGGAAAAGTGATTAGCACTTGGGCACTTGCGCTGGGCGCTTGTATCGTGGTTTGTGGTCTCCACTCCGGCCTTTTGCAACTGATGATGAGCTGGTCATGCCATGCTCTACTTTTTCCGTCTAAACACAAACATGTTGGGCAAAAATTAATAACGAAAACAAAAAACAGAAGAGAAGAGAAAAAAAAACTGTTCGAAAAGCGTGGCGCTATTCATTAGTATCCAAATGTGAAAATCTTCAGAACTGCCAAGCAGAGCCGATGCGAAGAAGAGCTTTAAAAAAAAAAAACCTCTCAACATGAAGGCGAACAAAAAAACGTGAAGGCAAAAATATTTTCTAATTATTATTTTTTTTATTAGAAAACCTTAAATTCAACTGCTCCAATACATTTTTCTTACTGATAATTCTTCATCAGAACTTCTAATGCCGACAGAACTTGAGTGTTTCATTGGGAATCTCCTTTTAAAAGACAATAGAGAAGGGGGAAAAATTTCCCCTATGTCATATTCTGCAGCCCTGTTGAGAGTGGTGAAGGAGGGACTTTCCCCGAGCAACGGCTTTTGAAAGGGACCCCGAATTGAGAAGGTTGATTTTCTTTACCGATATACTCCTTAGTGAGAGCGTTCTGGCTTGGTCAATTTTTTTTTGTCGAGGGCGCCTAGAAATCAAGACCCTCCAGACCCCTTACTTCTTTCTCCGGTTCTGATCACCGGATATAAGGACAGTCAAAAATGAGGAAAAGGGTTCTGATAAGGAGGGTGAGATTTCATCTGTATTGCTTCCCTTAATGGTCTCTTCACACTCCAGCACCTCCCTCGAGAGAAGAGGAGGAAGAAGAAAAGAGTCTTTTGAAATAGAACCCCAATTGAGGATGTCGATTTTTTTTACCGACATACCCTATAGTGAGAGAAACGTGGGGAAGGAAAACCCTGGGCTCCCAACTTCTCTCGACGGCCCTGATCACCAGAAAAAAGCACGGTCAATAATGAACGGAAATGGTATTTATGTATAAGGGGTTGTAATTTCTTCCAGGTCGCCTACATATATACGTGAAAAAGACTTTGTGGATTTCCCATTCGCTCAGGGGATAATTTCTTCGCTTTCAAGTTAGAAGAAAATATGTTCGAATCCAGTTCCCCATAGATTTATCCAAATATGTTCAATTGTTAAAAAAACATCTCGCTGTCATTAGTTTTGCTTTTATCAACTCCTTTGAAACAGCGGCATACAAACGAAACCCCTTGATATGACATTTGGGTAGGAATAATACAAAAAACTCTCGTCCAAAGTCCAGGAGAATTATTTTGCCCCAGTTGATTAAAACGGTTAATGACGAGTCGGCAGGTCTGTACTGTAGAAAAAAAGCTTCGTCATAGTATAATAAGTCATAAAACGAGCCGTCGTCTGTAAACTGGAATATATCGCTTGTGAAATAAAAAGAAGTCTTAGATCATATACCTACTAGCTATAAAACCAGTTATTGACTCCGCAGTCGTTCTCCGTTGTATTCACGCTGAGATGAATGTTTCTTTTATTTTTTTTATAGCGTCTACTAAAAGCTAAATAAACTATTACCTATTAAATATTAACACTTCATATCCATTTTTATTAAATTTTTATACGCGATACTTTTTGTGTCGATGATATATTGCGTTTGTGCGGTTGTGTGTAAAAACCAGAACCATAAAAAAAATGTATAGAAATGATCGGCAACACAAGGAGATTTTATTTAGAGATGTTCGTCTATCTGTCTTTCCGTCTGTCGTGTCTATCTGACGCTCTAAATATAGTTTCTTATCGAAGAAGTTGTGCTATCTTGAAAAAATTGTGTGTGCACATTGGCGGGGACTTCAATTAGATCCAGTTCGAGAATCGGACCATTTTAAGGGGTATGTGCCCTATTATGAAAATCACAAATACTGCTATAAGACCTGATTTTTTTTAAATATTCCAATATTACACAGTAAAAATTAAAGGTTTAAAATTAAAACCAATCGAAATAAAATTAAATCTTTAAATTTAAATACCAAAAAGTTTTATTTTAATACATGTCTTTTGGTTTCAAATGGTCGCCAAAATGAACAATTCTCAAATTGTCAAATTGTTCTCGCGATTATACAGCAATCATACATACATATAGTTCGATTTTCTTGATCTCTGCTATAATGTATCTAGCACCCGCGAATGATATCTATTGGTGGCGTACTGGAAGCGTGTAGGCTTAGCATTCTGAAGGGCCCGAGATCGAACCCTGTCGCGGGCCAAAAAGAGTTGTGGAAAAATTAGGGCTTTAAATGCAACTTTCAATACCCGGAAATTTAGGCGGGGCAAAATTGAATTATTGAAAAAAAAAAAATTCTTACACCGGTGTCTCCATATTAATTAATGTTATGCAAATCGGAAATACTGCTCTAAAATCATATTTTTTCTTGATATTTCAACGAAATTTGATATTATGTATATCTTTTATTTAAGCCTCTGATTAAATTGATTTGTCTTTTATTAATTTTTTTTATTTATTTTAAAAAAATTTTCTTATTTAGTTAATTTTTATTTTCTTAAAATTTTTATTTTATGTTTAAATTTTTTAATTTTTTTAATATTTTTTGTATTTTATTTTTTATTTTTTTGCATTTTATTTTTTATTGTATTTTTTTTATTTTAATTTTTATTGTATTTTAGTTTTTATTGTATTTTAAATTTTATTGTTTTTTTTTTGCTATTTTATTTTGGCTATTTTATTTTGGTTATTTTTTTTTGGTTATTTTATTTATTTTTAAATTTATTTTTTTTTTGCTATTTTATTTTGGTTATTTTATTTTGGTTATTTTATTTTTGTTTATATTATTTTGATTATTTTTTTTTTTGCTATTTTATTTTGGTTATTTTATTTTGGTTATTTTATTTTGGTTATTTTATTTTTATTTTATTTTAGTTTTTGTTGTTACTTTTCTTTTTTTTTTCATATAAGTACTTTTGTTTTTTTATAATTTAATTTTTTTTAATTTTTATATACTTACTTTTGTTTTTTTTTATGATTTATTTTTCATTTTATATATACTTTTGGTTTTTTTTTTTTTTTATATTTTTTTTTTTTTATTTTTTTATTTTTATATTTTTATATTTTTTTTTTTTTTTATTTTTTTATTTTTATATTTTTATATTTTTTATTTTTATATTTTATATTTTTATATTTTTATATTTTTATATTTTTATATTTTTATATTTTTATATTTTTTATTTCGGTACGGTTTGGTCGATATTTTGGGTGAATTTTTCAGCTAGATCGTACCATCCATTTATATATCAAATTTATTTTTGATTTTCTTTTTGTCTTCTAGGATATACGCAATCACCATCACGTAGCTGTTCAAATTCCATTTTCAAAGTACTACACCGAGAGAAATAAGAACTGTTAAATCAACCACTTAGAACAGTTAAAGTAAGAGTGGTCAAATTAACTGTATTCCCCGTTAAATGCACTGAAAAAGGAAGTCAAATAACAGTTGAAAAGTATCACTTTTTTATGTTCAAATTCGCTTTCGTTCACTTAGACGTATAAGTTCGCATTCTGATCAACCGTCTCCGGAGTGTGCAATAGCTCAGTTGTTTAAGCTGTGAGTTGACCGTCGTGAGATTCGGGGTTCTATCCCTGCTGGCGGCGGGAATTTTTCTGGAATTTTTTTTTTTAATTACAGTTTTTTTTTTTTTTGTTCAGAGTGTAGTTGTTTTTTAAGGCAAAAATTTTCTCCTAAATTTTTAAGATTTTAATTTATTTAATTTTTTTTAATGGTTATTTCAAGCAAAAAATTTTGCAACCATAAGCTCAAGTGAGCGTTTTGACCAACAAATTAAATTCGTTCGTTTAGCGTAATGGTTAAGACGTTCGCCCAGCGATCTGGTGGTCAGCGGTTCAAGGCTCGGCCAAGGCGAGAAAATTTAAAGAGATGAAAGAGAAAAAGATTTAAAAAGAAACAAATAAATAAAGAAAAAATATAATAATTTAATAAAAAAAAAAATTAATAAAAGAAGATAAAAAAAAAGTCAAAGCAAAAAATAAATTTTTTTTTCCAGTCGCTGGTGACAGTTGATTTAACCGCGAGACAGTTATATCAACCACCAGGTAGTTATGTCCCTATTGACTGTGTTTGTACTGTTGAATCGACCGCTACTATACATAAGCTAAGAATTAACGGTGAACTCGGTTATTTTAACCTGCCTTTTCAGTTAATATAACTACCTTTTTCTCTCGGTGTAAGAACTTAACTAATTCAATAAAATGTTCCTCTTTCAGCAAAACAAATTAATTTCGATGAAAGAAAATATTTGCATGGAGCAAAATGAAAAGAAGAAAGAAAAAAAGAAAGGATACTTCCTGAAGCGCTTTCAACGCAAACGAAGTGCAGTGGCAATCAAATGGAGCTCCACGAAAATTCTCAGGAAGCGTATTTCCGCTATTTGAATTTATTAAAACGAAATAAGGAAGGCAGCTCCCCCTTCATCGCCAATAAATCAATAAATTTTTAAAAGAAAATAAAACAAGAAATAAATAAGTGAACGAATTCGAAGTGAAATCAAATTTTTCATTTAAAAAGGATTTTCATCAATTTGAATTTGATTATGGAGCAAGCACATCCGGAGGACCACTTCGTTCATTCGTTCGATCGTTCGTTTGTTCGCTCTGTCGTTTGTTCATTCCTTTTACCTGCTGGCTAGGATGCTTGCATCCTGCGGTAGTCAGCCATCCAATCAACTGAGTAAATGCTATAAAATCAAGCGGAAAATGAGTTACGGAAAAAGGAAGAAATTCAAAACAGCAGCAATAAAAACAAAATAAAAGCGGAAACAAAAACAACAATTACAACACCAACAGGGACCGCAGCAAGGACTTTGTTGTGGCATCTACACTGGACACTCGGAATTTTCCTCTTCAATTTCTCGTCATTGAGAGCTGTCTCCTTGTTTCCCCTAAAGCGTTAATCGTGAAATGGAGCACAAAAATATAAAGCAAAACAAAAAAAAAAAAAAAAAAAATAAAAAAAACAGCTCAAATAAATGGAAAAATGGTCCTTTTGATCCCCGACTTGGGCAAGTGAATGTGGCATTCGTGGATTCGCTCGATGCTTATTTGCATAAAAAGCTATGCCGCAGGGCCAACACTCGACTGTGGAAGACCACGAAACGAAATGTTTCCTGTCGCGCCTCGCCGCGCCGCGTGCCGTGCTGTCATATGCTGTGCTATGCCATCGTGTTCTTCCCAATGCGCTTCCCTTATTCTCTCCCTCTGTGTCTCTCGCTAACACTCTCTCATTCTTCACTCATTCTCTCGATGGCATGACGCAAAACTTTCAAAGGTAAACAATCGAAGTGAAAAGTCGAAGACGCGCCTCGTATCCTTCCTATAAATATTCCGTATTCTGCATTGGAATTTAAGTACCTCAACGTGGAACGGGAAGAAGCGAATCGAGGACAAATCGTCAGCGAATGCGAACTCGGAAAAGGCGGCGTCAAGTGACATCATGGCAACTGGAGCGGCACTAGTCAAGTGACGCCTTGTGTACCATCGAAACTGAAGGAAAATAATGGTTGCCTTAGGAGCAGATCGCGTCTCGTTTTGCTGAATGCGGCGTGCGGCTTCGATGCAGTGAAATGCGGTATGTTTTGCTGGAGCTCCACTTTCATGAATCGCTTCATCATCGCAAAACCGAGGAACAATTAAACTTCTCCGATTGTCATAGC
This sequence comes from Chlorops oryzae, assembly GCA_020466095.1. Lineage (NCBI taxonomy): Eukaryota > Metazoa > Arthropoda > Insecta > Diptera > Chloropidae > Chlorops > Chlorops oryzae. The sequence goes on along the minus strand of CM035809.1, from coordinate 8,841,189 downwards.
ATCATCAGCTGCAAGCGTTTAGCTTTACAGTGGTTCAAAATTGGAGAAATTTTCAATAAAAAATATTAAGTAAATTTCCTATACCAAACACATGTAGGAAAACGATAAAACTTTTTCGTTCTTTCGCTACTTGAAGGCTCATTACAGATAATCGAACTCTCATTGCACATCTCTTTTAACACTTCATTTAAAACTTCATTTTTGTAGCGAGAAAGGGAAATATTAAAAAAATTAATATATATAAATTTTAATTAATTTTAAGCTAATTAGAAATTTTTATTATTTCGAATAGCTGATTTTGTTGCAAATGAAGATTTATTGAACCATAAAACACAAATAAAATTAATTTAAAAAAAATTTTTTAATTTAAAATTTAATAAAAATTTTCCCACTGTGCCGGCTTTCGATAGTTTAGCCCAGAAGACTATTGTTAATTGCATTAAGTAAGAAATGAATCATTTTAAAAACGAAAAAAAATCCACTTGGTCCCACTGTGAATGAGTTCAGCATATTTATGTCAGCTAGCAGCATTTATATTTTGAACAAGTACAATATCTGCCACATGTTTCGATGGGAACGGTTGCATGAATAGCTTGAATCTTGGTTTGCTTGAGCCTCCCTCACTTAATAACGAAGAATAACACAGAAATGCACCTCAGAAGAAACATAGACAGAGACAGAGAGAGACAACCGAATATTTTGAGCCCACATGCTGTCGATGAATTCTTAGACTCTTGAATTCAATGCACTTCAGTTGGTTTTTGGAGCAAATATACTGCAGCTGATCAATGAACCAACTCAGTCGTCAGTCCGTCATCAGACATTCAGGTAAGGAAACAGAGACCTAGTTAAATTTTTAGTTGATCATTCAGAAATACCAAATGTGATTATGATTCGAATCTTCATTAAAGGGCATACCCAAGGGGAGCCAGCAGATGGCATACTGAGCAAATGAAATGTCAAACTAAAATGGATCCATTAGTTCGAAGAACCTTCGTGGTTGACATTTATGGTACTAAATGGTAGTAAAAAAATATTTTTTTCATTTTAGACTTTTTTTTTTTGTATTTCTTATTTTTTAGTTTCTTTATATTTTTTTTTTTTCTTTAATATTTTTTTATTTATTTTTCTAATTAAAAAATAATTTTTTTATTTATTTTTTTTCTTTTTTGTACTTTTTGTAATAAGTACCTACATAATTATTTTTCAAATTTTTTTTTTTTTTTAATTAGCTTATTTATTTTTATATATTTCTTATTAATTTTTTTATGTTTTTTATTTATTTAATTATTTAATTTTTATTAATTTTTTTAAATTTACTTTTTTTTTTTTAATTTTTTTATCATATATTTTTTTATTTATGTTTTTATTTTAATTGTTTTATTTATTTTATTTTGTTTATTTTTTTTATAAGTATTTTTTTATTTTTTTTATTTTTTTATTTTTTTATTTTTTATTTTTTTTTTTTTAATATTTTTTCATTTTTTATTTAATTTATTTTTTTAACTTTTTTTAATTTTTATTTTTTAAAATTTTTATTTTTTTAATTTTTATTTTTTTAAGTTTTTTATTTTTATAATTTTTTTATTTTTATTTTTATAATTTTTTTATTTTTATTTTTATAATTTTTTTATTTTTATAATTTTTTTATTTTTATAATTTTTTTATTTTTATATAATTTTTTTATTTTAAAATTTTTTTTATTTTTATAATTTTTTTATTTTTATAATTTTTTTATTTTTATAATTTTTTTATTTTTATAATTTTTTTAATTTTTATAATTTTTTGATTTTTTATAATTTTTTATAATTTTTTGATTTTTATTAATTTTTAAATTTTTTAAATTTTTTATTTTATTTATATTATTTTAAATTTTTTATTTATATTTATATTATTTTAAATTTTTTATTTTATTTATATTATTTTTAAATTTTTTATTTTATTTATATTATTTTATAATTATTATTTTTTTATTTTAAATATTATTTTTTTATTTTAAATAATATTTTTAATATTTTAAATATTATTTTTTTATTTTATTTTAGTTTTTTTAAATGTTGTTTTTTTTTAAATGTTATGTTTTTATTTTACTTATAGTTTTTTTTACTTATTTTTTTTTTTAATTTTTTTTATTTATTTTTTTTATTTTACTTGTTTTTATTAGTTTTTTATTTTATTTTATAATTTTTTTATAAGATTTAATCTTTCATATCATTTTTATATTTTTATTTTTTATATTTTTATTTTTTATATTATTTTTTATATTATTTTTTATATTTAATTTTTTTATATTGTTTTTATTTTTTATATTGTTTTTATTTTTTATATAAGTTATTAAATTTTTTATTTATTTTGTATTTTTTTATTACTTTTATTCATATTTTAGCTATTTTTATATCTATATATTTTATTTATAAGCTTATATCTTATTTACATATATTATTTATTAATACTTTTTGTTACATTTTTTGGATTTAGTTTATTTATTTAATTTTTTTTGTTTTTTTTATATTTTTGAATTTATTTTTTTTTATTTAATTTTTTTTTGATTACTCACTTGAAGATACACAGATATTTATTTCATTTATTCGTATGTTACTTCCACTCTTATTGTTACTGTTCGCAACCATTGCCTTTGCCCAGCGCACCCATTATTGTTTTTGTTTTTGTTAAAGCGAAGGCAATACGCTTGAATGCCTCTTTTGACTTGTTGCAATCAACTTTGGGTTCTGATATCAATGGCCGCAAGCCTGACGCTGCAATGGACAAAGGTCCAAACCGAACTGAACCGAACGAAACCGAACAGAACGGAATGAATGAATGATTGCATGAATGGATGAATAAAAGAAGCTGCCGACTGACAGGCGGAGGGAAGAATGCAAAGAATGAGTGAACGAACCTGGGCGCATTGTTTTGATTTTTGGAAATTTTAGCAGCAAGACGTTGAGCGTTGAGCGTTTCACGCGCCCCTAGACAAATTCGATGATCTACAAGTAGGATTGGCGTACAGAGAAGTGCGATAAGCAAATGTGGGAAATCGAATCAGTTACGGATTTTGTGCTCTTCCTAAGCTGAGGTGTAGATAAGAGTTCTAATGTTTAAAAAGTGGAGGAGAATCTTTTCCCAGCTCAGCTGGGAATAAATAAAAAATTTTGGGCAATTCAGTAGATCTGCAGATTCAAATTATTTTTCTTTTGAAATTTTATTCAGCCGAATGCATTTCCTTTAGGTATTTCTAGGAATGATAGGTTTTTTGGTACTAAAATGACCACGAGCCATTGGAAGAGCTCTTGTTAAATATTTCGTTATTTTACTTATTTGCATGTAACGAAGCAATGAGCTTGAGATTGACCACTTTCAAAGGACGAGAACTAACCCCCTATTGTGAATTAACACTAGACTGTCTTCAGGTTTTTTCAGTTCGGTTTTCAGCCAATATGTGCCATTATAAGCCAAAAATAAAACTTTCTGAATATAGCCTTGTTTATAAGTAGGTATACAAATTTACGTTTGAATTAATTATTGCAAAAGCACAAAAGTTACGATGAGTTATAAAAAAAATACAACTACAACCGGTTATAATTCATAATAGGGGCATAAGTTTCATTTCCATAAACTAAGCGATAGAGAATTAATGGCTTTTTTCGATAGGGGAAGCATTCCAGTTCCGGATTCTTTTGATTGTGATCAAAGCAAAATATTCAATTGAGATGATGTTTTATGGTTATAATCAGAGTGAGTAAAAAAAAGCCGAAAAACCCCAAAAAATAAGCGCTATAAAAAGCTCGAAAAAACAAGGAAAATAGTCCAAAAAATATGCAGTTAAAATTTATTTTTTATTCAGTGAACTTATTAAAATATATGACTAGATTTTGTTTTCCATTTTCAAACAAAAAATGTTGGCGCTTCTCGCTTAAAAGGTTTTTATACAATGAAAAATATCGTTCAACGTCTGAAGAGGTAAGGGGGCAAAATTTGAAAACACACTCAAACGTAAACGCCAGCATTGGACACAGCCCTTAAAAGAGTCATTGACAAAGGAAAGCAATAAAGCAGAAATGAAAACAGCTCAACATTGTTGATTTTTTTTTGGGAAATTAGGTAGGAAAAGGCATTTAAATTAGTACAATTAACCAAAAATATGGGAAATATGCACAAAAAATAGTTTTTGGCAAGAAAATAGCTCGCACTACTAAAATATGCAAAAATGGTAGGACGTATGCAAAAACAAGCATTTATTCACTCTGGTTATAATAACCAGAACCAGTCAAAATAGGCCACACAAAATGTATATAAGTATAAGTGATCAGAGTCGTCATTTTTTGGGGTACTTCCAGCACTGGGATATGTTCTGAAAACCATAGAATTCGTTTTAAAATCTAAATTTTTTAATATTTTAATAATCAAATTGATATGGGAACATATTTTAAGACAAAAAAGTTTGAAAAGTGGGCGTGGCAGAAGGGAGATTTTCATAAAGAAATTGATAAGAAGTGGGCCTTTTTAGTCTTGAAAACATCCAAAATACTTTGTCTTAGTTTGTTAGTACTTCGTCGTGGCATTGGGGCCTGATTTGAAAACTATTCAAGCATACATAGCTAGCTGGTTAAAAATTTTTTAGATATTGTATAGTCTCACTCGCGTGACTATATCAGGCCTGTCGCTCTTTATAGTTCTGAGTGTCTACCCTTAACGAAAGTAGCAGAAAGAAGATTTAGTATAATGGTAACAAAGGCGCTTCGCTGGACATCCGGACTGAGCCGTCTTGACCATGTTCCAAACTCGGACATTCGTAGCCGCTGCGGAGTTGCTCCAATTATTGGGAAAATGGCGGGAAACAAGGCTACGATTGTATAGACACGTCCTGAGAGCAAATGGGGAAAGCTTGGCGAAAAAGGGCTACACAAGAAAAATACAAGGTTGCAGGCAAAGAGGGCGTCTGAAAAATCGTTGGATGGACACAGTAAAGTGGGACCTCGAGGCTGTAGAACTTACCGTGGAGGATGCAAGCGATAGGACAAAATGGAGGAATGGGTCGCTTTTTACGGAACTCGGGATAGGCCGGGACTTTTAAAACGCAAGAATAAGAAGACTCGCGTGACTTTAACCCCCTTAATTTTTTTGGAATAAAAACTCCATTCAATGGAGAGTTCCGAGAGAAGTTTTTGTGTTAAAAATTTGTAAAAAAAAAAAAAAAAAAAAAAAAAAAAATAAAAAAAAAAAAATTAAAATTAAAATTAAAATTAGAATTAAAAAAAAACAAATAACATTAAAAAAAAACACACACCTAAAAACCCGAGAAAAATACACGGATTACTCAAAAACTACATTCAAAAATTCGACAAAACATTTTTCACACAATTCCTTCAAACTTCCAAATTTCTCGCACCACCTTTCGACACAATAAATTTCACTTTTGCAACTCCGCAGGCCCAGTTTATTTCTCACGGCTCCGCGCAGTTGTTGCAACACTTTCAAAGCGACCCTCTATAATTATAGTTGTCTAAAGTGCACTTCAAATAGTACAAAGTAAGAGAGTTTAAAAATAAACTTCAATAAAAACGCAAAAATCATGTCAAGTTCACTTTGTCATGAACTTTTTTGCCTTTTTCTTTTTGTTTTTTTTTATTTATTTTTTTTTGTGAAAATTAAAATGCGAAAAACCACAAAAAAACAAGCACTCTCCTCCACATTTCCCCTCCCCTGATTGCACCGTGCGCTCTCTTCGCGTGCAAAACGCTGCTGCGCCGTAATCCGAGACAATCATTTTTGCTCGTGGCGAACGCAAAACATAGAAAAAAAAAACCCCAAGTTTTCCACGTAAAAATGCAAAAAGGCAAAATCACAAAATCAAATTATTTCCCTGCACTACAACGCCTCACAATCACCAGCTTTCATACACACAATCAAACACACTCTCACACACACGCACACACCGGTATGAGCGATTATAGCGCTTTCACACATTGTTACGATTAACCCAGTTTCAATTCCGCACACCGGCGTTAACACTAAGCAAACCAGCAATTTGGCCCTTCCGTCCCTTTTCAAGCAATGGTTGTTGGTGTTCCATTGGCTGCCTGGGCGCGCACATTTCCACATTTCCAGCATACCCGGCTCCGTCAAATCAATTTACAATGCACTTTGAGTGCAGAATTAAGCGCGCTGCAAGTCTAATTAAAAGTTTAATTTCAAAAGGATATGAATTCCGGTTTCCACAGGATGTCAGCATGAATAAATGCATCCACACAGGGCGCCCTTCGACACACACACACACACACGCCCTCACACAAACACTTACACGTTCGTGCTTCTATTCAGTTGGGTCCCATTGTACGTGCGTGCGGAAGCCCTTTCCGCCCGTTTCACCCTTCTACCTCGAGCTTTTTCAATAGATATTTCGTGTGTGTGAGTTTGCGTGCGAATGGATATATTTTTGTGCAACAACAAAATCTGTCATAGAAATTAGAAATTCGTGGCCCCAAAAACAACAACAACAACAGCAACCAACCAACCAAACAACCAACCGCATTCGCCACGTTTACCTGCATTCAACGAATTCACTTGCAGCCATCGCATCAATAAATGAACGAATGAGTACCTTTCATCCAACAAAAGCAGCACACCGATGCACATGCAAGCATTCACACCAATAATACATACGTACAAACATACATACACTCTCATTTATTTCATCCGATTCTTTCTTTCATTCATTCAGTCGTTCATTCATTCATTCATTTCACTCGCGTATTCACACGGAGCGGTGCATCATTATGATGTATTGGGAGCACTGGAAACATCGCTCAACACTCGCTGGAGTGTGCCTCCTCACCTGTGCCTTCTCATCCTCATCTCTTCTCACTGCACTGCACTGTACTCCACACTTCACTTCACTGCAATGCACTTTGCACTCGCACTTTTACTTGAGCCCGCAACAGCACGCCCCTCATCATGGGCGCATTCATAGTGTTGCGATGAATTGCAACAAATGTCGATGACGGATGAGCATGACAAATCCTCTCCACAATCTAAATCGAAGCCTTTTGACTTCATATTTTCTTTTCATTTTTTTTTCCGGATTTTTTGTGGCATTTTTTTTAGCGGCTAGTCTTTAGTCTATCTAGTCCACTTGCCACCAAGCGGGAAAAGGTCACATGGAAAATGTTTCTAATGCGCTGCATTCAACATGTTAATGAACGTTTTTAACTCACATTTAATTGTGAACCAATAAGGCCCAATGGACAATTTGAAAAAATACCTTTATTAACTTTATAATAAATAGTAACACAGCGACACATTTTTGAGGTTATCGAATCTAAATAGTATTATATACTTAAATCAGTGGCGTGTCCAGAGAAAGAGTGCTTTGATAGTGCTTATATTTTCCACAGTGGTATATAGAACAATTATAAGACGTTAACCCAAAAAAAAAAAATTGGTGGGCTAGAGGAAGTTTAGAGAGTTATGGACCAAAAACCAAAAAAATCCGAAAAACGCATGGAAAAATTCTAAGAATTTTAGCACTAAAATTTTTTTAAAAAACTGGTCCTTTTTGGACCAGTTTGGAACTAGACCAAAACTAGACTAGTTGTAATCCGTTTCTTGAAACAATTTTGACGCCAAAATTCTTAGAATCTTTCACTTATTCTATAAGTATATAAATTTTCATCCAAATCGGACGCCATGAATTTTTCGGATTTTTTTTTGGTTTTATAATAGGTAAGAATATATATAAACCAGCGTCGGCCAATTTTCGATTACCCAAGCACATGTGCTTGCAAGACAAATTTCTGCCGACGCAGCAGTCGTACACGTATAGCGTATCCCGATTCGTGCGAAAACCGGTCGGCTGCGTTCGTGTGTGTAAAAAACAACCCTGCAGTAAGTGGGACTTTGTAGACCAAAAGGCACCATAACTGGTCCCACTTAATTTACTTTTGCATGGAACGAACTGACACATTTAACATTGTGCTGCCATTGGAAAATAACTAGTCACACTTTTTGCCCATGTGGACTAGACCAGGAGTATACGCAGTTGGGTCGATTTTGGGTCAAAAATGAAAAAAAACAATTTCATTTATATTTTGCCTTTTTTTTGTATTAGATTTTTATATATTTATTTTTTTATATTTATTTGTTCATATTAGTTTTTCTTCTTTTAGCTCCTTGTCTTTTTTTAATTCTTTTGCTTCGGCCGAGCCTCGAACCGGTGATCTCTGGCTGGCTAGGTGAACGCTTTAACGCACTGGGCCAAAGAGGCAAATTTAATTTCGTGTTCAAAATGCTAACTTGAGTTAATGGCTGCTCAGATTTTCATGAAACAAGCAGTTTGCACTCAAAAAATTTTTTACTTGAAAAATAAGTTACCTATTTATTTTATATTTTTTAAATATTTAAAAAAGAAAACAAAATTAAAATATGGATGAACAAAATAAAAAATATTAAAAAATAAATTAAGACATAAAAATAAAAAACCGTAATTAAAAAAAACAAAAAAAAAAATATCACTCACGCCAGGAATCGAACGCTGGCCATCGCGGGCGCCGAGCGATAGCTTCAATCACTGAGCTAAAGACGCCGTGTTGGTTTCGTGATCATAACGCGAACTCAAAGCAAAACAATACTTTTTCATACTTCGTAAGCACAAAGCATAAAAATCTTTTCAAACTCACGCTCCATAGATCTCTTTTTAACTAGACATTGTCTGGTTAAAAAGAATCTAGTCCCGCTGCAGCCACATTTCATACAAAAAACTAGCGTCATTTTAACTAGTCACGTTAGGTCCATACCGTGGTCTAGTGACTTTGTGGAAATTAACCTCAGAATTACTGCAGGGAATCTTCGTCAATGCAAATCAGAGTAACTCACAGCGAAGTCGACAGCGCATTCACACACATCCCTGCAGAAATATGGACTGACCTAAGTGTGGCCTTCGGTCAGTCCCTCATGTTACCACTACTAGTCCCTTGCTAATTCCAATTCTAATGTATTCAACTGACCTTTTTAACATGGGCCTGTCCTTGGGGAGGGGCTAGTCCACAAAACGGCTGGTCATATGTCAGTTTTTTGAGGTCAATTGTCGTAACTTTGTCTGGTTTTAGGCTAGTCGAATTAGGAAAATAAACAACAAATTTCTTATATATATTCTAAGTTGATGAAAGTGTCATTTACAGACTACCCTTAAACCAGCCCGTTTATTACCGACCGCCGGCTAGCCGAATTCGATGGAGCGAACTGCCCTAATATAACCGATAGGGTTTGGATCGGTCAAAGGCCATTCCTTATTAGGAAATTGACCGGCTCATTACTGCAGGGATAATCATGAATGTTTACGTATAGGTTTGGACATCACTGATACATATAAACATATGTTTTGACTGCAATTCCTGAAAGTACTTCGTAAATGAAGCAACGCCCAATATTTGATTTTGTCAGATTGACTACAGGTCAATTTAAAATCGATATGAAAACGTATGGCCGAGAATTAAGTTGCGCAGTTACTTATGACTATATCTCGCAAAACGTTTAATATTTTACTTTCTTGTCTGAAGCAAAGTTTTAGCCTTAGACACGGAGAAAATCACTGTATCAATAGTTGACCCGAAAAAACTCAATCCAGAGATGACAATAGCAAAAATCTTAAAAAAAACTTTTAAAAATATTTCTCCTCTTTTCAACATTTCTAACCTTATCTCCAAGAGCGATACTAATTTTTTTTTTCTTTATAATACAAACATTGAAAGAAGAACAAAAAAATGAAAGGTACATTTTTAACGAATTGCCGACATGTACCCGAATCGACATAGTGGCCATAAATGGGTTAAAATTTAATACTCTATAAATCTTTCATTCAAATTGATACATTTTAATATCTTATAGATTGAGCTCAGAATACGAAAATGTGACAATTTTGGGCACCATTAAATTTTGAACTGTTGAGTACCTACATAAAGTCCTCATCAACACAGTGATGTTGAAATTTTCTTGTCCCACCGAAGAGCGTCCATATTACTTAAGACCTTACATCATTTTAATCCACTTACAATGACTAATTCCTTTGATTGCCTTGACTTTCGCGCGCTTTTCCTCATCCAATTACCTACCACAATCGATTTCGATACCTCAATAACCATCAAAGTGTAACTACGAGACGCTTAAGACGAGAGCGTCAAGGAGCGAGAAAGAGAGCGTGAGCAAGGGGACAACCGCTGAAGTGAGACCGAGAATGCACACACCATGCTTAATTAATTCCTTGCAATTAAAACTTTATGGCCTCAATGGAATGGCCTCGATGTCCTTGGGCCAAAAGCTTCCGAGCTTCGCAGGCTCCATTGAGCCGTCGCTGGATGTCAGCTTTTTTGGTCTTTATTGCATAATTAACTAGAAAAAGCCTCCACAAATGAACACGACGACAACTGGGAGCAGAACAGTAGGCAGAGAGAGAGAGAGGGGGGATATAGTGTGAGAGGGAGATATAGTGTGAGAGAGAGACATAGTGTGAGGGAGAGAAAAAGAGGTCGGGAGACGGACGAAAACACAACGTAGGACTTGTTGACATTTTCGATTATCTTTTGAAAGGCCACTGCTAGTGCGGTTCCTCCGTTTTCGGCGGCTTCGGAGCAACTAATTGGAATGGAGCGAAGAAACGGAGGCTGAAGCGCCACGAGGAGTCCATGGAGTTGCAAGCGTATGTAATATTATGTGTATATGCAAAAGCATCATTTATCAAATGGCGAGACAGGTAATGCGCGCTCCCAAAACGAGACGCCAGTCACGAGGAGAGCAAATGTCAATGGTGGCGCTAGCGGAAAGGTAAACAAACGGCAAGAGGCAAAGGCAAGAGAAAATCAAAAGAATATGAAAAAAAAAAACTGATATAAAGAAAAAGAATAAGAGAGAACAAAAACATAGACGAAGAACCGGCTACATTGTACGAAGAAGACGCGGGCGATGGAGGGACCACAGAGGCAAGGCAATTCAGGCCATAATGGACTGCATTGGTTGGAGAGTATGGACTTGACTTAACGCGACTGGCTTGGACTCGACTGGACTGAACTGAACTGGACACACTCACTCTATGGGTTAGGTGAACGAACAATGGGATTTGTTGTTCTTGGCGGCGCTACCGGCCAGCAGCTCACTATGTGGTAAGACCGCAATGCAATCGAAACGAAACGAAATGAAAGAAAACGAAACGCAAAGAAACGAGTCACGTCGAGTTGAGTTGAGTCGAGACGTTGCATGCAACAATAACTATAATAGCCAACAACATAAGAACCAACAACAAGAACAACAATAACAACAAGAACAACACTAACAACAACAAAGCAACACTAACAACAACAAGCACATTAACCGTAACAAGCAGCAACAACAAACACAAACAGAATGCGAATGAGAATAAGAATAAACAAGTAAAGTATGCAATGAAACGTGCAACACGGCGGTACGAAGGGAAAGCATTGAGGAGCGCCATAAAAACAATAAAGGCCATAATAAGATGTTACAGTAAAACGGAACCGCAGAACGGTAGAGAACCCCGAGCAGCATTCTGTCATAAAAAGGAATTGGCGCAAGTGGTTTTGATGACAGGCAGACAACAGACTCCTTCTCTCGCTCTCTCTCCCTGTCTCTTAAGCATTGCCACCCGCACTTTTATCCAGCAAAGCATGAGCTCACGGAATAAACATACACAAACGATAGCACGGGAAGATAAAAAAAAAAAAAGAAGAAGGAAGCAAAGCAGGGAAGAAAGTGAGGATAACAATTCTAATTAAGTAAAATCAACAACATTTTTTCCCGAAGAAACCAAGAAGTGCAATTATCTGCAAGTTATAAATCCGATAAACTAAACATGTATTTTATAAATTCTTTTCATTTTCTGCACACAGTGTGGGATTACACTGCGAAAGATCAGTGGTCAGTCGTTTTTTCTGTTCAAGGGAGGTTGTCAGACTATCTGAGTGAGAACCAAGAATATTGATCACCCAAGATCATTGTCCAGTATTAAGACTTCTGATGAAGAACATGAATTTACTCTCATTAGCGTTGATACAAATGAATGTGTCTAGATCTGCATGAGCGTTGCCAGTCTTCCTGTATTTCGCGGATAAATATTTTTCCTTTTTTGGCTAAACAATAGATACAATATTAGGATATCATGGGAGTTTCCTCTTTTTGTGGGAATTTCAAAAGGGAGTTTTTTTTTTTGTTTTGAGTGGTGTAAAATATGGGAATTTAGATTTTCCTGTCGAGCCCGTCGAAAGAAATCGGGTCTATCTGGTCATCACCCTCTTACCTGTGGGTTTGTCGGTATTGACCCGCCAGATTTTCGTAGCTGAGACCGACTTACTGGAAAACTAAAAAGGAACCGAAACGAAGATTATCGCTACAATTTCAAAGGAATACCTCCTCGAAGCGAACGCCCTTTCAGGAGATGGGCCATATAAAATTCATTCGTTTTTACTTCCTGAGATTTTGAAATTTATAAGTCCATATACTACAGTCGAAAATCTCTATGAAGAATTCCAAAGGACCGGGAAAAAATCAGCTACAGAGAGAAATCGTTAAAAGGAGAAAGAAAAATGCACTTCAAATGTAGCGAAGGGCCATCAGAAGATTACGCTATAGAGAGAAATTCCTTATAGAGGAAATTCGTTATAGATATGTTTCGACTTTATATACAAGAAATTAATAGGTACATAAAGTTCTGAAAACGCACTCGGAAGTCAATTAGTCTTTGTACTAGTATCTAGGTGCGAATAGATCTTACGACTGTTGGACTACTTTCATCAAAAATAGGATCTGATTGAGTACCGAACAGTGCACTAAGAGATATATTCGGGCCTATTATGATCATCTACTGCCAATAGAGTAGAAAAGTTTCTACAGAGTCGTTTGTCTATCGTTTTGGTATTATGAATAACGATAGACAGGAGAATACAACCAGCTGTTCCCAATTTCGTTCACATGCGTTCAAAAGACTGGCGCCAAAATACTTTTGGTAAGCTCAGTGCTCTATGTCTTTGGAATCCGAGGATACTGAAAATGGGAAGTTTTTACTCCAAATGAGGAGGGACAGGAGGCGCATTAGAGACCATTCCAATCTGTTGGAAATGGATGCGAATTCCAATATTTGTCTTCAAGTTTTCATTTAACTGTTCGAAGGTGCGATCCATTATAATACCAAAAAGGCAAAAATACAGAAGATAGATAATATAGCAAACCACCTTTCATTCTGTTTTATTTCAAGAATGCTTCGATTTTGGGTTTTTTTTCCATCAGCTCTACCAGTTTTTTTAATTGGTTCTTATTGCTAGTATTTTTCCCTATTAAGCAAAACTTAACACTATTAAGTTTATATATGTTTAAAGATGTATATGGGACTTATAGTTTATTAAATTGAAACTTCCACCTCTCTAAAAGGTCTGTCGTTCACTAACAATAGATCAGCTGTCTATCAATTCGATGTTCGTAATACGAAATTTGGTTTTTATCTATCGCCGGTAGAACTTTTTCTACTATCTATCAACTGTAGACTATCATAATAGGGCCGATTGTCTTTGTCTTCATACTGAGATTCATCCCAGTGTAGCAGTTTGAGCCAGTTGCCTTCGTTTTGAAAATAGAATTACTCACTGCCTAATTTCTTTGGCGTTGGTTTAAGAATTACTTTTACAGATTCACAACGGTTATTCCCGATTGCTTTTGGGTTTTGTTATGTCTTGCGAACAATCAAAGGGCGATAATTAATACAAAATGTAAGAACATATAGGGGAAAAAAATTAAAACAAGAGGGGAAAAAATGACTCAGAAAACTAAACGAAAAAGGTAACTTTTTATAGGTAAGTACTTTAATGTAAAACCAGAAGTCTAGTTAACTTTTCCGTCGATTTTACTGAAGCGGGTGTTAAGTCTTATGCGTCTCCACGGTATGCTGTTTATGAGGACATGAGTAAGAACAAGTTCAAGAATGGACCAGATCAGATCATTTTTAATGGTACCTCCAGTCCTAAGGTCTGTTATGAAAACCCTAAACTGCTCTAAGATTTGTATTTTTTAAATATTCTGTTAAATTTTCATATTAGATCACATTCAGGCATTGAATGTAATTTCAAAAATTATAAAAGTGGGCGTGCCAAAGGGAGATATTTCGAAAATTGTTTCTTGCACCTCAAATTTAAATGGGACTTGCACGAAAGTTTGCACATGGACTACTTTTATAGTCATAAACATCCTCTCGAAAAATTTAAAGGATCGGTTCATTATTAAGGATGTGCCTCCAGTGCTAGGGTCTGTCAGACAAATTTCAAAAACTGTCCTAGAATTATAATTTTTCGCTATATTTCAATGATATTTGGAATTTGTGTTTATATTTAAGCGTCCGATCGAATTTTCAAAAATTAGAAAAGTTCTATTTAATTTGCTGTGTTGAAACTAGACTCGATTGAAGGTATGTCATCTTGGTCCCACCACTAAGTCATCTTACTATTTCCCTACCCTATCTACTTACGTCGAGTTAACACCATTTTATGAAGATCTATGGCATTCGCTGGTTTACCAAAATATTTACTTCTTCTTATCTGGCTCCAGGTCAAAACTTTTCGTTATGAATGAAAACTAAAAAAGATTCGATGACATTTACAGTTTACTCTCTTTTAAGCGGACACCTACGGGACCAAAAAATGTGTCCGCTTAAGAGGAAACCATTTGAGAAGCTGGAATACTGGAGCATTCCCGAAAAGTGTTCGTTTAAGAGGAGTGTCCGCAAAGAGCTAGTACACTGTACATATCTCTCAAAAAAAATTCGATGGTCAAAATGACGCTTTGGTTCAATCGTAAGCCGACTTAAGTACTTATTCGTGATTGCCATAGATTTAGAAGATTTAGAAGTACAAAAAAAAAACCTTTCAGTTTAAGTAGAAAAATGTTATGTGTCCTAATAGCTGATTTTATTCGTTCCTCTTCAGCGTACATACATACATATTGTATATGTACATACTTGTGTACCCGTCGTGACTCATGCCTTATGATAGAGAAGCAACGGTTGGAAGTAGATGATCCATTAAGACCAACGTTTCGATTCAGTTTTATTAAGCATAAAAGATGAGCAGCCAGATGGCCAAATCATAACCACATCATTTACTGCAGAGAGACTTGCCGACAAGTACCACCTAGCTACATACAAGTATACATATGTACGTATGAAGGTGAAAAAGTTCGTTAAGAGTGAAAATGGCACATGAAGTCCGGAAGCAATTAAGCGACCTTTATCTATCAACTCGCTATTCGGTGTAGTGTGTGTGTGTGTGTGTGTGTACGAGGAGTTCACATGGCATGTCTAGTGTTGTGATGCAACGGAATTAACTGGAGTTGCTAAGTTCAGACATATGTATGTACATAGGTAGTGGATACGTTGCCAGAACAAGGCGTCTAATTAACAGTATTGGAAGCTTAGCCGCAACGGTTCAAGTCAAAGGCGTTTGCTCAAATAAGGGAATATGCAATCATGAAAACCTTATGAATTTTGCTTGATGTATGGTAAGTGGGTACATGAGCATGACACATCGGACTCCACACACATGCACTCGTATCTTATATGATACTAAGGGATTTTTTATGACTAATTCCTTCAACAAAATCAAACTTCATATCTTATAATGGGGGATTTTATGGCGCATTCTTCGGTAGCTTATCTTAGTTTTTTTTTTTCTATCTTTCTTTATTTTACTGTTTCAAGTGCTAGAACGTTGTTGTTATTTTTTTTTTCCAATGTAAACAGTTAATTATTTCTGGGGCTACCTTATCTGCTAGCGAAGTGTTTGGGGTCAACCTGAAATTATAGGTCTGCGTAGGAATTCAATGTTATCGGTTTTTCCGACTTAATTTTCCTGCTCAGTGATTGAACGATGAGAATGATGGGCGTAGAATATGAGAGCACTGAGGCTTTCGGAGTGAATAAATAAGGAGGAGTTCAAGGCTGGAAGCCTCAGCTCTATATCATTTGTACATCAAGAGTGTTTTCTTTAGAGAAAGTTTTAACATTTTATCGCATACAAACCCAAATATAGTTTCTGACAAAAACCAAAAAACAACGAAACGGAAAAATTTGTACTTTTTGATCAAAAATGATATATAAACGAGTCTGGATAGTATGAATCACAGGGGGAGTGAGCACCTCTGTAGTAAGAACACATGAAATGGGGCTTATGAAACAGATGACGCTGGTATTCTAACTTTTTGCGAAAAGGGCGTTTAAAAATCCATGAGAGAACGTAAGAAACGAAAGTCCCTATTGAGTTTTTTCGAAAACTGATCAAATGAAGCAGATTAAACATACGAAAACTGAGCTTCAATAGTCTGAACAACCTCGGTAATATGAACAGTCCTTTGAGATATTAGTTCATCTATCTAGACTCTGATGCATATAGTCGAAACTCTCTATAGCGAATTCTAAGGGACCGGAACACTGGTGCCAGATTTTTAGGAGAATATTCCACTGAATGTCTTAAAACAAAGCCAAAATCCCCTAAAATTTAATATTGAAATGTCCTAAAAGCTAAAACTTGGTCCCATAAAATTTTCACTGATCTCTTTTATGCCCTAATATGCTTTGCAGACGTACAATGAAATCTCGGGATTTCAGAACAAAATTGAAATCGCCTGGATTTCAAATGTCAAATTTGTTCTAAAATTGTCTGAAATCTCGAGATTTCGTTGTACTTCTGGAAAGCATATTAGAATCCACTAAACATCGTACTATAAATATCTTTTAATTTAGGAGAGATTCCCCTTAACTGGCAACAGTGGACCGGGAAAAAATTCGTTACAGAAAGGATTCGTTATAAGGAGAAAAAAAGGCACTAAAAATGTAGCGAAAGGTTCGTCAGAATATTCGCTATAGAGAGAAATTCCTTATAGAGGAAATCGTTATAGAGAATTTCGACTGTAAATTCGACGGGGAATTCCTTCCCCGGGAATTTTCAGAATCGGGCTGATAGTCTCCTTCCTCTAAAAAGAACCCCCCAAATTTTTCCTCCTCGTGCTGAAGCGATTTTGATATCGGCATTCTCCCCTCTTATAGGGTTTTTCCCCTATGTACTTTATGATGGATTACTGTGGCTATGCAGGTCTACTTCGTAACTTTTTCGAAATCGAACTCGAAGGCGAAAATCGTGTATGATGAAACACCTTCAATATTGTTTTCACGTTCAATTCTAATCGCATTCTTATCGCAAAAAAAAAAACAAATATTGGAAAAAAATAGAAAAAATTATAATCACCTCGAAAAAATCACCCAAGAACCTTTAATCAAAGCAGCGCAATGGCGCTTCCAAAGCAGACTAGGCCGACTGAGTCGGAGCGAGCTCACGTTCACACAAGTAATTTCGATTGAATAAAGCGCATCGTGGCCAGCTATGGCGCTTTAATTTCGGGGTCAATATCAATATTTGCTCAAGGAAAACACTGGATTGCACTGCAGTGCGATTCGAGGTGGCCGTTTCCTTTGCTCAATCTTCAGAGAGCGCGCGTGGATCCGTCAAAAAAAAAAAATATATATGTAAGAAAGAACGAAAAATGGATCACGTCACGATTTTTTTTTTGGGCGAATTTTAGCAGCGCAACAGCAATGAGAGATTAGTTTCTTGACCGAGCCAGAAAAAAACTGGAAATCTTAAAAAAAAATATGAGCATCAGAGCGAAAACCCGTCGCCGTTGCCAATCACTTGCTGGTTCTGCCGATGCCAATGATGTTTCGGATGCTGATGCTGCTGGCGTTACTATTTCCAAAGACTTAAGCTAAATGCGCATGAGAGACGAGCATGGAGATAACAATTAACATTAGAATAGAAAAAATTGAAGGGAAAAAATAATCGTTTTTTTTTTTTCTCTAAATCAATTTGAAATCAGTCAAATGATTCGTGCCCAGCTTGATATGATCGTTAATCGTTTTTCAATGTAACTCGGAATAAAAACTGATGAACGTTGAACGTTGAACGTTCCCCGTTTACCTGTTCCTACGACGAACGTTCGTCTGCTGATTTTCAAATGAAATTAAGAGAAAATTGCTTTCAGGTTTTTCCTGCCGTTTGCTGGAATTTTCAGAATTTCGCTTTCCCTTAAGCGCCTTGCTAGCTAGCCTGAACAGTAGACCAGCATTTCATTACTTTTTTTTTTTTTTTTTTTTTTTTTTGTTTTCTGTGCAAGACAATCTGAGAAAAAGAAATAAACACAAATATGTAGAGGAAAAATAAATTACTCGAATAATTTCATAGAAATTCTACGTGATCTATGCCTCAATCTCAAGTATTTTTCTTGAATCAAAAAAAAAAAAAAAAAAAAAAGGAAAGAAAAATCAGGTAAATAGAAAAGGAAAATATAAATAAAATCAACTTACTCATTGCTTATCGTATTGTTGTTTAATAATAACAATGATGATGATGATGATGGTCCAGTATGACGTCGATGAAGCACTCAAATCTTTTTGTTTATTCGCATAAAATCTCTAAAAAGTCTTCTGTGTTTCTTCACTCTCTACTTACGTTGCTAATTTTGTTTAGTTTTTTTTTTTTTTTTTTTTCTTTTTGTCTTAAATCACAATCGTTTGTAGATGCAAATCTACCACTTCTTCTTTAAAAGTCTACCAATCGTTTGTGTTATTTCACATTATTTAGCAAATTTCACGCAACACACACTAACTACCCCACACGTCCACATTCCGCGAATTCCAAAATAAGACTGCTCGTTCAGTACAAATATGAGTACCAGCTGCGCGTTTGACTACCGAATAATGAAAATTTGACAGCACTGCGGCACAGCTGCATGGCTGCCGTGTTTCTATTTTTCGTGCAAGCAATGGGATTGGTTTTGAAATCTCTTTTGGTCGATAATTCAGAGCAGTTTTGAATTATGTATGTTTATTCTTGAGCTGAAAATAAATTTTAAATAATTCTTAAAGTTATTTATGTACTTATTCATCACATTCAAGTACAAGTGGTAGATTATTTAGTTAGATTTATTGCTCTCAAAATATTTAAAAATATTTCCTAATACAGTAAAAACGGTATTCTCTTTGATTATATGCGTTCTAATAACAATTTTCAAAAACTAAACTTCTTAAAATGCATTATATTCTTAAATATATAGAATAAATAAATAAATAGAAAACACGAAAAATCGAAAAAAAATCATTGTTGGCAACCTACTTCTTAGTAGGAACAGCTGTTGAAAAGCAACAATTTCCAAAGAGAAATAACAAATCCTTATAGGAATTTATCGAACGCGTGACAAAAGTCATCAGGGAATTATTTTCAATTATTTAAGGAAATATTGGTGCTTTTTCCAACGAAACTCTTGAGAATATGACAGAACAACAAAGTTCCTCGGTGTCAGGCTTTTTTTTCATATCAAATTGCCATTTCAAAACGAATTGATTGCTTCATATTGCAGAAAACCTATTATGATATGATCTCTCAGTATGCCTTCTTTCTATTTTATATTTTTTCCATCCTAAATACGGTGCCCATCTCAT
Source organism: Chlorops oryzae (assembly GCA_020466095.1). Classification (NCBI taxonomy): domain Eukaryota; kingdom Metazoa; phylum Arthropoda; class Insecta; order Diptera; family Chloropidae; genus Chlorops; species Chlorops oryzae. Next base: position 8,821,655 of record CM035809.1, on the reverse strand, counting down.
ATGTTCGAGCTCACACTAGACAGTGTCAAGTAGTAAAGTAATGACTTTTCCAACTGGGATTCTGTTTACAAAGTTCTTATGGACGGATTGGAAAACAAACTTTTGGGCATCAGCCTTGTGGCACAGGAAAAGCTCCAAGCAACAATCTGCTCCATACCGGGCAAGAAATATTTGGTTATTGAAGGCGATTTAATAAAACCACTGGAACATGTGTGCTCCGCTTCATGGTTAAAGTAAAGAATTGCTGACGAAAAAGTGCCTCTTTTAACAGTAAAAACCGTTTAGTCCCATAAAAAATCAAGTGAAATGGGCATCTAAGCACTTTTTCATTACAAAAACTAGAAATTTCGTTATAAATTTAAATTATTTATTTATTCAACAGGTTGAAGGGTATTCAGAGAATTTTCAAATTCGATGCACAACATTCAATAGTTTGCGATCAGGAGCAATTGCTGGTGTTTATAATTGGTATGTTTATATAAAATTTCATTTAAATGTATGGGAGTACGTTGTATGGGAGTACGTAGTATCCCAGCAGATAATTATGGATTAATACCTTAACCGAGCAAAAGAAGAGTAATGACTTATCACATTCATTTGGACTAAGACGACGAGCATAATATATTTGCTCCGCTTATGTCTCTTTCTTGAATTAGAAAAGACTACTCCACTTGATCTCCTTTCCGAGGTCAAAAGGATTACTCCTCCGCCGGGAGGAATTTGAGCATTCTCTAGTAATCCATTACTCGCAAATGAGCGATCTAAGATTACTCTTTGGATGATCCAATTATCTGCTGGGATGGGAGTACGTTGTATGGGAGTACGTATGTATGGGAGTACGTATTAGAGTCCGACCGAACCTTCGGTTTCGGTTCGGCCACCGAATCGTCCTAAATTTTCAGTTTCGGTTTCGGTTCGGCTTTAGCTCGGAAAAGGCCGAAACCGAAACCGAAACTTTCAAACATATTTTAGTATTTTGAAAAAGAAAAATTTTCACATTTTACTGTTATGGAGTGGCTCTGGGATAGCGTAGGAGATGCGTGCTATGCTGTTGATCCCAGGGTCCGAGGATCGATTTCCGACCCAGGCGAAACGGAGTGTAACGGTCCAGGGCTAGCACTTGTTTTTCAAAAACTCCACTGCAACATACATACATACATACTGTTATGGAAATACCAAAAGACTTGAAACAAAACTTTGTACAACTACTTAAAGTGAAAAAGCCTTAATTTTAACAAAGTGATTTCTGGACTTTTTTTTTTTTTTTTTACACATAATACTGTTATGTCTTTTTTTACATTAGTAATGTATATGCCTCGGAATTTGAATATGTAAAAAAATGAAGAATACAATGAAAAATACAAAAATATATTCAGAAAATATTCAAAAAAAATTTTTTTTTAATTCAAAAAAATCAAAATATTCAAAAAATTCACAGTCAAAAATTCCAAATTAGTTCGATTTAGTATACCTACCTATTAAAATGTTGAATTGTCAAATTAACAAAAAAAAACGCCTACTTCAGTGAAAAAAATATTCAAAAAGCACAGTTAAATGCAAAAAAAAATTCAAAAAAATTTAAAATATTCAATAAATTCAAATAATTGAAAAAAAAAATTGAAAATATTCAAAATCCGAGCTCTAGTAATGTATATATTTTAAATTCATATATATACTAGCAAACAATAAAATTAGTTTTGTTTCTCAGATATGAAAAGTTTCGGTTTCGGTTTCGGTTCGGCCACCGAATCTTTAAAAAATCCGAATATTCGGTTTCGGTTCGGTTTCGGTTGAAAATTTTGACTTCGGTCGGACTCTAGTACGTATGTAGAGAATATCGGTATGTTTATATAAAATTTCATTTAAATTAAATTGTGTTCTAAATTCGAATTGTTCGTTTTTACAAAATGGCAGACAATCGCATGAGCTCCTTCGAAGCAACTCTTAAATTTATAGAAAGACAACAAATTAATGATTCGCTAAGACCAGACATTGGTGACATCAAAAGATTCCATATAATTTGTGTTCCAAATTGCCATGCGTACTTTGCAACAATTCTCGAATCACAAGGTCTTTATGGCGCTGTTCAATTACATCGATTCAATTGGGATTTTATAACAATTGATAAAAGAGTGCTTAGCCTTGAAGTGCCTTATGTGAGTCTTTAGTTTTTGAATTAATTTCCTTCTGTTTTGTTTTTTTTTTAGATTATATTTAATTACCCTTTGTTAGACTTTCCAGGAGATTTTTTTAAATGGTGATACGTCACTTTTAACTTCTTTAGCGCATAGTCTGCGTGTTCTTCAAGCGCTATGTGGACGGCCGGAGCTGATGATAACATTTGGAAGTCACGCGTCCAATATCGCTTCCATGATCAAATCGCTCGGAATACTAAATAAAAACGATTCAGGGAACTCTCAGAAAATTGACGTAATGTTGATAATCGATCGCAGCAAGGATTATGCCTCATGTTTACTGACTCCCGCCATATATTCAGGACTTTTAATGGAAGTTTTCGATTGTGCTGCTGGCGAGCTTACCGTACAAAGCGATACAAACAAAATTCAGCGACAAAAACTAAAATTATTCGATCTCGAGGAGCGATCAAAGGAAAAATCCAGCAAAGAGACAAACAGCACACTTAAAAATCTCAAAATAAAATTAAGTTCAACGAATGACGAAGTCTTCGAAGATATTCGCTATAAGCACTTTAGGCAAGCATCAAGTCAAATTCGCTCACAAGCGAAATCAATTGGCATTGAGGTGCAAAAGTTAAGTGGCATGAAGCTCGAAGAGATGCACGAGTACGTTGCTAGAAAATTGCCAAAAATCACTGAGCTCAAATCGAAAGTTATGCGTCATTTGAATGCTAGCGCAAAAATTATTGAAATGTTGGCCACCAATTTCCAAAACATACGCGCTTTAGAGGAAGACATCCTAAATAATGTCTCTAGGAAGCAAATACTACAAAAGATCGATGAACTTCTAACGACTGATGCCCAGCAATATAATACACTGCGTCTGCTGTGCCTATTTCATCTGAGTATTGGACTCGAAACTGAGGAACTCACTACATTTATGCGTAATTATTGTAATTACTTTGGCGCCAAATGTATGAACGTGTTTCAGATCCTCGCCAAAGCCGGCCTACTTCCTGAATTGCAAGCCGAGAAATCTAAAAAGGTCTCAACCACTAAGCTACTAGCGAATTTACCTATTCCAAAATTTCAGCAAACCATTTTCCAAGCCAATTCCAATCGTTTACGACTCATGGCTTCATCCTCTTCGGATAAGCTCGGCGAAAGTCAACCGAGCAGTACTAGCAATAGCAATAGCAATATCAGCATCTCTTCCAATGATAGCAACAATTGCCCAAGCTACGTATTCAATGGCCTTTACATTCCCGTGATCGCACAACTGTGTGCCTTGATAGTCAAGTTCTCAAGTACAGAAGATCTTGTAACAAAATTTAATATGCTTCCAGATCTTGAGCTTCATAGTGTAAGTTTGACATATTAGTGGCCTATCTACATTCGAAATCGCAAACGTTTTACTGATAAATTTCATAAGAATCTTGACAAATTTTTGAAATTTCCGATTTGATCATATTGAAGTTTACTATTATTTTTTAAGCTTATAACGAAATATAAAAAAATTTTTAATATAACATTAGGGGTATTCACAAAGGCGTGTTAAAAACGTTGGAAGTCGGAAAATCGGAAAATTGCGACTTATTAAAAAAATATTGAACTTTTTTTGTATCTTGCACAACTTTTTAAGCAGCGAAAATTTTCCGATTTTCCGACTTTACTATTTTCCGACGCCTTTGTGAATACCCCTATTATTTTATATGGGAATGCAAAATCTCGTATAATGTGCAGAGGCTAATTTCCATACGATGGATTATGCATGAAAACATCCGCTACTAAAAAAAACACGGCACTCTGTATTTCTTTGTATAATCCAAATGTCTTTGGACTATAAAATGGACCATATAAAATAATGTTTTTCATGAATTTCAGCCTGATGCCGCAACTGTTTTCAATCCGAAATCATATTTAAATGCTGTGAAACAAAACGAGCTACGAAATATCTTCCCGCTACGTGGCAATGCACAATTTTTTGTTCATGTAATGTAAGTTGAAATTGTAAATTAATCAACTAACATGTTTTATAACATAATTTTTATCTCATTGGTTCTAGTGGCGGCGTTACGTACGCTGAAATCGCCGCATGCAATCAAGTTGAACGTATTACTGGCTGTAAAATTTACATCGCTTCCGACTCCATTGTAGCAGGCTCGGATTTGATAGGCAGTGCCTTTTGATATTTCTCAAATATAATATTATATTTAAGCATAAAGCTAATAAATTGTACAAAAGTTGAAAATTTTTCTGCAAATATCTCTCATGCCAGTGTTTCAAATGTGAATTTAACGGCTGCACAAGCACAAAACATAGAACATGTTTTTTCTAAGAAGTGTTTAAGGGTCTTACGTTGATCTAAACGCATAAATTTTACCTCCTTTTTGGAATATTTTTCCCCATAGGACAGTAAAGTTCAATCATTTTAATCCCCACTCTCTTCTCTCCCACAAACGCCGATTTGATGAACGATGTTGCCGTACGTGTAAACGCGCGCAAAATTTCGCTTAAAGTTTTGACTCGCGTTACATCGATCGCTGAGATGGAGGAGCACTGAAATGAGCTAAAAATACGAATTCCATTCTGAAAATGTACATGCGTATTTTTAAAATATTCTAAGAATATACACAAAAACATATTAAAATTTTTTCCATTTGTCTCCTTCTTAAAAAGACGAAGTCGTGGTTATAGGTCGGGCAGCATCGACATAATTCTAACTTATAATTACCTTCGTGTATCAGCTGCTTCTATTTGCCATCAGCCGGTTCGTTCATAGTGAAATTCCTAGCGATTAAATAGTTTAAGGTTTGTAATTGTGATTGTTTTGCCTAAATTACCTCAAATATTTGTTTAAAAGTGACTATTCTGACAAGCTGCGGCTCGTAATTGGTTGAGATGCAAAAACCTACGTTTCAAAAGACCCAATATTGTTGTGGATGTTTATTGTTTTTGGTTTTTTCGTTTTCGAGACCTTGATTCTCGAATTATTTTAATCTTAAATAGAATTTTAATTTTTTACATTATACTTTAAAGATGCTTCATCAAATTCGGCGCTCTTTCCACTCAACTTGTCTACTAATGACCAGGAAGAAGCCAATGCCCGGTATTCGCCATCAAATTGCAGCACTAGAAAATGCACCAGACCTGAAAGAAAACCCGGAAGACTTTGAGGATTTGGAAGCTGATTTTACCCAAGTCAATCTCACACATAGGGAATACGAAGCTGAATTGGAAGCTCGCAGGGATCGAGTGCGTCATATGATAGTGAAGAATAAGTACTTTCCGGAATCGCGTTTGCCAAATTTTTTATTTTATGCCGAAAAAGAGGAAATACGGAACCTGCACGCACGAGATCCTGAAGAATGGACTATTGAACGATTGGCGGAAAGTTTCCCTGCAACAACAGAAATTATAAAGAAAGTCTTAAAAGCCAAATGGACGCCTTACTCCATCAAGCGAATACATACGCACGATAGAACTGTTATACACAATTGGGAGCTACTGAAAGAGGGTAAAACCAATGAAATACACCTACCAAACGACCTGAGAGAGCATCTAAATAAATTCGCTAACAGAACCTTCAATCATGTTCCATCAATGAATTACAAGGAAACACTAATCCCAAAGCTACCGAAGCCCAAGAGTAATGAATTCAAATCAATTATAACAAGTTGTAAGAAATACGCTGAGAAGGAACACAAAGAAAGAGAGGGTTTAAATACCAAAAATACAATAGAAAATCCCTTTAAAAATAAAATTAGTGACCCAGAAAAGGAAACATTTTTGCTCGAAGAAATTCAAGATCATCGTAGAATGCGTTTTGAAGATTGGCAGAAAGAGAATATGGGTCAGTTTAAACAGCTAGAGACTACTGCAAAAGAGCTTTCAAGGAATGACGACAAGAATGAAAACTCAATGATGGCAACAACACCTTCAAATCCAAATGGAACGGGATATATTGAAAAATTCGAGAATACCGAAATTGTCGTGAGCGCAGAGGATACTAAACGCTATGAAATGTCCAATTTTAAGGAACGTGTTCATATTCCACGGAAACTTTGGAGAAAGGGTTTCACCTATCGCATTGAAGACTGTTATTACGATGATGATGGAGAATTTCTGTACCGTGTACCAGGCATGTCCGGGAATCAACAAATGCAGAGCAAAAAGGACAGCGAGAGATAGGAAAAATTGTAAAGTTATGTCAATAAATAAGAGGAGTACCTATAGAAACAACAGAGACACAATACATATTGTTTACAAATAATCGTTTATATATATTGCAAAATACTTGAAGTGATGAGACTTTACTTGAGTGTCAAATGTGATCGATCGCATAAATACTATATCGGTTGGTATACATATATATATATATATATATTCTTCGTTCACGTTGGTCAGAGGTCCATCGCGATTATATATAAAACGGTTTTTCCTTTTGTTAAAATCAACACTTATGCCACTACGGAATATTGTTCATCTCTGTTCCTCACTTTCTACATGTAGATCTACACACATATATTATTTATATATAACATTAATTAGTATAATAACTATGTATAACAATAATAATCAAAATAATAATTAGTACAACTAAACGTGTGTGTGTGTGTGTGTGTGTACCCTTTTTACAAAACATCACGCCGTGGGCATTGCGATTCCTCAATAGTAAAGGCCTTTGTGCAGGCATATTTTGAATCAGGTCTCATATTTTAATTGCCAGTGCATTTCTGAATTGTGGAATGGATATTTAACAGAATTGGCTTTAAGGTAACTTTACTCTCAGTTGTAGATAATAGCATGATTTTTTTTTATTAACTGCTGGCTCTGAGCCAAACGCAGTCATCCTAAAATTGAAAAAAAGCTCCCAATTGTTTGTTAGTTTATTCACTACTAATCGTGCTATTTTCGTTTAATTCTTCGAAGTTTTCTTCGTACCAAATTCCGTTCGCTATGATTCAATCGAGCCCTTTTAAAAATTTGAGAAGACATAATGGGTACCACCAAAAAACAAGGGGAAAAAAAGATTTGTAATTAAAAAAAAAAGGCGCTTTTGTTTCTGCATAAAATCGTCCCAGTACTGTGTGTGTGTGTGTGTTTATTGCTACGACGCAATTTGCACTCAGTTCGATTTCGCGGAAAATGGACTGCAAGAGCCAACAGAACCTGTTGGCGGAGTTGGCGTTGAACCGCCCCGTATACCATCGCCTTCACAGACATATTTACCTGTAAAAACAAGAATTTAAAGTTAACTATTAAATACTGCCAAACGTTGATTTACCAGAAACAAATCGCCTCTTCACCAGTGACAATCGATAGCCACCTCCTTGTAGCTCAAATTCAATGCCAGATAGTGTTGTGCCCTCACAATTAAATTGAGTTGTTAGTAACGCTGCAGTCGATGGTCCTTCGTTAAGCTCCAGCCGTGCACGCAATGTACCAACACCACCGTCCGGAGAGTTTTGCGAGACATCGGTGAAATTCCAAACCAAACGATTGGACTCGCCGAGCCTAAAAGCAATTGATGATGATGATGATATTATTTTTAATGGACAGATTTGAAAATTTGATTCAGAACCACATACCATACGGAGTGCGGCTTCGATTGTACGTTACGGACGGAACCGTTCACGGGCACCGATAATTTTACATTCAATAAAGGTGATGCACTCGCCATGGCATGATTGTTATATTTATAATCGATTTTGAGTGCTGTAAACGTTTGCTCACACTTCCAATAGCAAACCAATTGAAAGGGACACGATGAGGCACCTGGTTTAGAGCGCGCTTGATATTTCAGTATGTCCACATTGAAATACGATGCATTCGGATTATGCTCAGCTTGTCGACGTAGTAATGCAGTTAACGCTGCCATATTAAATTCGATTACTGTGCTAAAGGCGGTCGATTGAGCGCGATCACTGGAGAGAAAAAAAAATAATATATATAATAATTATGGTGTTAGGGTATGTATGTATATGTATTCTGGCTGTAGGGTCCCAGCGGGAAATGTCACCCTGACATCACCGGTGAAGTCAGGGTGACTTGTCACCCTGGCATGCGTGACAATTCATAGGACGCCTAGCATGACATTTGTACAGGAGTTGGACAGTGATTTCACCGGTGACATGTCCTACTAGGAGGAGCGATGGCGAAAAAAGCATTTAAGAGAAGTACATGCTCTTTTCTCTTTCAATGTTAATTTATAGAATCCATAGCTGGTCAGTTGAAAACTCTCTTCTTTGCCCTCTCTTTGAATATTTCGAAAATTTTTAAAAATCAATTTTTAATAATTTTTGTTCGCCTCAGCCAGGGATCGAACCCGCGATCTTCGGATTCAGAGTCGAGCACTCATCATCTACGCCACTTCATGCTAACGCTGAACTGACGCGAAAACCTTATTTAAATTTCAGTAGCCAATGAGAGGCGAGCACATGAACAGCATCCATCCACGATGACATGTCCTCCAAGATGTCATGCATGACAATGTCACCTATATGTCATCGATGACATCACTGGTGACTTTGTCATGCAGGAGATAATTTCCCGCTGGGGTACATCGGAATTTTAACTCACATTTGAACTAGTTTCGAATTTGGTATGAGGTTCTCTAAGTTCTGCACATTCTTAATGCGAAATCCTAGCCTCGCTGGATTTGGATTATTAGCAAGTAGACCGGCAATGCCAGCCGGAAAAGAAAGCATCATGTCACCAGATATTTTTACCTGACATCGCGATTCATCGGAACCTCTGCAAGAGTCAAAAATCGTATATTTATCGAGACATATATTTTCGTTGAAATCGTTTTTTTTTTTTTTTTTTACCTAAAGAAGGCGTGTATAATCTCATGGAATGCAACGGCCAATGGTATCGTATCCGAGATGCCAATCGTTAACGGTGAAGGACCGCGAGACGAACCGATGCCACCAATTGCAGTTCGAAATTCAAGACTACCAATGCTGTCAGCCCTATTCATCGGTGACGGACTATTACGACCACGCGCTACACTTATACCAGCGGATGTCACCATTTCGGAACGTCTTGACGGTGGCCGTGGTATGGCGATACTGCCGCCTGATGTCGGTGTCGGTATCTGGCGACTATTTGCTTTTGCTAAACTTGCCGAAGCTGGCGCTGATGCACTAACCTCCTCACCAAGTTCTGAGAAAATGTCACCTAAATCGGCGTACCTGCGAAAATTATTACCATGATTATATCGGAATCACAATTGAAGACGCTTTTTACCTTGTATTGTTGGTCATCGAAAGGGTGGGACTTTGCAGCGGAGCATATGGATGTACTGTCGCAGTTGGTGTTGATGCATTCGATATTTCAGGAGATTGCTGACGCGATGGAATTCGCGATTGCTGCAGCTGTTGACTATGCTATACGGATAAAGGTGTCATTAAGCATTTAAAGTGAACTAGAGCCGAGCCATAAATAAGACTTACCGAAAAAACACCAGTTGGCGATAGCGATATATTCTCAACGGTCGCACGTAGCTCATCGACGCTAGCCGACATGGGTGCTTGACCGTTATTTAAAGGTTTGATTTTCACGTGAATACGTCGTTCAGGCTTGTCGTGATCGGAGTCCGAATCCGAGTCACTATAGAAGCTTCCAGCTATTGGAAACAAATTTATTTTAAACAAATTTAAGGATGTATAAAACGTAATACCGTTGTCCTGTCGTTCTTCCCAAGCGACCTCCTTTGCTGGCTGCACACTATAGCCGTCTTCATCGACCTCAGCAACCGATGCACCTCCTGCAACTGTTTTATCCGCTTTTGCACCGCTTGTAACATTTGTATTAGAACTCTGTGCCGAAGCACCCGCAGCACCAACCATAGCTGCACCAGAAACTCCACTTCCAATCGCTGATGCTGGACTTTCACTATTCGCAAGCACTGAATTAGCGCCACCAAAGCTTAAGCCGCTTGCTGTCGTTAGCTTTGAACCCGATTTCGTACTTTCAAAATGGCTATCGAAATTGGTACCTGCTGAGTTACGATCGATTGCCCTGGGAAAAGCGAAATTGCGAATGAAAAATTAAAGAGCTAGAAAATTATGGTATACAGTCGAACTTCCTTATAATGAAGTCGCACGGGACCAGAAAATCACTTCATTAAATAGAAATTTCATTTTACAGAAATTATTAACACGTACCAGACCTGGGCAGTCCAATTACAAAATTGTAATTAATTACACAATTAATTACAATTACTTGTAATGGTAATTGAAGAATATTCAATTACAATTACTTGTAATTGTAATTGGAAAATTTTGAATTACAATTACTTGTAATTGTAATTGGGAAAATTCAATTACAATTACTTGTAATTGTAATTAATTTTTTTCAATTACAATTACTTGTAATTGTAATTGAATTCTCCCAATTACAATTACAAGTAATTGTAATTTAGTGTGTAATCAATTACATGAAAGTAATTGAAGCATATATAGTAATAATTACATTTTTGAAGTATTGGAAAATATTCAAATATTTAAGTTACGGTTTTGAATTGGGATTGTAAAATGAGTCAGTGGCTTGGAGTTAGAATGCTTAACTGACACGCGGTGGGACCCGGGTTCGATTCCTGGCAGGTGTGGTTTTTTTTTTTACTTTTCAAATTCAGCACAGTTGATTTTATTATAATATTTTGAAGTTGACAATACAAGGCCGTCGGTAGTGTAGGGGGTAGTGTGCTTGATTTGTAATCCAATTGATGAGGGTTCGATTCCCCACAAAGTAAGAGTTTTTTTTTAAAGGCAAAATGAGCTATTTGCCTCAAAGCAGAGCCATGCGAGACAAATTGGCGCCTGGTCAAAAATCCATTAATTATAACGTTAAATGCATATTTTTGTTCAGCTTGGAGTCCCCTCCATACGGATGGAGCCTATTTTTCCTTTTTGGCTTCAGCGGTGCCTCAATGATCAGTCGCAGGTTGACGGATCTTAGGTTTCCCCATGGACCTACTGACTCAATGTCATATCCACAGTTATTATACTTATTAATTGATGCATGTGTATATATCTAAGTAATTTTTTTATAACTAGAATTACAAATTGTAATTGAAGTTTTTTCAATTACAAATTGTAATTGTAATTTAAGTTTTTCAATTACAATTACAAGTAATTGTAATGGAAAAATCTTCAATTACAATTACAAGTAATTGTAATTGAAAAAATTTTGTAATTCGACTGCCCAGGTCTGACACGTACACTGAAAGTGGAACGAAAAAGCTGTGCATTTGAAATAATTTCATAGTAGGGAGAACTTCATTGTATAGACGTTGTTCACTATACGGAAGTTCGACTGTACTTGTTTTAAAATACCCAGCTTACCCAGCACCATTTTCTTCTTGTATATTGTCCGCTGATCCGCCATCCTTCTTTTTCTTCGACTTTTTCGCTTTCGTTTTCTCACGTCGGCTGCGCAATATGCCCGAAACTGGAAACGACGATAAAAATTTTAGTTAATAACACGTAACTCAAGGAGCATGTATAAAAAAGGACTGCTTTTATATACTACTGTTCAGCTACGACTACACCTACAGACACAGAGTGTGGCATGCCCATTACAAAAATAAAGAAGAAGGTAACAAGTAATAATATGGACTCAGTTAGAAACATTAAAAGTTCACTTTTAATTAATGAGTTTATTAAAAATTCTACATAAAATATTTAGAAAAGTTAAAAAGAGATAAGTAAAAAGATAAGAGTTCAAGTTGAGAGAGAAGTAAGTTTTTTCATGCTTTATACTGAGGTCACACCGTAGCCAATATCCTTTCCAGCTTCCCAATGTCATCACAATAATATGTTTCTTCGTGTCCATTTCTTCAAATTAAATCATAAGTAAATTGGGTGCAAAAATAGTAACAGAAAAATTAAAAAAAAAAAAAAGAAGTTCTAAAACCAAAATATTGAAAAGGAGTTCCTCCATTAGAGAGAAGACAACTTGTTTTGTAACATAAGGGTATGAAATGTAAACGGGATTTTATAAAAACAAAAAAAAAGGGGGGGGACTTTGAAACTGCCTCCACCACAAGATTGTAGTTTTCCAAGCTTTCATGAAATCGTATGAAACGTGCAACATTTTCAACATAAAAGGATACAATTGAAGCTTAAAAAATAACCCGAAAAGAAAGAAAAAACCATTTTTGACTGGACTCAAACTTTGGCGATTCCATTTCTATATGTTCTCAAGCAATAAGAGAAATTGAGGAACATTTCAGAAACAACACAACCCAGCGGCCAAAATGCTGCTTACAGAAGCGATGAACCGCAGCACATTTCGTAGGCCGTAGGCGGTAATGCATACGACCTCATATACCATCCTAGTATACTTTTTCTCGAGCGTGTCCGTTTTGTAGTGTGAACGCCTACCAAACCCTACATAAAGTAAGGTATTGGTAGGCGAATACTTTGTATTCTATTAATAGGCAGGTCGCTTACTGTCTCGTATACTTTGTAGGCGGTAAGCACTGTTGGCCGCTGGGAACACAAGAAGCGTCCATTTTTGTCTTTTAGGAAGGAAAAAAAAAAAAAATGAAATGGAAATTAAATTAAAAAATAATTTGCTATCCAGTTGCATTAAGAAAGAAAATAAAACACCAAGGAGACACCGAGTGTTCTTGAACGAGAAAGTGCAAAGTGCGAGTGTATTGAATACGTCTAAGAGAGAGCGAATTTTCAAGCTCGAAACTTATAAGTTTATTTGACTTTGAATTCCTTTCGTTCTGAGCTTTTCTACTTTTTTTCGAACGCATACCCTGGGAGTTTGAGGTGAATATATTTAATAGCGATGTTGTACGACGCGAACTATTTGTTGTTGCAACTGGAAATGCTTGTTTGCTAAACTGTTGTTCCTGTTGTGGCTGTGACTGTGACTGTTGTTGTTGTTGTTGTTGTTGTTGATGATGAAGATGAGGAGAAGCATGAAGATGGTGGTGGTGATGATGATGGTGGTGGTGATTCGTGGACGATGATAAGCTTTCATCTATTGATGTTGATAATTTATCGTTGCTTCTCTTCGTAGGAGATGAAAGTTGTTGATGCTGTCGCTGATCTAAAGTAGTTGAATTTGTTGTTTGTTTTGTGGTTGGAAAAACAGTAGTAGGAAACGGTAGTAAGAGTTTTTGATACAATTGAAAACAAAGTAGAAGAAGAAGAAGGAAAAGGATATATTAAAAGAGAAACATCATCAAAGAACGAGATCACAATATCGTATTCGGTGGCAAAACAACAAATCAACGAAATGGGAATATGGATAAAATAATCTGGTCTTCAATGAATTTTATGACTATATATTAGGCTCGAGTTACTTTTAATTGTGCAAGAGTTATGTTTTTGCTACTTTGGGCGATCTAAGGAAGTGCATTACCCGATCGAAAAGAAATACATATGGACAAATTTCACAAAAGATCCATTTTTGTAACGTTACCAGCAATCTTTAACCGCTTTATAGCTCCTTAACTATAAGTGCAATCAAAAATATTTTAGTCCACATTTTAGTGAAAGGCTTTCTTTCTCATTGTTTTTAACTGTTTGGTATATTAAGGTCCTATTTTGGGCCTCCAAAAGCAAATTTTTTAAAGAACTAGTTCCAAGTTGAATATTGTGGGCCTTATTAAGTCGACTCAATATAATTTTTTCGACAAAGTTTTATTCGGAATAAAAAAAAGACAGGGTTTTTCGCCCAACCATTTTATTTTGAATAAAGTCCGAATATTGGTATTGACATCAAGACTTTGCAAAATTATCAAAAACTTTTAGAAAAACGTTGTTCTTCTTCTCACGCAAAATTAGATCAAGCACGTTGTTTTCACTTCGGCCAACTTTGTTGATCGATTACTATTGTGAAGTAAATATAAATGCTTTAGAACATGCCAAAAATCATTATGCTGGGAGGGCTAGAAATAGGTTTTTTGAAAATCGGTCCTTATTATGACCAAGTTCTTATTTGGGTCGAGTACGTTAGTTAAAAAAAAAATAGGGATGTGCCGGATAGTGAATTTGCCGAATAACCGGATATCGGATATCCGGTAAAAAAATATGTAGCCGGATACATAGTATCCGGCCGGATATTTGAAATTTTTTTTCTCTGTATGAAATTGCACTTTCGCTGGCCACAATTGAACAGGTTGTCCGAAATAAATGATTTTCTGGCAACGCCATTCATTAGTATAGTGTAGAGCTGGAAAACATTCGATTCCACCATTGATATTATCGATGCTTTTAAATTTCATTAAACTAAATTAATTATTTATCACAAAAAATAATAACCAAATAAAAACTTGGATAATGCTTAAAATTAAAAAAAACATCTATCTGATTGTAAGTATCTAACTAACATCGATGTATTTCAATTTTAAGCATTATCGAAGTTCATACTACGACCGTCTATCCTTTTCCATAAGCTACTAAGTTTGTTAGGATTTAATTTAAGTTAATTTGACTTAATTTATTTCGATCAATATCTATTAAAAGAAATTTAAAAACATCGATATCAGCAATCGATATGCTTTTGAGCTCTACCATAATCAGCTGTTCTGATTTATTTTGCACGTTCAACAAAAAGCAAAACTCAAAGATGGACAAATCAAAGTCTGCGGTATGTATCGGTATCCGGCCGGATAGTAGTGATATCCGGTGGGCTTGCCGGATATCTAAAAACCAGCCGGATACGCCGGATACCGGATAGTTACCGGATATCCGGCACATCCCTAAAAAAAAATACTATCTTTGTTATTCGATAGAGTAATGCACATACTTTCTCTAGTTTTCCTAACTATAAATCTCTCAAACTGATGAATATGTCCATGAAGGCAAATATTATTATATGGATATGTATGGTTAGTATGAAATTAATGCATGTCAAAGAGATCATTATACAGGGAAGGGTAGGATTTACTGAATTGAATTGAATTGAATTGAATTGAATTGAATCGAATCGTAAGGATGGTGTTAGTAAATCGTTTTGGATATTTTTGTGTTAAGGCAGACGACATCAATAAACCTTCATTATTATTGTCCTGCAGTGACTGAAGAAGCTCTGGGTTAGGTAAATTTTTGGTGATGACCGTGCCGGTGGAAGAGCCAAAGCTTTCCGTACCGAAATTTCCACTTGAAGTGCTTGCATCAGCAGTAGAAGTGGTCGTAGTTGTTGTTGCTGTTGTTCCATTCGTCCCAGTGCTTGGTGTTGCCGCAGTGCTGGCAATATTTCCTTTGCTCTGATTTGATGAAAACCAATTAAGGAAATTACTTCGAACAGATGTTGATGATGCTGTCGTTGCTGTTGCTGCTGGTACAACTGTTGTTGTTGTTGTTTGTAGTTGATGTAATAGTTTTTGTTGTTTCTGTTGATAATTGCTGTTGTTGTGGTTGTTGTATTTGTTGTTGTTGCTGTATTGTGTTTGTTATTTCAGGTGATATTGGACGTGGTGTTGGCATAACACCTGAAACTGAGTCATCTGCATTGAGTAAACTACCGCTTCCCCCGCTGCCGCTTCCCAATGAGCCTGCCATAATATCAGAACGCGCACCCACTCTTAGGCTTGTTGCGGAATTTGAATTTGTTGCAGCAGATGCACTTACGCTTGGTTGGCTAAGACGCGCTGCTGACGACGACAGTGATGAAGGGTTTTGCTGAGTTTGTGTAGACGATAAGGCAACGTAACTTAGTTCGGGAATTTCTGTAAATAAAAAGTAAGGTTAGGTACAAAATGAATTATTGAATGCGATCGTTTGAAAAAAAAAAGGGGTCGGCGCGGAATGAAAAATTTAAGCTCTTTCAATTGATTTCGCATTTCATTTATTTCCTTTCGAAAGGATTCAAACAACATCGCAAGCTATTTACGTTTATATAAGATAAATATATATAAATAACCTCACTTCCGATTCCGCCTACCCCTTTTACATAAACATACAAACCTGGTTTCTCCAAACCCGTGTATTTATTCAGAACGAACTGTTCTAGTAACTTATCCACAGTCATATCCAAAAATTGACGCTTAAAATCGGAATGCACCTGACCAACCATATCGTGATTATTTTGTATCATTTCCAAATATGTAGATAGGAACTCCTTCATTTGCCGCAAATGGAGCTCTTCAATATCTTGAAAACGCTAAAAACAAAAAAAAAAAAATTATGTGTTGGAAATACTATTTCAATGGCTTGGGTGAAATCACCTACCTTGCACGATAAAGTCATACGCCTTTCGAATTCTGCCTTAATGGGATTATGTTTGTCCAATAAAGCTTTGTACTCCTCTTGCATCTTTTTCAGTTTTGCTTCAACTTTTTCTATATCCTTTTGTGAGGCATTCTCCTTGCGTAGTTTCTCCAGTTCGAGAACTTTACTCGCAAACAGATCACGAGACTTCTGCACAGCAGCCGTCGACGCTTGCATTGCCTGCACGCATTCCAATGTCTGTGACTCTTCCTCCTTTACGGATTTGTGTTTTTTATGCAATTCATCTGCATACTTTGTAACATCCTTAACCAATTCCGTCAGCTTGTGCATCATTTGTAAATGCAACGTTGAAAGCTTCTCTGCTGACGTACGTAATATTGTCCATACTGGCGCGAAAGTGCTACTCAATGTTCCCGTGCTGGCTTTGTGCGCCAATTTCGACATCAACTTTGAGTTTTGCTCTTCGATATTGGATTTCTCCCTGAAGAATTCCGAGAGCTCCTTACTGGCCACTAGTCCGAATTTCATATTATGATATAGCACGTCGAATCCGTTGTTCTTCTCGCCCTTTAAAAATGAGTAAACAAATTTTGAATGACCCCTTCCTTTCTGCCATTGAATAACAAAGCATAGATCTTACCCAAAAGTAATCATTGAAATCAACCGTCATTTTGAACTATTATTGTCGTCTTTTCTTTTTTAATATTTTTTTTTTTTTATAAACCAATAAGGAACGATCAATCGTCCCCTTAAGCTAACCTAATTGAAATTGTTTGTATAAATATAATTGACGTTGACATAGGAAACTGGACGATTAACATTTTTAATTGTTATTGTGTTTTGTTCTCGAGATTTTCATATTGTTATAATTTTTGTGTTGGCGACAGCTTTAACCTGAAAGCAAAGAATGTAATGAGTTATTGATGAAGCTTCAAGAGGAAAAATAGATTTGTGCTGCACCATTCGCACTAAATTGTATATTCTATTTCTTCCATTAAGGGGGTCTTCTCATTGAAAACCCGTTTTTTGGACCCTTTTTAAAAAAATTCTTATTTGAAAACGCAAAGAATAATTGAAAACTTTTTTTATTTATTGTATTACAAAAGGTTCAAAGTAAATAAAAAAAATTTTTTTTGCCTCGATACGTGGGCTGTTCAAAAAGTAATGAGACTTCAAAGTTGGTGGTGAAAAAAAAGGTGCCGATTCCGGGTCTCCGGAGCGTCCGAAATGGAAAAAAAAAAACGGGGTTATAATCAGTATAGATGTAATTCTCGGGTGAACCTCAAGCTTAATTTTGTGATTTTTTTTGACAAAATGGCGGCCATTCAAAAAAAAAATTTCAATTTCGGGCTTTTTTTTTTGTAGTTTAGTGTAAAAAAAAAAATAGTAAAAATTTTTTTAAAATTATGGTCGAGGTTCACCCGAGAATGGTGACAATTCTGCGTCGATTCCACTTTGTTTCATGAAAATCGGTTCAGTTGAACTGGAGATATCATGGCCGCCAGTTCGAAAAACGTGGTTTCGAGATAAACGCGTTTAAAGTTTGAAGCAACGCAAAAATTACTCGTTTTAGCGCAGATCTTGCTCGACAAAGAAGGCTATATCCTCTAAACTATTTCGAATTTCAAAAAATCCTTTTAGGGGCATATTCACAACTACCCAAGCTATAAATAAATGCAAAAAAAAAAAAAAATCGAAAAAAAAGTTGCTCAATGAGAAGACCCCCTTAACAAGCCTAATATTTATTTTCATATTCTTATTTCTCTATAATATACAATGTGTCTACTGACTAATTGAGTTGGTTAATAGCGCGATGGTGCGAACTCAAGCATCCAATTTCGATTTTAACATGTCTCACCCCGTCAACTAAAGTGACGCAACTCAAAATTTGTGAATTTTTGAGTTATGCTATGAATCTGGTTCACAAGTCACCTTCAGCCTTCTATTCCTTTTTGATATAAAAGCCCGTCATGCCTTTCTTCTTGCTTTGATTGACACTGCAATGTATTTTCTTTTTCGCGTTTTCTGAAAAATGTCAATTTCGAGTTGTGCCTCTTTAGTTACCGAGATGCGACATAGTCCTATCTGCTGCAGTTTGGAGTTTCCTGTACTTTTAAATTTTGGATTCTTCTTGTGCTTAGTCAAACCTAACGATACCAACTAATCTGACTTATTAGACTAGACACTATTTGTGAGGGTATTTGCGTCTTTTGTTTTTAACATCAGAACCTTGATTTTCGGATATGATCTTTCTTATTATGTTAAATTAGACAATATAATGTGAGTTGTTGATAGAAAATATAGAATTTAAGATCTTCAGGATTCGTTTGACATGTCCGTCACTATAATGTTTATCCCTATTCTAAATTATTTATCCGAACGACTGTTGAGCTATTTGACAAATTTGTGTTGTGTGCTAACACGGGGAACAGTGAGATAACAACAAAGTATATGAATGGATCCCGATCGACCAATTTTTAGCGGGTACCGTCCAGTACTAGGGTCTGTTACGATAATCAGAATATGCTCTAAATCGAAGTCTTCAAGATATTTGATGAAATTTGATATTCGAACATGTTTAAAGCAAGTAATGACCGATTTCAGAAAATTTGTTAAAAGTGGGCGTGGCATAAGGGCGTTTTTCAAAAAATGTCTCCTAATCATCCTTCAGAATTATACCAATGGGACATTGAACAATTAAATTGGCACAGTAATACATTTCCTTGAAATAGCGCAGTAAGGCGTCCTTCCAAAAAATTCTCCTATCGAATCAGATTGAACAAAATGCATTATCTTAAGCAGACGTTTACCTTTGATGCTTGTAGTACTAGGGTCTGTCACAAAAATCCCAAAAATTCCTCAAAATCAGACTTTATTGAAATATTTCATTGAAACTTAGAATTTGAGCGTATATATAAGGGTCCGATTAGAATTCCAAAAAAATTTGAAAAGTGGGCGTGGCAAAAGGGCGATTTTCATTTAGAAATTTAACAAAAGTCGGTATATGGGGCTCCTTATGCCCTTAAACACCTCTTGATATTAAAAATTATGTGTCTGTGTCGGGTATTCTATTGTCAGGCTCGCCTGACTATAACACCCTTACTTGTTTTTACTTCAAGTTCGTATAAAATTTATTTAACTGATTTCAATCAAATTGTTTTAGAAATAAAAAATTTCATTATTGGAATGACTGTACACTTTTATTTCTTAAATTCTAGGCTGATATTAACAGTATAAGTTTAAATGGACTCTTTCTGAGCAGCAGCCGTTGCTTTAGCCTGTTCCCTTTTCATCTTTCGTGTTCGTTTCAGTTCGGATAACTCGAAATCGAATCGCTTATCGAGAGCTGTCATTAAAATAGTGCAGCAATCCTTAATGGCATGATAGATGATATTCTTAATTTGAAGCTTATCCTCATGATTGGTATGCGAGTTCGAGAGTTGACGGAACTCATGTGTAAGATGATAGCAATGTGTAATATTCTCCGGCGAAACAAAGTCCTCAGCTACTTTGATGCAATTGTGTAGATTCTGAACTTGATGCGGAGCACCTGCAGGTATAAAGACTGCATCACCCAAACACTGTACGATTGGATAGCCCTTTACACGGTATTCGCGAAACAAGCGTGCACGCAGTTCATCGTCCAAATACCAATTCTGATCATGAATTGGATCGTGATCGGGCTCCAAACGAAATCCCTTCTCCAGCGTAACTCGATTAAGGAGATCACGAATTTTGTCAGCATCGCGTGCTGCAAATATATGCCATAAAGCACCAGGCAACACTTTGGACGAACGGCAGCGAAGTCTGGTGAGAAAATCACAGCCGCCCATTGCAATGGCATGCTGGGCTGCATCCAATTGTGGTTTGCTTTCAGCATCTTGTGGTATACCCACATAGACCATAATATTAACCGCATCCGAAATATCGAGATGTAAATTTGTTGTTCCCTTATCGGGATGCAGCGCCGAACCGTAGGCATTGTACATTTTCGGACCCAAATCTGGCGGAACAAACATTTTTGGCAAACAGCTTGCAATATTGAGATTACCAGTTCGTAGTGTGTACTCGGGCAAGGGAAGCCCTTTCATCAGATCAGCATAGCGTGTTGGAAGTATTTCAGCGAAATCATCATCCTGGTGGCCAATCTTTTAATTTAAGCAGCATCGGGTTACCGCTAGCGTCTAGCAGACGTTTCTTTATACATTGAAATCCCTCCCAGAAATGACGCATTGGTTGATTTGGAACCAGATTTCCATTAAGACAATTGATGAGATCATTGGGCTTGTCTCCGAAATCACGACAAAATGCTTCCGGACGCCACAAGTCTAAATTTAATGAACGTGCTACTTCGGAGACCATAACGGGTTGACCACATTTCCATACCTCCTGGAAGAGTATACGATTATCCGGATGCAACGGATCGGTTAAGCGTAATAACTTGCCATCGCAAAGCCATTCGTGACGCACATTTGGCGCAATCATCGTTGATGCACACATGGTCATAACTTTTGGTGGCAAAAATCGACGATAGCCCGCCATACCTTTGCGCAGGAAATTTATATGCTCATAGCTATCGAATGCTGTTGTTATAGGATCCTTATCGAGAGTTTCTTTGGTCACAATTCGACCCGGAACATAATCAATACCAAGTGAACGTGCAAAATTCAATTTAATACGATGGAATTTCTCCATTCTCCTCTGATGACGTAATGTTTCTTTTGTAGCTAACGATGAAGCGGCAGTCTGTTGATTCAAACGCGACTCATTGATCATATCGTTAACGACCTCTTGGAGTTTATGCTTCATTTGTCCTTCCGGCAATACCTTATGGCTGAGCAGGCAGTCGCATTTCTGCGGTATCTGCCAAATTATTCGAGCCTCATGTAACAATTGTCCGAGTGCCTGCAGCGAATCGCCCGTTATGATTTGTGTCAACATTAACTCCTTTAATTCATGCTTATTCGTTCCAGTGCATAGCAACCAGTAGTGGTCGTCTCGTCCACGACGGGATTTCGATGAAAACTTATGTCTCACTTTGTTATTTTTGCGATCTTTAAAGCAATCGAGACAAACGCCAAATCCACATTTGTTACACGTCCAATGATAATTGAATAGCGTCGTATCGCAAACATCGCAAATCTCGCGAATATCACGCACCAATTTCTTCCAAGCAATCTTACCATCCGGATTTTCGTGCATCTTTAATGCCTCGACTTCCTGTTGCCATAAATAGCAGAATTGATCGCCAACGTGCAGCAGAATATAACGACAGACCTGCACGTCCATATAGCCGGCTGTTGGCTCTGTTTTATCATCCGGTTCCCATATGTTTATATCATCTTGCTTTGGATCCAGATGTGGATCTGGGAATCCAGCGACATTTAAAAACCCCTCTAATGTATATTGCAAACGACGGAATTCATAAAAACGGCAATAGACATCGCTGCCACCTGCGGCAGCATCTACCTCGATGTCCTTGCGACGACATTCACGACACCGGGGCACGCGTTCATCATCGTAATCGGATTCTTTGCTTGTCTTTAGCTTAAAGCACGGGACATGCTGTAAAAACGGTTCCAGAGAATCCCTATATTCCTGGTCAAGTGCTTGCTCTGATTCGTTCAATTCAAAGATCTTCAGACGCTGCTCTTTAATTTCTTCCTCCGATTTTATAGGCTCTTCGGATTCGGAAATCTTCAAATCAGAAGCAGGGGCACTTTCAATATTTTCCCTTTCCGTTTCCGTAACATTCTCCTGAACTGGCACTGCAATATTAACTTCATCGGACGCAATCTTAACTTCATCGGACGCAATCTTAACTTCATCGGACGCAATCTTAACTTCATCGGACGCAATCTTAACTTCATCGGACGCAATCTTAACTTCATCGGACGCAATCTTAACTTCATCGGACGCAATCTTAACTTCATCGGACACAATCTTATCGATTGACTGTGGCTCAGCCTCACATTTTGTAATTGTTGTTTCTTCTTCCGACTGTTTTAAATCATCTTTGCTGATTTCTTTGGATGTTAAACCATCAGGTTTCTCGATTTCCTTATGTTCCTCTTTTTGTTCACTTGACACCGCCTCGAACCCCTTTACTTCATTGTCGATGGGCTCGATTGTTGTTGTTGCCGGTGGCTCTTCATCGCTCTTCAACTGCTTCTCTGGCACTTCGTCGTCTTCTTGAGTCTTTTCTTCGGAGATCTTACGTTTTTCCGGAATTTTTTTCTCAGATTCTTTAGTTATCTCCGGATTCTCCGGTTCATCTGGCATCTCTTCATCTTCTTTCAGTGCTTTTTCTTGTAAGCGCAGTTGTTCGTCAACGAAATCAAGCTTCTCTTTTATTTCCGCTTCCTCTGACATCTTTTATGCATTGAAATCCTCTGCATTTGCATCCATAAAGATAACGCGTTCAGATAGCATAAAGAAGAGAAATGGGAAACAAAAATATTCCAATATTATTTCACGAAATTCTCTTAAGTTGTTGAATGTTTCCGGTAATGTTGATCTTGGAAGTGAGTTCATTTTGAGGAGCAGCGTCTTATCATCATGCGCGTCTTATCACATCGCACAAAAATAATATATCTTTGACTGACTAATCTCTGGATAGCGCGTGATTTTAACACGATTGCGTAAAATTAGTCTTAACTAACCAAAAAAAAAAAAAAAAAAAAAATGGTAATGTGGGCGACAGCAAGTTTAAGAATCGAATAAGAAAAGCGTAAATATTTCGCTGTTTTCCAAATTGCTAAACGCCAACATTCCAAAACTCACTACCACTCACATTACCGGAGTAATTATTACAAAGCTAAATGTACAAACAAACATACATGGATGCTTAAGACTACACGCTAAATACGTACATACATACATACATGGGCAAATAAACAACACAACAACAAAAAAAAAAAGTGCCATTAAAGCTCGTAACCAACGCGAAAAGAAAATTCAATTTATTTGTACCCCATGTGTGACCTCAAATTCAAAGGCGTAAACCACTATAGAGTATATTGCACGAAATAAACTTCTACAGTGAGAACGCTATCGACAATGCGGATTTTGCGGAACGCAAAGAGGAAACGAGAGGGGTAATTGCTTTTGGTTGTTTTATCAATTGAACTTTTTGGGGTGGTGTCTCTCTATATGTCCAACTTACGCTTTATAATACGCGACAGAATCTCACATTTATTTCCGTTTTCCGATTATTTTTTTCGATTTTTGGCAGCTTTTCGGTTCGATTATATCAGAATCCTTGCAAAATTAGCCCGCAGGATGGATTCTCGTCCAAACACAAATAAAAAAATGACAGTTTTTTAGAGCTGTAGCTAACGGTATGTGCTCGTTACTGAGTAACGGGTGCACCATCTGGTACAGAGGAACGAAATGTTACACACGAATGCATTTCGGTACTCGTATTTTACGTAGTATTTCCCAGGGACCCAAAATAATAATTATTTTTGAATTTTGAATTTTAAAAATCGATATAAAATAATTTATATTTTAAAAATTAGTATTTAAGTGTTATTCTTAGAGTTTTATTTTTTGATCAAAAAACAAAAATTAATTCTAAGTTTTATTTTTT
The DNA here is from genome assembly GCA_020466095.1 of Chlorops oryzae. NCBI lineage: Eukaryota > Metazoa > Arthropoda > Insecta > Diptera > Chloropidae > Chlorops > Chlorops oryzae. Next base: position 8,797,725 of record CM035809.1, on the reverse strand, counting down.
GATCAGGAAATAACAATTATTTTTCGAGTTTTATTTTTTACTCAGAAGATAAAACTTATTCTAAGAGTTTTAGTTTTAACTCAGTAAATAAAAATTGCTTTTAGAGTTTTATTTTTTGCTCGGATGATAAAAATTATTTTTGGAGTTTTATTTTTTACTCAGAAAATAAAAATTATTTTTCAAGTTTTTTGTTTTACTCACAACATTATGCAAACACAAGTATTATGCAAATATTTTTTGGATTTGAATTGTGGTTGCCGATTTCGCATCTGGCCTTTTTCATTTCCTCGTGTTCATCATCATCCGACTCTTCATCACTTTATCCTATTTCAGGCGTTATCTTGAAGAAAGTGGTAATATACTTATGCAAGAGTTTTATTTTTCTGAGTAAAAAAAAAAAACTCAAAAACCAATTTTTATTTTTTGAGTAATAAATAAAAATCTAAGTTAAATTTTTATCTTCAGAGCAAAAAATAAAATTCGAAAAATAATTTTTATTTACTGAGTAAAAGTTAAAAATCTAAAAATAAGTTTTTTCTTCTGAGTAAAAAATAAAATTCGAAAATTAATTTTTATTTCTTGATCGAAAAATAAAACTCTAAGAATAAGTTTTATCTTCTGAGTAAAAAATAAAACTCAAAAAATATACTTGTTTATTTTTGATTAAATATAATAAATTACTCTTAAAATAAGTATTAAATTGTAATGTGTTTAAAATATAATTTATAACAGTTATGGTCCCTGTTTATTTCCAAGAGTTCGGTGAAGCATTGTCCGATTTAGTACTAAGTGCGGTTTCAGACACGGCCGATTTTTGGCCGATTTTGCTCGCCGATTTTTTTTATTTCGTATGCAAAGGAGGAGTGACGAGAATGAGAGAAAGTGAGTACTAAATTGTGCAAAAATCGTTGTACGAACGATTTAAGTATTTGTTACCGTTTCTCACATTTTTGCAAGTAAATATTCATTTAAAATCGGCGATTGCTTAAAATCTGTATCAATACCCTTAGTTAGCGTTACACTGTATTTCGAACAAAATCACTAATATAAAAATATAAAATATCGTTTTGAACGTTTGATGAAAACACGAACATTTATGAGATATGCATACGTAGCCTACCCTATTAATCGGCGTCGTTCCTGAATCTCGCGCTAAGCAATTCTGATTTGAAGAGTTGCTCTATTTATCGGAGAGTAGGCGACGTTGAGTGTACTCGATTACACTCCTCTGTCACCTCTTCGCCGACAAATAGGACAACTCTTTCAATTAGAATTGCCAAGTATAAATGGGACCTAAGAAATACCCTCGGAAATTCCTAGGCTACTTTCGCCGAGGAAAAAAGGTATTATAAAAATATTCTAAACAGCCCTGACGGCATAAACAGCTGATTTAAATTTCAATTTGAGTTTGAATTTCGAAATGGAAACTTATTTGTAAGTATTATTAAACCACCTTCAAACTATTTTGACATCGACTGTCACTTTTCTGCGAGAAACAATTCAACTAATATGCCGGCCACACGTAGATCGAAATTGAGCAATTTCAAAAAATTTCAGAACAAATTTGACATTTGAAATTGAGGCAATTTCAATTTTGTTCTGAAATTGAGCAATTTCGATCTACGTGTGGCCGGCATATTAAATTATTTCTGCTAGAAAAGCCTGGGTTTCGATGTGGATTTTTATTCAAAAAAGCGCTAAAATATAATGATACTTTTTTACTGAACTGCGGCCAGACACAGAAATGCCGCGTGAAATTTCTGTCAGCATTTTTTCGAAGCTTTTTTTATATGGAGTTTTTCATTCCTAGCTCAACTGAGGCCTTAGCTTCAGACGTATGAAATATGTTTCGAAAACATCCCATTTGAAAGATTTTTTGACGCGGCTATTATAATAGCAGTTATAGCCGTCTGTTCAAAATTAATCTGATACTGGGCGGTTTTGTGTTCCTTAACCCTCTACAGCTGACGTCGTAGTCTGACAGACACCGCAAAACAAAAAATCGTTCGTTTGGTTCTATATGCTCGTGTGCTTGGAAAACTCGAAGTCACGATAGTTGTGCTTTCTTTAAAAATCCCGTTTATTTCAAATGTTTATCCTTTTTTAGCTTGACTTTTTACTCTTATAAGAAATAAGGCCAAAAACACGCCAGTCTAGAATTTCAAGAGGGAAATTAGCTTAGCGATGAGTGATACGTGCAAATGTTTGTATGGATGAGACCCTACGTCAGTTATATTGTTCAAATTAGATCACGTTAGCTGCAGAGGGTTAAACTGGACTTTGGATACAAAATACTTACGCCATTGAACAAGTGAAACTTAATGAAATCACCGGCTATATAAATTTTCAAATAAAAAAATATTGGCATGAAAAGAAAAAACATCCAGTGAAATAAATTCATTATAAAAAGAATGCTCCACTCTCTGTTACTACGTCATCTAAAGAGAGATCACGAGGTGGCGCTATCCGTGTTTCGATTTCAATCGGCAAAATAGCAAAACTCCATCAGTCGGCAAAACAGAAAGAGACAAATAACTTCCACCATTTATCCGAAATTTCGGAATCGAACCACCACTAATAATTTATCATAGTTTCGAATCAAACGGTTTTCTGCTATATCTTGAAATTCTTTATATAGAATCACGAATTCTTTTTCAAATCAGCCACTCCCCCAGTCCATTTTGGTCTAAAAAATTTTGTGAGCACACCAAAAAATTTATCAGAACGTCTAGTTTTTAAAGCCGTTTGGTGTTTTTTAAAAAAAAAAATACTTACCTCAAAAAAATTGTTTAAAGTGTGGCACCTCGCAAAAAAATTCAATTTTTTTGTCAAAAATGATTGAGAAAATTATAATTAGTGTCCAATGATAACAAAAATTGGCACACTTGGTTTTATAAAGGTAACAAAAAATTTGGAAAAAAATGGTCAAAATTGGTTAACCCTAGGGGTACCTCCCATAGACCCATAGGTATAGCTTGGTATGGTAGCTATCTCCAAAAGTCAACCGATTTAAACCAAACTAAGTCAAAATGTTGGATATGAAAAAATATAGACGAGTGCCAAAAATTTTTGAAATCGGGCAGACCCTAGGGGTACCTCTCATATATAGACCCATATAGTTATAGCTTTGTATGGTAGCTACCTCTAAAAGTCAACCGATTTTAACAAAACTCAGTCAGAGTGTTGGTTATGCAAAAATATGGATGTGTGCCAAAAATTATTGAAATTGGTCAGACCCTTCGAATCGTAGAAGGCTTTTTAGGTTATAATTCTCATTTGGTTTAAAAGTTTGTACATATGTATATATAATTTTTGGCACACATCCATATTTTTGCAAGTAATACTTTGACGTAGTTTTTAAATCGTGACTAAGAGGTAGCTACCATACAAAGCTATAACTATGGGTCTATGGTAGGGTTAACCAATTTTGAACATTTTTTTCCAAATTTTTTGTTACCTTTATAAAACCAAGTGTGCCAATTTTTGTTATCATTGGACACTACATAATTATAATTTTTTCAATCATTTTTGACAAAAAAATGGATTTTTTTTTGCGAGGTGCCACACTTTAAACAATTTTTTTGAGGTTAGTATTTTTTTTTTTTTTTCAAAAAACACCAAACGGCTTTAAAAACTAGACGTTCTGATAAATTTTTTGGTGTGCTCACAAAATTTTTTAGACCAAAATTGTAATGGACTGGGGGGGTGGCTGATTTGAAAAAGAATTCCCCATATGTATTTTCAATCCCCACACCTGAAATGAAATGTTATTAAATTCTGGAAATCAGAAGCATACAATTTTTCTCTTTTACGAAATATATATTTTATATTTTATTGATTTTTATGACATTTATAAATACATATACGGTAAAATCGCAATTTCACATTAAACAAATGTAGCCAGTTATCATAAAAGTGGTTTAAAAAATAATTCTAATTCAATTGCGTTTTTTTTTTTTTATTTCGTATAATTTTCGTGTAAATAGTTAATATGCGTTTATTTAAATGAGTCTTAAACGTAAACATAAAATATAGCATTTTCAAATAGAACGTATCATTATTATTTTATACATAAAAAATAGCAATGAATCTGTTATGGCAAATCAAATTACAATTCGTTACAATGAATAAAAAAAATAATAATAAAATGTAAAAACAAAATAAAAATAAAAATTATAAAAATAATTAAGATCAATAGCATTTGAAAATATTACAGTTATACTTAAACTTTTCAAGCACCCACAAGTACACATAAATTACATTTAAAATATAAAAAAAAAAAAAATTATTAAAAAAATGAACAAAATTTGAGGGCATTACAGACTTTTGAACCCAAAGATCAGTTTCACATAAAAAATTGGCTTATAACTTTTAACTTATATCCCCATTAAATTACTGGGGTCTGTTTTCACACTATTAATACAAATTTTTATAAGGCTCCACGACGAGGTAAAAAAAAAATCCTTAAAGGAATTTTCTAACAACCCCCCTCTAAAGCTTAATCGAATGTTTGTGCGGTCGTTGAAAAACAAAAATAGAGTTAAAAAAAAAAATAGTATTCCTTCTTTCTGCTCACGTTGTATGGCAAATTATATATATATATATCGAAATAAGACTGAAACGAAATATCGTGCATATGGAATTATCACACGATTAATTGGGTTCGTTTCAGGCCCTTTTTTTTTTTTTAAATTATACTTAAAAGTGTGCTTTGATTCGTGCGCGTCGTTCACCATAATTACTTGAGACAGCTCATGCATGTGACGTCCTCCAAATTGTTTCTTTCGTTCTTAAAAATTAAAGCACTTCACATTTAAATTTCCGATGCGGCAGTTTGTGATGCTTCCGGTTTTTCTTCCCTCTATGCTCTTTATCTTTTCGAATTTCTCGGACCAGCGTGTAAAATGCATCATCGACTCCCATGCGTGTTTTGGCGGATGTTTCGACAAATGGAATGCCATATTGTTTGGCGATCTATAATAAATGGCAAAAACTATATATGAGTATGAATTGAATGTTTAAGACCGACCAACTATACACTATCAGAATGAATTCGAACTATTAGAGCCATAGAACTATTCTCAGAATGAGACTTTTTGAGTGTGAGCAAAAGACATTCGAATGAGACAACGTTTTTCGCCTTAAATAATGCCACAATCAATACAATTTGAATTCAATTTGAACGAAGCTTCAACATGTTTTGAAAATTACGATTCGAAGAAAGGCCATAAATATGCATATAGCGATATTATGTTACTACTCTTAAATAATATTTACGCCTGTTTCTATGGAAGAGTGTTAAATCTGTGGCAAACGGACGCAATGGAATAATTCTTATTTTCATTTAATTCTATTTCATGCAATTTTGGTCATCGGCTTCATATCAGATTAACTTTTTCAAAAGTATAAATTTTCGCATATTCTTTCAGGGTTCATGGTAGTTTACTTAACCATTTTTTTTTTTAATTTTGATATTTATGACCGACTGGCAGCAATTATGAAGACTATGGCACGATATTACAGTGCATACTCCTTAAATAAGTTTTCAAATTAATTTAATGAAGGAATTTCAATTGTACCAACTTTAAACAAGTAAGGGTGTTATAGTCAGGCGAGCCTGACCATAGAATACCCGACACAGACACACGTGTTCAAATAATTTTTAATATCAAGAGGTGTTTAAGGCCATAAGGGGCCCAATACACCGACTTTTGTTATATTTCTTTATGAAAACTGCCCCTCTGCCACGCCCACTTTTCCAATTTTTTGGAATTCTAATCGGAGGCTTAGATATACGCTCAAATCCTAAGTTTCATTGAAATATTTGGAAAAAGTCCGATTTTGAGGCAGTTTTGAGATTTTTGTGACAGACCCTAGTACTGGAGGTACCCTTAATAATGGACCGATCCAGGAAATTTTTTGGGAGAATGTTTATGGCTACAAAAGAAGCATAAGTGCCAACTTTCGTTCAAGTCCCATTTGAAGTTCGGGTGTAGGGGACCATTTTCGAAAAACGCCCTTCTGCCACGCCCACTTTTAAAATTTTTGGAAATCGTATTACATGCCTTTAAACATGTTCAAATATCAAATTTCATCAAAATATGTTGAAAAACTTCAATTTTAGAGCAGTTTTTGTGATTTTCGTAACAGACCCTAGTACTGGAGGTACCCCTAAAAATGGTCCGATCGGGTCCATTCTCGAACTTGTTCTTACTCATGTCTCCGTGAGCACGCATACCAAATTTTGTCAAGATAGCTCAACTCCTTCGATAAGATAACTGTATACAGACAAACGGACAGACAGACAGACAGACGGACAGACAGACGGACATGTCTAAATCGAATCTCCTGGTGACGCTGATCATTTCTATATACATTTTGCATGGTCTATCTCGACTGGTTCTGGGTGTTACACACAACCCAACAAACGCAATATACCCTCGACACAGAGTGTGTCGGGTATAATAAGGATAAACAAAAAATATAGGTTTTTTCAAATGTTGCGTGCCGAAAACAATTTTCGTGAGTTTTGGATAAAAATTGACTGTTAAACCGCTTGACACTTAAGGTGTTCTTAAGTCGTCAAGCTTCCTTAACTTAAGTATAGACTGTAATATCGGGCCTATGAGTCCTAGTTTCGTTTGCAATTGCTTTTCAATTCTATCGGCCAATGAACTCCGTTAAACGACTATAACAAACGTTCAAGCCTTTACCTCTCTTGCTTGATTCATATTGACGGCCCATGCTTGCAAATCACACTTGTTACCCACGAGCACCATTGGCACTTCTTCAGCGTCCTTCACGCGTTTAATCTGTTCGCGGTATGTACCTGCAATTGATATGCAAATCAATCAGTATGAACGGCAATATCTAAAAAAAAAAAAAAATGACGAGAACAATTTAACTCACCAATATCTTCGAATGATTTTGCGCTATTGACGGCAAAGACTAATAGAAATCCTTCTCCTGTTCGCATATATTGATCTCGCATGGCTGAGTATTCTTCTTGTCCGGCAGTATCCAAAATATCTAATAGGCACGTTTCTCCATCTGTGGGAATTGCATTTCAGACATCAAATAATTTCTTCATCTTAGAGCCGGTCTTTTCAAATAACATAACATATAGTTAATATTTTGTTTTCACCATCGACTGTGTCGTTTCAAGGTTTAAAAATTGATCGTTTTGGCAACTAACAAAGGGTTTGATGAAATTTCGTCTTTCGACAGTCATTAGAACACTTAAGTATTCAAACAGTTTCTTCTGTACATGAGATTTCTATACATAAATATAATTAGATGTATTAATTTGATATATAGACTGGGAAAATACGGGAATTATTCACTTATCTACAGCTTGTTAGCCGAATCGAAAAAAAATTATGAAAAGACGAAATTCTTCAAAATTTCGATTTTTTAATTCACTTGGTTCATACATATTGAATATCTGCTAAGCACGCCAAGGATTTGACTAAAGCTTAAAAGACCGGCCCTTAAAATTGTATATTCAATTAAACATTAGAGCAACAATCTTAGCCGTTGAAATGAAATAAATAAATAAAATAAGATGGTTTACGGCCTCACACATATGCATATACACTCATCTATACCAATGAATTACTCATACATACCAATAACAACTTGTTTTCTGTAAGAATCTTCAATTGTAGGATCATATTCGTCTACAAAATGATTTTGTATCAATTGTATAGTGAGCGCTGATTTACCGACACCGCCAGCTCCAACAACAACAAGCTTGTATTCAGTCATATTTTTGATAAATACTGCTACAAATATCAATTTTTTATGCAATACCCTATTCAATTCTTACTAAAAGAATCAAAGGCGTAAACTAGGCTAAGGATGGGTCAAATCGATAATCGATTCTTCGAAAGCCGAGTAGATATCGATAGGTTGTACCCAAATGGCGATTTTCGTAGAATCGAAGTCATCAAAGTCGCTGTTCATATTAAGCGACAAATCAGCGCGACAAAATTGAGTTGTTGGCGAGGGTTGTTCGGGGAAGAGGATGGGGGTGTTTGTCGTAGGTACTTGGTGACACGCTTTGTTCTTGTCTTTCTCAGTGCTGCCATATTTGGATAAATGTTCTTTGGGCCAAGGCACAATAGTCCGAGAGTAAAGCTTGAGGTAAAAGGTGCGACAGAACGACACGACAAAACGATTGTCGCGTGATTTGTCGTGTTGCAAGAATGTAATAGCAGGGCAACGTATCGTTTGCAATCATATGTTACTCGCAAACGACAAAAAAAATTGGACAAAAACATTTTAAACTTTGCGATAAAAAAAAAAGTAGAAAATGAGAGCATTAAGCTCGACGAATTTTGTTGTTCAAAGGCAGCATTTTTAGGCCATCGAAAATACATTGAGGCAAAAAAGGCACGCGAAAGTGGGGGTTCGACAATGTTCGAATGTCGGGACCCATTGGGTTTACGCTACAAAAATTTATTGGAATTAAAAAAACGATCCTGAAATGTTTTGTAAGGCCGCTCGTTTAAATGTTCAAAATTTGACATTGATATTTAATGTGTTTTCTTCTATACTTGCCACAATGGTCCTTCAATCGCTTTTTTTAATAGTGCGGATGGCCCTTTCAAAAACATATGCTTTTCGCGCACAAATCTATTAATATTTGAATATTTTCCTTTGAGCTTATCATTTCATAACTTCCATACCTTTCAAAACAGATTTTCAGAATCAGCCCTGACGCAACCATCCTGCTTTAGAATGTCAAATCGTGTCGACGACAAATATTCAATTTTTCGAATATTGTCGCATCGTGCTGTCGTATCCGAGAGCATTGCGTTGTTCCATAGGCTTGCGTGTATTTGATATTAATTTTGACAGATCACGACACAAAACGCATCGTCGTGTCGTTTGTCCGCACCTATTGACCTCAAGTTAATGCGTGCGTGCGAGAGAGAGAGATACAGAGAGGCAGTGGGAGAGCGAGTCAGAGAGTGTTGCACGCACGACTCTCGAACTATTGTACTCTGGCTCTTTCTAATGAAGTAGCATATTAAGAATTGTGAAATGATTAAAGAATCGCGAGTTAGAGAATTTTACACGAAAAAGCATAAGAGAACAGCACGTTTTGACAAGAATCAACATTGTATGCTAGGTTTTTTTTTATGGAAAACAATGAAAAAATTAATTTTTCATTTTAAGAGTTTAGGGAATTTAATGAGCTTGTACAGGTGTTAAAAAATTTTTTAAATACATGATCTGCACACTTTTCATTTGAATTATGCGAATTATGCGCTGTAGAAAATTTTCTCAATGTTATTATCAATGGCCTCAATTTTTACAGTGTACAGTTCGCAAACTTGCCAATTTTCTCGAATTTTCATCGTAAATTTTAATTAAAATTCTATTGACATTGTGATGACCAAGATTTCACAATTGCGGCACAAATTTACCGAAACATTCGATAACAATTTTTTGTAAGATGCTGGATATGCACATTATGTTTCAAATTGTTCACACGAAACTGCGTAATGAGGTAAAAATTTAAATTGTCAACGATATTCGTAAATACGTTATTTGCACAGAAAAGTTGAAAAACTTTGTGGAAGGACGCCGAATTCGGCATCGCTAGGTTTTTCTCAAAAAAATATCTCCAATTGTAAATTCTCTCTTAGAAAGCTATAAGACGAAAATTTAAGTTTATATTATAATCTTTAGAAAATCGCCTTTAAGCTGAAATGTGAAAAGCATAGATTATCCTATCAGTGCGATAATCAGGGATTAAAATCTGAAAAAATATCGCTCATAAAATATCGCTCATGAAATATCGCGTATCGTCGATGTTTTTGTTTTCAACATCGATATCAAAACATATATCGTTTGCATCCCTAATTACTAGCCGACTTTGAAGCAATCGGATTATCGGATTTAATTATTCAAATCAAAATGTCAAAATATACTGATCTGAGTCCTCGTTTCTGCAAAGACGATGTATTTCCTATTTGGGGGCATCCATGCCGTGTAGGTTACTTTTCCGTGGACTCTGATCGTTTCTTCGAGCCGGGGCATGGCAATCTCCGTTATTTTAAACACCCTGAACAGTTTCCGCTTGATTTGAATGTTGGCTGGAATAGTGCTAAAAGGTACATTTTTATTACCCATTAACCCTAGTCCTTATAACCGGGTACAGGCACTTTGGAGTGATGTACCTCCTAAACCATTTATTGTAATTTTATAAAACTCCGGATCTAGGAAGATTACGGTAATCCGCGTCGACTGATGTGCTGGGTCAAGGCATCGAGGAGCTATGATCCTCCAAAGTCTTTACCCCCATAAACGTATATCCAAGTACAGGTGTGGCCACTATCTTTTAGTGCAATTTTATAAGTTTTCTACATAAATAAAACAATTGTTTTTTGCTATAAGATAATGTAAATGTATGTTTTTATTTATATATATTTATTTTTTTATAACTTAAATTATTTATTTTATTTCTTTATTGTTGCAAATTTCACATACAAACAAATTGGCCGTTTACATTAGTAACGTTTACATGTAAAGAGTGCGTCTTCTGCGCTCATTTTTCTGCTCTCGAAAAGTGGTTTTTATTGCTGTTCTGCCCAACGGAACTGGACGAAGTTTTACTTACACGTAGCTGAATATATTTCCTTTATGACAGGTTGTTGAAATCCTGAAGAAATAACCACGAAATATAAATAAATTGCAAAAAATTCCTACTGGCCACACCTGTACTTGGTTATACGTTCTCGTAGTTAAAGTTGGTTATAAGGACTAGGGTTAAGGGAGTCTTATTCTGGATGATGATATTTTAAAGGAAGGTGGGCTGTCCCTTGGACGAACGCATAGATCATTTACTGCAATTTATTCAAAGCAACTATTCAGAGCTGATGAATAAGTTTGATCATATAACGGGAGATTCACCACAAGGACAAGGACAAGGGAGGACAAGGAGTCCATTATTGCCAGTTGAGTTTGTTAGTTGGCGTGGCTTATTGCGCCTGATAATGTGCACGCCGTTTGAATATAAACAGAAATGGATCATACGAGTGACACGTTATAAAGGAACTTTCTATCTATCACAAGTGGAAACGGATGGTTAACCGAATGATGAATGAATTTCTTCTAAATTTTATTAAAAATCTTTTCCTAGAGGCGAAAAATGATCGGCTAAATGAAACGGAATTACAGCGTCGGATGACTTCATGGGGCTACAAATTTGAGCAATATTGTTTAGCCAGTAAGTTAAGCTGGTATTTTGATTGAACGTATCCTTAAAAACAATTGCGTATTATTAGAATCGCCTGACGATAATCCCAGAACAAATGTGCCAGTCGATGAGTGCTCTGAATTTTCCTGTATTTTCTATACGAAATTGCAGGAAAAACATAACATGTTATTTGGAGCAGAAATGGATTGTATAAGATGTGATCAGCCAGTGCATTTGTACGTAACACAAAGAAATTGTAACTGAAATGGCAGATACATTTTTTTTTTTGCTTTTTCTGCTTTTAGAGAATCTAAGCTGCCTTTAGATAATTTAGAGTTTTTAGAATTGAAAACTAGCTACAGAGACATGAACAAACAGCAAACAAATTCCTTTTACAACTATAAAATAAGAAACTGGTGGTGTCAATCATTTCTCGTAGGCATCAAAGAAATAGTTGTCGGTTGGCGTGACCGGGACGGCTTCGTGCATAGTCTACAAGAAATTCCAGTAAACCAATTACCCAAGAAAGCGAAGGTTGGACATTATCAGTGATGCTCTAGAAATCGAAAAGGAAAAAAAAAAAAAATTCGAAATAAATTTAATTTAGAATTTTTTTTTAATAGGTATTTGATTTCTAGAGCATGTCTGTATCAGACCTGTTAAATCCCGATTAAGATTAATAATCATGAATTATTGTTCTTTTTTTAATCCATAATCATTATTAATTTAACTTCTTGAAATTTTTGATTATTAATGATTGCGATTACCAAATAATCGTGAAATAATCAGGACTATTTCAGATTAATGAAAAAAATCAGAAAAAATCAAAAAATAATCAAAAAAATAATCCCGATTAATTTTAGATTATTTTTGAATATTTTTGATTTTTTTTGATTATTTTTGATTTTTCCTGATTATTTTTGGGTTTTTTGATTTTTTTTGATTATTTTTGATTTGTTCTGATTTTTTTATTAATTTTAATTATTATCAATTTGTATTTGAATAACATCGTTTTTCCAAAGTTTTCCTATAGTCCGTGGGACAGGCAACGGACAAGTGATTTCACCGGCCACCTGTGGTTAGGACCACCCCTCGTCAAACCACCGGCAATACTTTCGAGAGGCGAATTTTACATTGCGATGTCATAGGCAAGGACATATGGGCCCCTCGCTGTACTACATTTAATTATATTCAATTACAAATTGAAAATAATTAAAATTAATAAAAAAATCAGAACAAATCAAAAATAATCAAAAAAAATCAAAAAACCCAAAAATAATCAGGAAAAATCAAAAATAATCAAAAAAAATCAAAAATATTCAAAAATAATCTAAAATTAATCGGGATTATTTTTTTGATTATTTTTTGATTTTTTCTGATTTTTTTCATTAATCTAAAATAATCATGATTATTTCATGATTATTTGGTAATCGCAATCATTGATTAATATAGGTCATACAAAAATAATCATTAAATAATCACTATTTCACTCATAAGAAAAAAATAATCTGATTAATTAATCATTAATTAAATAATCATTATTTAACAGGTCTGGTCTGTATAGATCGAAACTGGTTTCGAGCGATTTTCTAACATTTAAATTAATTTTTCAACTTAAAAATAATTATTTTCTTTCCATTTTCGTAGAACTGGAATCCCAACAAGTGTGCATGGTTTCTGGTTTCGTTTTTCGACTGTTTGAAATCTTTGATGTTTAAGGTTGATTGTCCTTATACGGTTTGGGAATTTAAATTCCACGCAACTAATTCCCCCATAACTTACGACGTCTTCGAGGGTCCATCAGAGAAATCATTTTTATCAGACGACTATATTGAATTTATTGATAACCATTCAAAGTCAACGTGAATAGGCTGATTTGAAAAATGTTTTCTTATAAAAAAAAAGTGTTTGTAATTAAAAAAAAAAAAAATGAATGCATTGTTAAAAAAGCCTTGAAATTCTTTTGAAATGTTTGAAAATATTTTTGCTATTGCAGCAATGAAATTCCAAGGAAGCTTAATTCAAAACATCAATCGATGTGTACATAAACTACCAGCCCGGTTCTGAATACTCCCGGGGATCGAACTCCTCAGGAATTGACTTTTCTCGAGCCTAAAATTCTCCTTTTTTGAATAGATAGGGTAAGGAAATTTGTGGGTAAGGGTGAAATACCCATTCCCATAAAATTTCTTCCCCCAAATATTTAAACAAGAAGTTCACTATCGAGTTTGAACCCTTGCTGAGAGTACATGGGCCAAAATTCTTTTTAATGCCTAAATTTCTGTCTCTGTCAACGAAAATCAGTGTTCGTAAAAGAGCAAATCAAATAAATAACAAATAAATTTTACCTAAAAATTTATGAATAACGAAATAAAATACTCTAGTCCAATTGGAAAAAATCGAATATTACCAAACTTCCATCTTGTTTACTCGCAAATTACAGTAACATTGTTGTCTTGTTTGGCAAGACAAGACAAGATAAGACAACAATGTTACCGTAATTTGCGAAGGAAAAAAATTAAGTTTTGTTAATCATTGATTTTTTTCAATTCGACTAGAGTATTTTATTTCGTTATTCATAAATTTTTTGTTAAAATTAATTTTTTATTAATATGGTTTGCTCCTTCAGAAAAACTGATTTTCATTGACAGGGACAGAAGTGAAGGCATTAAAAAGAATTTTGGCCCACATAACTCTTCTACCTGTTGCTTTAAAACAAGTCTTCAGCCATGAAAATGGCTTACCTGTACTCTTAACCCTAATCACTGCAAATTCTTCAAGATTGAGAAGTTTCGAACCCTGTCTAAAAAATACAAAATTGTATACTGCGAAGACTCCTTTCACGAACCAAAAATATTTTTCGCGAACGAAATAAAAATTCAGTTCATGTGATAAAGATTCGTTCGCGAACGAGTCGAAACGAACGGATTTCCGAGCCGTTTTCTACTATCCATGTCTACTCGTGTACTACTTATTTTTCCTTAACTCGAGGATTACTCACTAGAGCACCAATTTACATCGTTATTTTTCTTTCTTACTTAAATATTTGAGAATACCGCCGAGCTGGCAAAGCATAAATACTTATATTTTATTTGAACTGAATCTTCAACAATTTATTGGAAATTGATATGGATAGCTAAGCGTAAATGTTTAAACGAAAATATTTCTTTTGCCAACAGAATTTTAATACATTTTGTATCTTAAGTAAAACTTAATTGGTCCACATAATCGACCTTAAAAATGTCACTTACATGTTACATGTCACTTATAATGAAAAAAAAAGCTATAAAAACGAAAAATGAAAAATGCTTCCATATCTAAGCCATATAAAGCTACGATGCTACTTAGTATTTCTTAATTGTTTTGCGAATTAGCGCTAAACGTTGCTTATGAGCTTCCGTTACAGCGGCGCGTTTATAGGGACGTAGTTCGTCGGTGCCGAAACCTGGTATCCACATATTCCATTTGCGTTCCAAATGAAGCTGTACATCTCTTACTTCTACTTTGGATGACCGGCGATGTTTCGCATAGGAACATGTTGCCTTAATTGCATCCTCAATAAAATCGTCCGCCATTTGAAGCAAGAGTTCCTCCACATCCTCATCAAGCTGCGCGGTAGAATCGACCTCTCGCACCAATTCTAGCAAACGAGGCTTCGTTAAAATCTATAAGATGAACAGTTATTACAAGGTTATAAACTCTTCACAAAACGACTTACGGGCTGGTTCTCGTTGCCATTATTTCCCTTACTATTATTTGAATTTCCTGCATTAGGCTGGCTGGAACTACCTCCATTGGAAGCTCCACCGGGCAATGAATTTGAGCTCGAAGGTGAAGCCATGAAGATGTCCTCGCTGGCGCCGTTACTATCAAAATTTTGAAAGTTTGCCATTTTGCGTTTTTTTTCTTTGATTTACTCTTTGTACTAAGCTTTAATCTTTGTATGGTTATGTGTTTTTTTTTTTTTTTGTTGGTAAGGATGGTACAATGGGCAGGGATGGAGGGAGGAGTTGAGTGTGTGAAAGCTGTTTATTTTTGTTCAATTATTTTATATTTACCTGCATCTCTCGTTATTCAGCAAATAATCTACCAGGCTCATACAAGCGTTGAGGCAGTTGATGTTGTTGTTGCGTTTTTTATTTGTTTTGTATAAAAGAAAATACTCAAAGCTAAGTGCAACCGTGAATGTTTCAATGCAGCACTGGTTTTTGGCTCCAAATGGATCGGATCCTAATGGCCTTTGCTAAGTGTGCGTTCAGACACGCCGATTTTTCTGAACGATTTTTTATTGTAGTACAAATCGTTTGTATCAACGATTTTCTGACTTATTCTGACCGTTAGATGAAAATTTTGATTTTGTTTTGGTTAAAATTTACTCTTTTCTTTGGTTTTATTTAATGTATACCAAGGAAAATCGTTATACTTTTTCAAAAAAGTGGAACAGAATGTCCAAACCAGCAAACAGAAAGACAACTTAATAAATAATCTAGAAATCGTTATGTATAAATCGTTAAGTGTATCAAGATGTTCTCGAGATCAAGTTAAGAAATCGATGTTTCATTGAGTGTTGCATTGTTCTGGCAAGATTTATAAGCTGAGAAGTTTAAAAAAAATTGTATGCAATTTAATACATTAACTGCATAATTGCATAGACATATTGAGAAGTTGTATATTTCAATTTTGCGCAGTGAAAAAAAATCTAGCTAATTAATATTTGAAAAGGTACCATCAATTGTACATAATTATAAATACCTAAAATATTTCATCATATCGCACGTGTTTTAAGGTTCAGCGAAGATTGGCTAGATTTTTATCTGTCAAATGAACTGTCAACTATCGATATCGCGACATATAAAAATAAATCGAAAACCAAAGATGTAAAACAAAGACAACAATAATATTTTTTTATAAACTATAACAAAAATTCGTAGTTTTTTTGTAGTTTTTGTTACGAGTTTCTTTTGACAAAATAAAATCGGGTGACATCAGGGACGAAAATCGCAAACAAAAAAAAGGGACGTTCGGGGTACTCTACCCCTCGCCCTCGCCTACAACCACCGTATCACTCGCTTGTCTTGTAGCATAATATGAACGACGACATACTAACCGCAATTCCAGTATGGTTCTAACCCATTTATCCTGACTTATGTTACTTTTTGAACTTGATGATACTCTTCGACAGATACGTTAAGGGCCTGTTTACACTATAACCGCATTAAGCATTTTTCATGTGGTTATTGTTGTTTTTGCGAACCGCATTTTCAGCATTTTGAGAAAAATGCGATTATTTTCCCCAAAAATCTTTTTTGAATCAATCTAAAATGATACAATCACATTCGACAAAACAGTGATTCATGGCGATTAACTATAAAACGGCATGTAAGTCAGATATTTTCAATGTTGTATATACATAGTTAGTTTATGCGAACACATTTTTTCTCAAGCATTTTGATGCGATTATGATTTCTTTGCATAATTCGTGCATATTTTATGAAGATCACTCTCTAAAAAATAACAGCATTCAAAGACACTTGATTATGGGAGATTTTTCAAAGTTTATTGTAGATTGCATTTCAATTTGTAGTTCACTATTTTTTATAAAAAATTCCATAACCATCACAAATATTCCAAATAATCCTGCCATGTCCATTATAAAACTTTTTAAGTAAGAATTTCCTATAAAAATTTTTTTTTATGAAAAATTGCTTCCGCTTTGCACTCTTGATACTCGCGCCTTTTATGTTTGACAGATTATCTGATTTCAAAAATGCTAAATGCAAAAAGCTGTGTGTGGACAGCAATTTCAAAAAAGCGAATTTTAGGGATACAAATGCTGAATGCGGTTATAGTGTTAGCAGCCCCTAAGTAGAATAGCAGACTGGTATCTATAACTTACGCATTTTTGGCTTCTATCTCTTTTAAGTAACAGCTAGTAAACTCTGTTAGACTGTAATAGCACTTTGAATTTGGCTATTACTATCTCCATATATTAATTGGCATAATTCAGCCATCGAGGTAAAACAACTCACTCGTCTAGACGTGGGGTAATAAAGAGACCCTGTTCGAAACTTTGGCTATCGATATTGCTCCAGTTATCGATTGTTTTGGCTCATAATTCGAGCGCGAGTTTAAAAACTGCGCTGAATAAAATATATATCTTCCTTTATAAAATACTTATTCAGGCGATTTGTCTCTTGCAATGGGTTGAAATTCATCCTCGGCCCTTGTAATTAGAATGATCCTTAAATTTTTGATTTTAGGGAAACAAAATGGCCGTAGTCGTGGCATCAGTGCGAGTGCTTTTATTTTATAGGTTGACCAGTGTGTTTTCTAGTAATAACGATATATCTAACATATTTCTAAAAATCTATAAATTTCATTTAAGAGTCAATGCCCAGCCAACTATATACGGAGTGCTCCGAAAAAGAGCGTAAAAGGACTCCTTTTAAAGCACCCTGACGAAGTTTTTTCGGATTGCTCCGAATAGGTTTTATTAGGTCTATTCCCGTACTGCACGAAACTGCCCAATTTTCATACAGTTTTCAAAAAAATTAGGCAATTTCGTGCAGTACGGAAACAGACCTTTTATATGAAGTTTTTCATTTCTCTTTCATTTCTGACAGAACTGGGGATAGCCCCTTAATTTTATTGTTTCCTTTTACAAAATACGATTTTCATCAAACACAATTTGCATTTTGATCCATGTTATAAGCATTTTATTTAGCATATATATTGCATATATATTTATATTATATTTACAAGTGTATGTATATATTTATATCACAATATTCAAAGGAATGATCAATTGTGACATGATTGATCAAATTAATTTTAACTGAACAATCGAAGACGTTCCATGCAATTGTAGAGGACAAAACGGAAAATTTTGAGTACACTAATAATAGAGCGTGTATTTTTAAGCATTTATAAAATTGAAGCGTACTTTATGGGGCAAAAAATTTGTTCAATTTACATAAAGTTAAGATTCAATCGATTTTTAGCCTATTTAAGACTTTTTCAAAGCTAGGAAATCCCTTGAAGTTCAAATTCGCTACTTAATTTCCAAAAATGGTGATAAGAAAAAAAAATTCCCCCCCACAAAGTATGCTTCAAATTTATAAATGCTTAAAAATACACGCTCACTAATAACAAATTACGAATACACAATAATCAAAAACATAATCGTACGAAATAAAGCTTTGACATCGATCGATTGTTTGACGTTTCCTCACATAAATTAACTATCTAATTACGAACTAAATAAATAATATTGATCCCAATTAATACATGTCTACGTGATAATGACTAAGAGCACTTGATGCACTGAGCGAATGTAATGTTTTAAATACATATAGTTAGGAGTTTTACCAAATAAGGCATTAGTTGTCGCTTGGAACGTTCGTGATCTTCATGGCGTACACGTTGGAAACTTTGTAAATAAATTCGTATTGCTCCTTTGTTTGCACGGAACTGGCTCGTCCCCGACGTATATAATACAGTATTTGTGGAATGTCGAGGCTTTTCGTACTCTCCAGACTGCGTATCGCTATATCACAAGCAATAATCGTTCCTGTTCGTCCAGTACCTGGAGAGCAGTGAATCGTTAGGGGACTAAAAGAAGAGAGAGAGAGAGAAAGAAAAATACACACAAAATTGCACATTAACTACATGAGAGAACATGAAGAGCGAATGAGGATTTGTTAGGAACTAGAAATTGATTTTTTATGGCGAAAATATTATTTCAATGCACTTCATTCGATTTTATTTTTTTTTTGGTACCTATAATTTTTTTTCTTAAAAATTTCACTCATATTTTAATTGAATACTAATTTAAAAAAAAATTAGTTTTATTAGATTTACAGCGGAAATATAGGCACTGCCAACAGAATAGATAATTTGTGCCATTTGGTCCCATTTAGTTGTTTTCTCCTAGCACTTACGCCCTGGAGCTTATGAAGGAGAAGAAGTTTAGAAAGTGCTCGAGCCTCAGGTTTTCGTGACTTAAGAAGGACTTATTTGGAGCTCTGAGTCTCAGTCTACGTAGTCCAACACATGGACCCATTATATGGAATGCATTCTATTCGCATATAAGACAAAGTCTGCATTCAGAGTCAACTTCCAGGAGCATCTTACTGACCTGTTATTTTAGGCGGTAGGAGCCCGAGGGAAAGGATACTAATCTACCTATGTTTGCTCTGCCTAACCTTAATATTTTTGAGGCCTGGCGAAGGCCTGATAAGCTTTGTCAATATTCTTTCCTGGACAACAGGGCCCTTACTCTGTAGTTCACACTCGAACGTTTCATACTCTCTTGTTCGAGTGTCGATGTTCGTCCGATTCGGACTACAGAGCAGTGCTTCGTTTTCGTATCTGAGAAAGTAGCGCTTTTAATAGTGTTTATATTGGAGTATATTCACAAAATGCGTTTTTAAGCATAGAATGTATAGCAACCTAGTTGGTAGTGTCACTCGACTAGCCAGAAGGTTTTTTGATCTTTTTACTTTTATGTGAATGTCCTAAGTTGCTAATAGTATATATATTAATAGTCTTGCCGACAGTAATTCCCGTAGCTTCAAAACTTATTTACAACCAAGGTAGTAGTACGATATGAAAGTGTCTCAAGAAGGTGTTATGAACTTATTAGAGCATTTCGACAGCACTGTACAGAGTAAGGCTTCCGGCTCTCAAGTTTTTCGATGAGCGCTTTTAATTGTGTCAGTTGGGATTCCACAAAATGGTTCAAGGCCGATAAATGTATTAGCAGACCCACGTCTGGCCAGTTCATCTGCTGCCTGATTTTTTTCGATGCCTTTTTTACTATGCCTGAACCCTAAAAGTATACATGTTAATATGTGGAATAGTCCGATCGTGAGACTCCGTTAGTTCCTTGAAAACACAGGTGTATACATATGAAATTCTTCAGAAGGGTGTTATGGAGCTTTTAGGATTATTTAGAACCTGATACTAAGCTTCGCTCACAAATTCATACAACTTTTTTTAAATATTGAAATGCATACTTTTAGGCCTGAATTTATATGTGTCAGTTTTCTCGTATTCTCTTGCGATTCCTCGCACTTCTGAAAGGCGTTCCATTTCCAAAACTCTATCTCCTGTGCACAGCGCTGGGATTTTATGCCTCAGGAATGTTTTAATATCGTTTTCATACTTAGAATCGAAAATTTTCTCTACTTCATAAATTAAATTGAAAAAATTCCATACTTAATTCGTTGGCATAATTTCTTTGAGGAAATTTCTTTGGATGATCGAAAAAAAAAAAATTTCGAATGGTTACCAAGTGTAGAAAAAATATTGCCGAACATGCAATTAGGCACGAGAAAATCGATGCGGACTCTGAAATGAATTTTTTTTTTTATAATTTTACTTACCCTTGATTTCTGGAAATATTTTTTGCCTTCTCCGTTACATTGCCATTAATCTCTCGGCGGCTTGAGCCAGCGCCATTTACGCTCGTCGTGAGTGCCTTATCTTCACCATTTGCGCCTTCTGTTGGCATTGAATTGGCATTCGATTTTTCCTTCAGTTCGTTTGTTACTTCGAGCGCATAGCTTTTAAGCGACGAACGAGCCTCCAAGAGCATGGCAATTATGGGTGCTTCTTCGGATGGAACACCGATTTCTGGCCACTTATACCAGTAATGCGTAATCTCGCGGCTAGTATTCGCTATCGTGTTCTTAAGCATGATAGTTGAAATCGCATATTTATCTTTGACCTCGCGGTTCTTTAAGAGAACCTGAAAGATGATCATTTGAAATTAGAATTTTTTATTTATTTAGGTAGATATTATTGTTATTTTTTTTTTGGATTGAGAGTAAAAAAAAAATCCCCGTTACCTGGAAGTCCCCGAACGTTGTATGATTGTCTAATGTCACCGATGGTGGCAGATATTCAGCACACTTTTCCACTCCATTCTCAATCAGATCGGTTGCTTGTATGATCACACGTGATTGCTGCTCCCAAATCATGCGCCAAAAATCTTGAACAGTCGATTCTAATGGCGCTTGACAGGCGATATAATAATTCGGCGCGTCTTTTGGACCCTGGAAAAGGAGGGGAGGGAGACGTTAAACGATTAAAAGAGTAATTTCAAAGAGACTCAACTAAAATTACAGATAGAGAAGAATACAGAGAGACATAGAGATAAAAAAGCAGAGAGTGAAAATTCCACCCACATGCAACAGTGATGACTTATCGTCACCGTCTCTGAGATTAATGTTCCAGTATTTTCGTTCTCTTAAAAAGCGAAGGCAAAATTTGAATTACACTAAGCCTACAAAACTATTCAATTGATGCCGTCGTCGTATATTTTTCATAGTTTAAGGTCGGATAATTGATAAAAAAAAAAGTAATTTTAAACATAAAAGTAGTTAGAGACAGTGGAGCAAAACTGCAGTTTGTTTATTTAAAAAAAAAAGTCTATGCGGGCATTCGTCTAAATTTTGAACGTTTAACATAATTTATAATTAATAAAAAGGGAACCCTTTTTCGGGAGGAAATGGTTTAAAAAGTCCCCAGACCATGCCCATTAAGACAATGTAGTCTGTAGATCTTCAAGACCTTAAAGGGCCTGACTTCTGTTCAACTCCCCTGTGAATTGCAGCTCGAAGAAACTGTTATATAGAACCGCCCATTTGCCACGCCTTTCAATTTTTTTTTTTCAAAATAACCGGAGGCTTAAAAATAAGTTCAACGCCTGTGGTAAAAAAAAACTGTATTCAATGAAACCCCCCAAACTGCAGACCTCTTCATATGCGGACAGCCCTAATATGTGGCCACTTTTTTGGCACCTACCCTTGCTTTGCTTATTAATTTTCATACAAGTTTCACCCTGATTCGGCATTTATTATATGTATGTTTGTAGTCAGTATGCTCTTCAGAGGCATCACTTGACTTTGAGTGCTCCACTGCACATAGTAAGTATGTATATATGTATGCTGGAGTCAACCACATCAACAACCACAGCCACAGCGATACTCCCACAAGGGGGGATATTCAGCCACGTTGGGCTCTTGATCCCCGCTGCACCAAGTTAATAAGGTAATTTGTTAAACCTTTCGTGACCGTAAAGCCAGTACCAGTTCGATTCTACGCCCAATTTTCAGTACTGTGACTATTAACTAAGGTCCACGGGTTTCCAAGCCCGTAAACCACTATGGAGAGTGTGTCGGATATAAAAATTTAGGTAACCTAAATATTTATGCAATTCAAAATTTTGTTTGGAAATTTTTTTTTTTGAATAATTAGGTACCTAATCCCGCAATTGGAGCCGTGAAGAATAAGTCCGGATAATCGGATAGTAGGATAATCGGATTCCCGGATAGTCGGATATCTATCCGGATAATTGGATACCCAGATATTCGGATTTCTGGATATTCGGATAATCGGATAATCAGATAGTCGGATAATCGGATATCTGGATATTCGGATAACCGGACAATCGGATATCTGGAACAATCGGATATCTGGATAATCGGATACCCAGAAAATCGTAGTTCTGGATATTCGGAAATTTGGATAATCGGATAACTGGATAATCGGATTCCCGGATAGTCGGATATCTATCCGGATAATTGGATACCCAGATATGAGAATTTCTGGATATTCGGATAATCGGATAATCAGATAGTCGGATAATCGGATATCTGGATATCGGATAACCGGATAATCGGATATCTGACAATCGGATACCCAGAGAATCGTAGTTCTGGATATTCGGAAAATTTGATAATCGGATAACTGGATAATCGGATAATCCATGTTCGGGTAATCGGGATTCTACTGTATTTTTAAATGGACTTACACCACATCCAAAGCAATATGTTATGCGACAAACCGAATAATAAAAACCATTTTTGGTTCGCCTGTTTCGTTAAAATGTGTTTTGAATACCAATTTAAACGAATTTCGAATGCACTCGAAACCACTGTGACGCGAAACAAATTGGAATTCCCGATGTAGAGCACTTGAAGTCAAAACTGATTTCGCGATAACGTACCAAAGACGTAACGAAAAAAAAAAAATTGTGTGTATAAAATCGTAAGGAAAGTTCTGAATATATTCTTTCGAACATTCTCGTTACGGACGATTGAATTCAGCTATTCAGACGACATTTATTGCGAGTGCAGTTAGTATTTAATGAACTTACTCTGACATAATTGGCGTTGATGTACTCGCTTGTATCATCATCGTTCCGGCGCTGCAGTATGACGCGCGTTTCAGGAAGCGGTATCACATTCGCGTATCTGTAAATAAAATCATTGAAGGTGAAATTGAAAACAATTTTCTTTTCCTTAATTTTTCCAGCAAATGCAAAATTGGATGTACATACATAAGTACCCAAGTAGATTGATGTGCGAGAAAGTTCAAAATCACCGAATAGCACAAAACGAATCGGTCCAAGTCGACACTGTGCACTCACCTATTTTTGTTCTCACAACCTTCGGGGATTTCCTCCGGGCGTGCGATAATCTGTGGTATATCGCGAAACTCCTCGAAAATGCTCGAACGTCGTTCGACAAATTTAGCCAGCTCGGCTGCTGACTGTATAACATTATGCCTCAATGATGGATCGTCGAAAGCGGCATTACCATAGGTTCGTTTCGAGGCGCGTAGCGCAACCTTTCGCCGTACGCTTCCGAGTACCGAAACATTGTCCAAACTATAGGCATCGAGACTAACGGGACGGCAACGTTGTCCGTAGGATGTCGCCTTCTGTCGCTTGCGCATTAAATATAAAAAGGCGACGAGAAGCACCAAAGCGATTACACCGATTACACTGACACTGATTGCAATTACAACGTTTACATCTGTTTCGGGACTGTCTGGTGTTGATTTCGGATGGAGTATGCCCATGCCAGCGGGAAAAGTGAGCGCGCTCAATGTTGTTGTTGACGCTGATGAGGGCGTTGTTGCTGTTGCTGTTGTTGTTGGTACGGCAACTGGCACCATTTCGCTTGAATTTTGTGCAATCTCTTGTGGCAGTTCAGATGTGGTGGTGGTGGTGGTGAAGTCAATGTTAGTGTTGCTGGCAAAAGTCGAACTTGAAACCTCAGCATTCAGTAAATCCGTTGTTGTTGTTTTTGTTTCTGTGGGAGTTTCTTCTGCTATTGTGGGAGTTGTCTCAAACTCTTCAGTGTGCGTTGTATCCACTGATACGATTGTTGTGCTGACTTCTATTGTTGTTGGTGAAATCGTGGAATCGGGTGCTGCTGTCGTCGATGTGATGTTGATGTTGTGTGTGGTGGTGGTGGTGGTGGAATCATCAATGAAATTCGTAAAAGTTGACTCGCTATTTGTGCTTTCGTTGACAGGAAGAATTGTTGCATTGCTCATTGCAGCTTGGAAAGGTGCTCGCGTTGCTGTGGCAGTATTTGTCTCAACAATCGATGTTGTCAATTCCTGACGCTGCTCGGTGCGAGCTGTTGGAATGTCTAACGTTTGAATCGTTGTGATGCCATCGCTTGCTACGGTCGTTTCATAGAAATCGAATGGGCTTGCTGTCGCTGTTGTTTTTGTTGTTGTTGTTGCTGTGGTAGCAGTAGCTGTGTTTGTCGTTGTCGTTGGCCCAATCAGTGTTGTATCCTTGACAACGGCCGCCACTTCAACAATTTTGGGAGTTGTCTCAATGTCTTTTGTTTCTATTGGTATAATTGTTGTTTCTGCTTCCACCTCTTCAATTGTCGATGCTGTTGTTGTTGTTGTTGTTGTTGTTTCTGTTGGTGGTGGGGGTGTTGATATTGATATTAATGTTGACGTTAACGTCGACGTTGGCTGCGCACTTAATAATGAGTCAGTCGTAGCGGCGACAAGGTCTTTATCGCTAATGTTTTCTTCTTCTTTTCCTCCCGATTCTTCTTTTTGGTCGTTTTCCTGTGTCAACGTTTGATTCACAATTGCACTTGAATTCAAGCTTTGAACGATTGGCGTTGGCGTTGTCGTTGTCGTTGTCTTTGATTCTATAGTTACTGTTTCGCCTCCTCTGCTCTGTTCCTCATGTTTGGTGGTTGTTTCTAAATTGGATTTTGCCGTACCTATTTGGTGAATATCCGGCGCTGATGTTGTCGTCGTCGTTTTTGTTGCTGTTGTTGTTGTTGTTGAATTAACTATTTCATCGGAAATTGTTGCCAAATTCAATGTTGACCTATTTGTTGCTGTTGTTGTCGTTATAATGGTGTTGCAAATTCATCAGCTGTTCCCTTGACGTCTTTATTTGGTTTTTCACTTTCAAAATCATCGATACGCTTCTCCAAGATACTTTCTGTCGTGCTCACTGAGGCAGTAGCGGGCGAACTAATCGCAGTCATCATCTTCATCGTCATCGTCGTTGTCGTCGTCTCTGTCGTTGTTGTTGATTCGTGCTCTTGTTGTGTTTGAGAAGAGCTTGTGCTCGTCTCTGTGTGCTCTTCATTTACAATGGCTTTCTCTTCGATGCCATCCGCTCTTTGGGTATGTGTTTTCTCTTCATCGAGAGATTGCGTGTGTTGTTGTTGTTGTTGCTCGCAATCGTTGATTTTTCACCGTTATCGTTTGGTGATAAGAACTCAGTGGCGTCGTTGTCGCCAATCGTTGTGGCAGGTGACGTTGGGTTCGTTGACTCATTGGGTTTCAGAATTGAGCTGATGCTGGCACTACTGCTTGTTACATTATCGATTGCATGGAGTACAGCAGCAATGGTTGTTGATGGTAACGATTCTTGGTCACCGTCGAACGGTGAATGATCTTGATGTTGATGTTGATCATCGGTGAGTGCATTTCCAATAGATTTATCTACACCCATTTGGACGATTTGTGTCCAGTCGGTTAGGGTTTTCTCTTTGACCGGACGCAATTGGATGACGCTATCATCGGCAGATGGCTTTGGTGCGCCATCGAACTTGCTGTCATTGGAACGTGGTGAGACCGTTTTCATGCCCGCTAATGTCCATACATCTGCGGTGTTCGGTATATTCAAACGATTCGAATTGGTGGAGTTATCATTTAAGAATTTCGGTTGCTTCGGTTTGCTGGACAGTTGGAGATCATTCGAGGCATTTTCCTCTAGCGAGAGCTTCGGTTTATCTTGGAGCAGTGAATCGTTTGTCGATACGATTTCGATGGTGCTCATTGTTGGCAGAGTTGTCGGTGGCAATGTTGGTGGTGTTCTTGTCGTCGTTGTTATTGTGGTGGTGATTACAAATGGAACTTTTGTCGTTGGTGGTGTGTCTTTTGATTTATCAACGATAATTTGAATTGATTTTTGTTGCGCTTTCGACTGCTCTCCCGTTGCGATGGCATTCAGTGCTGTTGGTGGTGTTGTGGAAGCTGGCAACTCTATTGGATGGTTCTTTAAGTGCTTCTTATCTTCCATTGCCATTGAAATTTCGGCAAAATTTTTTTCGGTTTCTCTAGCTTCATTTATCAAATGTAGTCTAGTCTTTTTGGTTTGATCATCGGCAATAGTTGGGAATGGACTTTCGATGGCCGCCTCTTGTGGCACCAGTTTCGTTGTCTTGATAGCCATTAATCCACTTTCATTTTGCGATGCATATAATTTTGAATGTAGCCATCGTTGTTGTTGGTTTTGTTTGATTTCCATCGATTTGTTGTAATGTTGCAGCGATTTCTCTGCGTCTGATGACATTCGAATTGATGCTCATTATGGATCCCATTAGTAGGAGGCAAAAAAACGCCAAAGAGGTCATTTCCCCGCCGCCGTTCGAAGCCATCTTAACGGAAAACGTTTTTATCGAAGTTTTCTCAACTGTTCAATGCGGCAAGCTCATAAGGTGTTGCCATAATTAGTGAACGGTTACCTGAAGAGGCAAAAAGAACGAACATTAGTTCGATGCACATTTTTTTTTTTTTGTTTACTGTAATGCCAAATTGAAGAAGTAATTTGGAATTGACTTCATGCGTGAAAAATTCATCAATTAATCAGTTGTGACACTTTTATTTTTAACTATATCACCAGGGCTCGGATATTAATGTATTTTATAAATTTAAAGCATACTTTATGGGGCAAAAATGTTTCTTTCCATAATTTTCCGAATAAGTTTAGCGAAGTTGAACTTTAAACCGCTTTTCCAACTTCAAAAAAATTCATATTGAAATTAAAAATCGATTTGAATCGAGTTAAACAAAATTTGTACTCCATAAAGTATGCTTTGAATTTATAAAAGTCAATAAAATCCGAGCCCTGGATATCACTAACGTTGTGTCTGTAAAAATACCCTAAGGACAAGACAATGTCAAAACAGATCCTTCCTCTTCGGATGAACATTTCAAAATAGTCCTTTGAATAAAATTTTCATTTTATATACTACTTTACCATAACTATGAATGTATGTATGTATTTAGTATTACTATGTATGATCATGTATGTATGTATGTATGATGTATGTATGTATGTATGTATGTATGTATGTATGTATGTATGTATGTATGTTGGAGTGCCCATTGTGATACCACGTAGAGGTTTTCTTTTGTTTGTGTGTGTGTATATGTCTTTTTATGTAGTGTGCCCCTAACATATGCGATTTATTGAAAAACCATTGCTAGGCTTGGAACATTACACTTCGTTTCGCCTGTGCCGGGAATCGAACCTCGGACCCCGGGATCAAGAGAATGGCACACATCCCCTACGCTATCCCAGAGGCACTTAGCATAACTAAAAACCAGAAAATATTCAAATTCAGCACCTAAATGTATGCATAGAAATATTTAAAAGTCAATTTACCAAAGAAGCTTAATTAAGGCTATAAAAAATCCAAATAACATCAAAAAATCTTGCTCAATATGGTTTTAAATTGACATGTACAGAAATGTCTCTCCTCTCCGAAAATTTTCTTAAAAGGTGCATTATTAAGGGTACCTCCAGTACTAGGGTCTGTCACAAAAATCCAAAAACTGTCCCAAAAGATAGTTTTTAAAGATATTTCAACTAAATCTGCAATTAGAGCTTATATTTAAGCCTCCGATTAAAAACTATATAGCTTAATGTTTTTATGTGAGGGGTTTTGTATTGCCAGGTATGCCAGACTATAGCACCCTTACATGTTTAAATCTCAGGTCGTTCAATAAATTGATCAATGCATTAAAAGCTTGTTACATTACCCCATCTATTGAAAACAGCGAAAACTCTTAACAAATATCAAAAAAAGTTCCCCGCAATGGGAGTACTAACTAGGGACAGTGCAACAGTATCGGAATTGCGGAACCCCAAGCCAAAGAAGTTGATTTTCATCAAGCAAACTACTTTGCAAGGTACTTGTATACCAGCATAGAGAGTTAAGGCAAACGTCTTTATCCGCTACTGTATAAAAAATGACTTGTGATTTTTTCCCCTGAGTTAAAATAAAATAAATCTAAATATTGGAAAAAACCAAGTCGCCATATTACTAATTAATCGACAAAAAATTAAGTAAAAGGAAGCGATGGGAAGAGTGGACGTAATTCGAAAATTTCCGACAATTCGATTTGTCTTGTTTTTTTATCACGTTTTCAAAGATAATTAAAATTTTAATTTTGTTTAACATTTGTCATGTTTGTGTCTTGTTGATTAGCCATGACACGTTTTCTTAACGAATTATTTTAGCTTAAAGCTTCGCATATTATTCGTGCGTCGTTGAGCACAATTTTTGAATGGAAAACCAATGCAAAAATTATAAATAAAACGACATTAACAAAAGAGCAGATTAGTAATTTACTGGCCGCTCCGCTATCAGTTTGTGACTTGAATTTGGAATTCGGAACAGAAGTCGGTCGAGAGAGGAAATAATAGGAGACATATTGCACTAATATGTATAAAATATGTGGGTTAGGCTTCGAGGCAGATCCTGTTGTTTTGATATGGTCCATTTTTTTCAGAATCCAAACTATCTGTTTGGGTGAAATTTGAGAATATTAACTTAATGTAACATACTTCGATGCAGCAATTGGATTTTTATAAATGAGAAGCCTATTCGGCTGATTTAAGCTTTATTAATATGAAAATGAATGCTTTTTGTTATTTGTATAGACAGCACTTAATGATATTATTGGTTTAATAAATATTTGTTTTTTGAGAAAATGGTTTTCTTAAAAAGTGTAGAAGTTACCATAGAGAAGAAGAAAAAGTTGTCTAAGGTTAATCCATGACGATGATGATTAAGAGAAGCTGAGCTGATTTATAATGGCTATAGAAACACCTAAGAGAGAGTAATATAGTGAGAGAGGGGATGAGAAGAAGACAGAGGAGAGAGAGGGTGAGAGAGAGGGTGAGAGAGAGGGTGAGAGAGAGGGTGAGAGAGAGGGTGAGAGAGAGGGTGAGAGAGAGGGTGAGAGAGAGGGTGAGAGAGAGGGTGAGAGAGAGGGTGAGAGGAGGGGTGAGAGAGAGAGGAGAGAGAGGGGAGAGAGGGTGAGAAGAGAGGAGATGAGAGAGGGAGGTGAGAGAGAGAGGGAGGGTAAGAGAGAGAGGGAGGGTAGAGAGAGAGAGAGAGAGGGAGGGTAAGAGGGAGAGAGAGAGAGAGAGAAAGATTAACGGAAAGAAAACCAGGGAGTGAAACAGAGAGAGAAAAATAGAAAGCAAAAAAGAAAGAGAAAGCAGAAGATAAACCGAAAGAGAAAGAAAGAGGAGGAACGAGGAAGAAACTTAGAGAAAGAGAGAGAAAGCAAGACAAGCAGAGAGGAAGAAATAATACAAAATAAAGAGAGAAATGAAGATAGGAATAAATATAGATACGAATAGAGAGAAACAAACATAGAGAAAGTGAGAGAGAGAGAGGCACAAAGAGAAGGAAAATTAACAAAACACTCGAGGAATTTCTTCTAAAGCAAGTTGATGATATCTTGTAATAATTTGTTTAGGCAGAAAAAATTCCTTATATTCTCTTCTAAGGACCTAGCTTCTGCTCAGTGCCGGATCATGGTAAGTGATAACTGCAGCTACAGCTCCCGGCGCTCAACTTTAAAAGTTACCTTCTTATTTAAATCTCATCGAAAAATCAGATTCAACTTCTTCTTCTTCTTCTTCTTGCGTGGTTGAAGTGTAACGGCCTATCCAGGGGTCAGGAAAACGCGACCAGTTCCTCCATTTTGTTCTGTCGGTTGCATCATCCAAAGTTAGTCCTACAGCCTCTAGGTTTCAACTAAAATCGCTTTAAGCTAAAAATTCCATCCCGATTTAATTCCCAGGCCGTAAGATATTTTAGTCCGCTGCTGGTTCTAATCTAGCGCAATTAAGCAATTCGAATGCATCTTCTTATCTGTTATAGAAGACAATATAACCCATATAAACTCTCCTCCTTCAACGGCTTACAATTTTTCTTTTTCGTATAATGATCAAAAATGATAATCACGTCTGCCTTATAAGTAGGAGATACATAAACACGTACGTACAACATGAGACTGGTACATCGAGCGATTAAGTCTGCGTGTAACTGAAAGATGACTCAACAACTGATCCGAAATGCGAAATGGGAAATTGCGGAATGAAATGTTTTCATACACACACGGCTGAGCAGAACGCAGAACGGGCCCGAAGAATCAGGCTGGAACACGCAGAACAAAAGCAGAACACCATTCAACGTGCCGACAGTCAACGTTGTCAGCGCTTTTTTTTCTCTCTCTCTCTCTCTCACTCTTCACCCTTTGTTTATTAACTTTAAGTTCAACGTTTTGTATAGTGAAAAGCTTAAATATTGACATGGATGACTGCATTTCAGAACTTGACAATGAAATATCCTAGCGTCAGAGTTTTGTTTACCCGTCGAATGGAGTGTCAATCACATACATACTTATTGTATGTACACCTGCTGTGTTTTCCCACTTGGCATAGGACGGGCATGTTGTCTTGTGTTCTTTGGAAGAATAATTTCTCTCATTTATTTGGCAATCAAACATTGAAGGAAACATAAATTAAAATGAAGAAAACGAAAATAACACTGTGCAGCACGTAAAATGTACCTAATCAAAATATTAGTGGGACTCATGCAGCTTCGCAAATTGTGAGAAATGAAAAATTTGTCACACAACTGTCAAAATTTATATGAAAACTTACGATGGGAAAAGTTGCGAAGGCATTTGCGAAGCTGCATGAGTACCACTATTGACTGCAATGCCTGAAAGTATACTTAGGAAATGTAGGAAATTTCAATATTCAGTTTTACTTGATTGGTTATAGTTCATTTTTAAATCAAAAAAAGTGTGGCCGAGAACTAATTTGCGCGTTTTATTGGTTTTATATGAGGCTACCAGTCCAATTCTAAATTTATATTCCCCGGGAATTTTCCCTTAGCAATTTTTCTCCGCATAATAACTGACCCGAAAAGCTCCATCCAAATTGCAAACCTCAAGAGTTTAATAATTTTTTTAAACCCCTTTTCACCACTTTTGGCCCATAGATCCTAAGCCGATAAGAATTTCCTGAAAATTTTTTGGATAAAAAGAAAAAAATCAAAGAGAACAACTCCGTAGACCACACTGACTGCCTCCGAGCGCTCCTTCATATCGTTTTTGCACCCAAACAATAAAATTTTTTTACCAGAAATTAGAAGAAAAACTAAGGGTGCTATGCTCAGGCGAACCTCACACTGATAAAGGGTAAGGTATACAGTGTAGGTATATACTCCTCTTAAGCGGACACATAGGGGACTGAAATATACGTCCCCTTAAGAGGAAGCTATTTTTTAAAATTTAATTTATTTGCTATATTTGAGAAGCAGGAACACTTGACGATTCCCAAAAATTTTCCGTTTTAGAGGGTTGTCCGCTTAAGAGGAGTGTCTTCGCAAAGACAGAGAGTACACTGTATATCTAAGCTTGAGTATTTTTAAAACAGGCATTAAGACAGCGACCATTAGGAAAAAGTGTTCGCTTGGCAGTATTCCTTCGCGTGGCAGTACTGTTTTATATATTATATAGTCAAGGCGCTATGTTATGGGAGATTTTCAAGACAATTAGGGTCTCATATGACGAATTTTCGTTTATGAAAACCACCCTTTTGCCATGGCCACTTTTGAAAGTTTTGTAAATTTCATCGGAAGTTGTCGTACAAGCTCGAATTCCAAATGAAATATCTTGAAAAGCTCCGATTTCGGGGCGGTTTTTAGGATTTTCGTGACAGACCCTCGTAGACTGGAGGTACCCCTAATAATGAAACGATCAAGAAATTTTTTGGAGAGGATATTTATCACTATATGCCAATATTTTATATATGCCTAATTGAATTTCAGGTGTAGAAGGAAATTTTCTGACACGCCCACTTTTTAGGTTTCAGATCAGTTCTTGTGATTTTCACAACACAGCCTAATACTGGAGGTAACCACTCCCACCCCCTCCAAATGGTCTAATCCGTTCTTTGTTTGTATGGTATATCTGCCAGAAAATATCGATTATTCAGAAATATCGATAATTAGAAATATCGATAATTAGAATATTAATTAAATATCGATATTTTAAAAATCGATACAAAATTTATGAGCGATAGTTTTTATTTCGATATATCGGAAATCGATACGTAAA
The DNA here is from genome assembly GCA_020466095.1 of Chlorops oryzae. Classification (NCBI taxonomy): domain Eukaryota; kingdom Metazoa; phylum Arthropoda; class Insecta; order Diptera; family Chloropidae; genus Chlorops; species Chlorops oryzae. The sequence continues at coordinate 8,765,021 of CM035809.1, read as the reverse complement.
ATCCAATATCGAAAAACGATATTTTTGAATCTCCGCCTGTGTGTTTTGTGGAAAGGGAAGCTTTTTTAAAGTTTTAAAAAATGTATTTTATTTAACAGAAGAAGGCAGAATAAATATCGATATATCGATAAATCTACATATACGATTTTTCGATAAATAAATATCGATAATGTGTTCAGTCGATATTATCGAAGTCGATAGTTTTGCCAATATCGCGGGTGCTACACACAACCGAACAAACGCAATATACCCGCGAAACAGAGGGTGTGGGGGTATAAAAACTAGAAAATTGCTCCAAAATTGTACACAGCGTCACAATGTAATCAAAACAAAATCCCACGAGAAATCCAAAAATGGCCACAGCGATTCCGGACGGTACGAAAAATGCCAAAATTGCCATAATTACGTACGTTTTTTGGCATATTTTTTAATTTTTTTTATTTCTCAAGTGCAAAGCTCAAAAATTGTTTCGTTGATCCGCAATTCTTTTGTTGTTTTTGTTACATTTTGTTTTTTTGTTTGTGTGAACTTTTACAAGTTCATACACCCGGTGTTTAAAATAAGAAAAAGCGATAATGCCGATTACGTAGTCTCGTGAGTGGTAAGTGCTAAACAGAGATTTCACACTTTCATTTTCTGTTGCTGGAAGTTTTTTTTTTTAATTTTTTTGATTTTTTCTTAAGTTTAATGGTTTCCGTCTGTCAAGACGGCGAGAAGCAAAAATCTGAATAAGAAAATCTCAAAGCTTTGAAATCGAATGTTTGAACTTTAGTGAAGGTGAATTATGTGATCAAAGATAAGAGCGTGGCATGCCATGACCCAACGGAGCTCTTTCGTAATCGTATAAGGTCAGGCGTGGATTATGAAGTTTCGCTGGCTTAAAATTAATAGATCAATTGAATGGCGAAAGAGAAATGAAAGGAAGGGAAGAATGATTGTATTTGACGGGGAAATTCCGGCAATTAATCAAAAATTTAAAAGAACCTTATGATCAGGGTAACAGAGAATATTTTTTTTTTGAATCCTAAAAGTATGCATTTCAATATTTAAGGAAATACAATTGAAATTGTTATTATTTGTCTCGGGATTTTCAGCTTCCGCTTTTACATGATCCGCAAAATTTCCATAATACCCTTCTGAAGGACTGAATAAAAAGGCGTGTTTCCAAGAAAACATCGGAGTCTGAGTATCGGAAATTTTTAATATATTCACAAGTTTATTTTTAGGGCTCAATTTAAATATTTGTGGTTGGCTTGCTTATGATTAGTAGGGCAACAAAAAATATTTAAATTCAGCACCTAAAGGTAGGCATTGAAATTTTTTTATTTAAAAACCAGTTTATAGAATTGAAATCCAGTACCGAGGGAGCCTAATTAAGGCTTCAAGAAGACGCGCATGTACTTAAAACCATGCACCTGCTCAATTTGGATGGACGAGTCTTACAAGTCCAAATATTTTTCACACAATCGGAAATTATCCAAATATTTAAATATGTGTATACTTTTAGGTGTTGATCTTCTTCTCTAGCTAGCATACGGGAGTATGTTTTTATCATAAGTAACCTTGATGAGTGTTTTTTGAGACCTTTTGATGATTGGAAAGAGATTGATCTTATGCAAATTTTTCTCCTGATAGAAGTTTAATTTCTGATTTTAAAAAAGGGCATATTTTTAATGATTATAATCAGAAAGGGGACTGGAAAAGAATCGCTTGTGAATAACACATTTCAAAAAAATATAAGCCCAGTTATAATGGACATTTTTTGAATCTCAAATTTACGGAGAAGCAGCCTTATTCATGATGTAAAGAAGCTGCTAATAAATCTAGAATACATCTATAAAGGCCTTTGAGAGTATAACGAACAGAGCTCGGGTTTTGTTGACTTTTAAAAATTTAAAGCATACTTTATGGAGTACAATTTTTTTTTTCAACTCACATAAAGTTAAGCTTCAAATCGATTTCTATCTTCAATATGCATTTTTTTTTGAAGTTAGAAAAGTATATTCTCTTTCTCAGTGTGCTTAGACAGGTGGGATTTTTTTTTTAATCCGCACGGAAAAACTCCCCGGGAGTATTTCGAATCTGGGCTGAAAATTTCAATTTTCAAACCAAATAGGGTTCAACGATCTGTGGTGGCATCACTGCGACAAGGGTATCGACACTGAGGCTCATAGACTTTAACCTAGCTTAAACTTTTTGAAAGGTTAAAACTTTCGAATGATAGTCTTCAGGAGAGTTTTAAACTAGGTTTATTAATTTTAAATGCAAATTTTTGAAAAATTCAAATATAGCAGAGCTCTTAAATTGGGTTGAAGACTACGACCCTGAGCGATCAAGTTAGATAACACTGTGCAACACGTAAGATCTAAACAAATAATGGGACTCCCGACATTTGGTTTATTCAGATTGTCGAAATTTCGTTTTTAAATCGATATCTTAAAGTGTGGCCGAGAATTAAGTTGCGAACTTACTTATGGCTATATCTCATAACACGTTCAATATTTTCCTTTCTCATCTATGACAAAGTTTTAGCCCTAGACTCAAAGAAAATAGTTGTAGTACAAGCTGACCCGAAAAAACTACATTTAGTAGGTAAAAATAATTACCGAAAGTCTCAAAAAGTTTACGATTTTTTCACTTCTTCACCTTTTTTCACCTTTTCACGTTTCATAAATGTGTCACAGAAGGAAGAGCCTAAGAGGAAAAAAGCCTTTTATATCTCCTTAGAGTCTTCTCTTTAAAAAATGAAAACAATTCAACTTCCAAGGTTCGATGGTCCATGTGAAAATCATCTTGAGTGCCATATCGATAGTTCATCAATGATTTTATATTGTTTACTATGAATTGATTTAGCTACAGATTTCCTAATGCGATTCGCACGTCTTCTCACACGTCTTCCACTAGTTTTTTTTTAAATTTTTTATTTTAATTTTTTTTATTTACTATTGTGCTTGAAACCTCAAATGGATTGCTTCTGACGTACATACATTCGATGGCACGTACATACATACATACATTAGTATAACTAACCTAAAAGCGATTCGGTATGCGTGGAATGTTTGAAGCATTTCTTCGCATCAATATTATGCTACACATTCGTTTATACATACTGACTTACGTACTGAACGAGTATATGAATTGTATGTATGTATGTAAATGGAGCAAGACATAACACAAAAGCCGTGATTGTACAACAAAAATAGAAGAAGAAGAAAGAGAAAAAAAATTAATGCAACAAAAATCAAATTCTCGCGAGGCTGATTGAAATTAATTGAATAAGCAGCGGACTGTAATGCCTTCTTTGATGTAATAATAATAGAGATCGTGAGGAGTGGGAGTGGGAATGTAAGGAGGTAACACGTTCGGTTAATGTCTGAATTGAATGACCCTAGAGAGTGCGCAAAAGTGTATTGAAACGTATGTTTTAATGGAAGAAAATGGGCATAACATAAACAATGGCAGATTGAATTATGGCAGCAAATTCGATTAAAAAAATTGAGGGGAATTATTTTTTTATTTTTCTAGCCAAAGCTCCAGAGACAAATTGGCATAAATTAACAGTGAATATGTAAGTACGGTGAAAAGGCGACCAAAAAAAAAAAAAAACGAGAATGTTACAAAAAAGCAGCAACAACAACAACAGCAAATGAGCACAATTACGGCGCATTAAACTCATTTCTTCCACACATACACACAGACTCACAGCACAAAAAAACGAAAAATCTACATTCGCGTTTGAAGGGTTAATAACGCGACCAATAATAGCTACCTACGGCCACATACCGGTGTCTTGTGAACACGACCGACCAAAACGGGTTATGACTCCAACAAAAAAAAAAAAAAAGCATAAAAGCGCAAAGGTTTTTTTCTTTCTTTTTTGTTCAACGCTGAACCCAAACTGACCATTTGACTCCAATTTATATAATCGTGACTCATAATTCTTGCTAAAGCCACAACCCATTGGAGCCAGACATTAGCCGCGAAACCCGTCTCAAAACGGATGTATGTATGTACTTTCAAGAATTCAATATTCAATGCGTTTGAAGTATGTATGTGTATAAGTAAATTAAATCGAGTCTTCATTTCAATTAAACGTTCAATTAGCAGGCCTATAATATATAAACCCGATTTTGGAATTAATTCAGGAAAATCCCTTTCGCTCAAACCGATCGATCGGAGGTAAACAGCACATTCAATATTCAAATGCTTCAGCACGAAATTCCTTCTCTAAATAGGTACCTACATAACCGATCGCGTTCACAGAATAAGACAAAAAAAAAAAAAAAGAAGAAAAAAACGAATGAAAAAATACAAAAATGCCAAAATGATGTTGAAAGTGGTTTTGCCAGTTTTTTATTTTATTATTTTTCTTTTTTTTTTTTCATAATGTTGCACATGCTTCAATAGTACACAAAAGAGGCGAAAACTCTATGAGAACCGGTAGGAAATTTCACAGTCAATGATTTCAATGGCATTTTAGATAAGGGAAATTCCAGGAATACGGTCCCATCCGTGACACTTACTTTTTCGATTTAAGCTCATAATCAGGATTCGGATTTTGTTGACTTTTATAAATTTAAAGCATAATTTATGGAGCAAAAATTATTCTCGCCAACAATTTTTGGGAATAATTTTAGCGAATTTGAACTTCAAACCGCTTTTTTAACCTCAAAAAAATTAATATTGAAGTTAAAACTCGCTTTGAATCTTAACTTTATGTGAGTTGAACTAAATTTGTACTCCATAAAGTATGCTTTAAATTAATAAAAGCAACAAAATCCGAGCCCTGGTCATAATAATTTAAAAAAAAAGGACGTGATTCTCAAGCAGAGCAGAATTTAGTTTTTAATGCTTAGAAGTATTCTTTTTTCAGCCTTTCGCATTGACTATCTTATCGATGATATTTTCACTAAGTGGTCATAACATTGAATTTTTATAAAATCAATCAAAAAACGTATTTTATGACAGCAGCAATCAATATGTCTGTCCCTTACTACACGAAACTGCCCAAAACCGCCCAATTTGCATACAGTTTTCAAAAAATTGGGCAGTTTCTTGTAGTACGGGAATAGACCTCATACATATGAGGTTTAAGCACAATATTAAATTCCAAAAAAATTTGTTTAATTGATATGTATCGGTTTTAAGGCGATTTTGACGTCTTTTTCCCGTAGTTGGCTGAGATGCCAATTTAGGAATTGATAGGCTCTTGTTTCGACTCCCAGCTCAGGTCATGAATGTTGTTTAGTTTTTCAGTTTTTCTCTTGTTTTATCATTTTTCGTGGTATCACAAAGGGCCCATGAGAGGCCTAAGTGTGCCAACCTTCATGGTGGCAGCCACATTAACCTAACATAATCTAACCTAACCTAACCTAACCTAACTTAACTCTAAGACGATTTACATATGGACTATCGATCCTAGGAATTTGGTTTGTTTTGATTTTGAAAACAGAGCGCCTATCGAGACTTTTTAGTATTAATAGAGACACCATAAATGTGTTAGTTTTTCTCCACATTCTCCACTCATTTCTCGCCCCATTCAAATAAGGTTGTTTTGATGATGCGAAAGCTTCTAGTCAACATAACATAGCCCTCTTTATCATACTGTTCCCTGTAGGCAGCACACTGTTTGAGCCTTGTTAATTTCCGAAAAAAAGTTTATTGTGACCTTTTGCGCATAATAAAATCTTGGCTGTACTCCGATCTTTCAGTTCAGCAAAACACACTATATAGGGCTTTTGGTATACAATATGCGATGTTATTAGTCTATTCGAAAATGTTAAAAATTTCACACGAGCTGAAATTAAAACAGTTTTAAAAAAATAGTAATAGAAATGCTTCACGAATACAAAAATTGTTTTAGGAACTTTTACCTATCGTACAATCAAAAAAGTTGTTCAAGAACTTTACATTGAAAAAAATGTTGCCTCAAGAATTCATTTTCAATTTCTGTGGTCATGCGAAGAATTTTTTTTGTTGTTTTAAGAACTTCCATTTTTTTTTTTAGAACAACTTAAATTGTTGGGAACGATTTAACCAACAAAATTGTTGGGACAAAGTATAAAATTGTTGGCATTACATTTAATTTTTTTGAGTGTAATCGACATTCGCATCGCTCATAATTTTGTTGCTTTTTTACTCATTGTCATTCATTGTGGCCTTTTGGAAACACTCCTTTTTCTCAACTTTTCTTGCAATAAATACATAATTTCGAGATTTAAACAAATAAATGTTTTCTTAAATTCGTCTCCTATGTGAATCCACTGAAAAAAATTTTTAAGTTGTTGAGGGATAAGAATATAAAAACACAAAATAAAAATACTGCATCAAATTTTTTCATCCGCTAGTGACAGAAAGCCATTCATACATACGGATATGTTACGGAAATCAATATCGTCAAAAACTGACGGCTTACGAAATTTTACGTGCCCCATAATTCGTTACCACAAAGCATTTTTAATTTCATTATAACAGATCAAAAGCATACATCCACTCAGTGCCTGCGAATAGGCAGTCGAAAACCATGTTAAAACTTACTCGGAATGATTTTAGGAGCATTTAAAGTTTTTCATGATTTTAATAGTTTTTTCCGTAACATGCCCGATAACTTCGTAATATGCTAAGTCATTGTTGAACAAATTTCCTATCGACACAAAGCGATTGACTTTTTCATACATACCTATGCAAACAGATTTCAACAGGTTCTGTTTAGAGGTTTGCTACTGCTTTTGTTTTTGTTGTTGCTGTTTGATTTCTGTATTGAAGTTGTTGTTGTTGTTGCTCTTTGTGTGTTTCTAATAAGAATGATCTTAATACGCTTAAAGTGATCAAAAGTCGAAGTTACCTCGTTAATTTTTTATTCACGTTTTATTTTTACTTTGTTTTTTTTTTTTGTTTCTTTGTTGCTATTTCTTGACTACCAATAATTATGCTTTGTAGAGTTTTGCACGAAACTCGAGACTCTTGCTGTTGCACTATATGAATGCCTTTGGTGTTGTTGCTTTCGTTTTTTTTTATTTTTTTTTTTTTTGATTTTTTCTTCTTTTTTGTATTGACTTCAATTGTTGGGTTTCTGCACTTATTGCTCTTTGCCTTTTATAATTTCACATTGATCAGCAGCAATCGATCGATCGATCGATCGATTGAAACGCACTTTAATTTAATTATGCATTTCATTCAGAGATTTTCCTTTATTAGCAACACTTTCATGCGATTTCTCTGAATGGCCTTGGTGCTTTGTTTTAAATAAAAATATATATACAATTTTTTAAAATTTCAAAATCACTTCAAATGTAACGGCTTGAACACAAAAAAAAAAAAAAAATGTTCAAGAAACTCAAACACATCTCAGATAAGTTCAATTGAATAAAGAAAAATATTTTCAAGCACTCGATTATAGACGAATATTTTCTTTGTTATATGTAGCTCCACGGCTAGGATTGCGTTGTTTTTGCAAAAAAAAAAAAAAAAAATGCTTATATTTTCCACAAAAAACCGAATTTGTTCATAAGCAACGAGCCGTTACGAACAAATGTACAACCGCTCGGCTTGAGCGCACAAAACTGAATGTTCGTTTCCGTTGAGCTTGAATTGGAAGCAGTGCTGTCATATGCTTCAAAGTAAATTTCTCCCGCAAGGCTGCTGAGAGTATCTATTATCGGTTTGGAAAAAAAAACTTCGTTTTCGAAACTTATTTAATATTAAATAAAAATTCATTTAATTTGATTTAAAAATTTATTTTCTTTGAAATTGTAATTTGATTATGATTTAAAGCTTAAGGTGAAGAGAGTCCTCGAAAGGAGAATTAATTCTTAAGGGGGTCTTCTCATTGAAAACCCGTTTTTTGGACCCTTTTTAAAAAAATTCTTATTTGAAAACGCAAAGAATAATTGAAAACTTTTTTTATTTATTGTATTACAAAAGGTTCAAATTAAATAAAAAAAATTTTTTTGCCTCGATACGTGGGCTGTTCAAAAAGTAATGAGACTTCAAAGTTGGTGGTGAAAAAAAAGGTGCCGTCACGGCGGCCACGATTCCGGGTCTCCGGAGCGTCCGAAATGGAAAAAAAAACGGGGTTATAATCAGTATAGATGTAATTCTCGGGTGAACCTCAAGCTTAATTTTGTGATTTTTTTTGACAAAATGGCGGCCATTCAAAAAAAAATTTCAATTTCGGGCTTTTTTTTTGTAGTTTAGTGTAAAAAAAAAATAGTAAAAAATTTTTTTAAATTATGGTCGAGGTTCACCCGAGAATGGTGACAATTCTGCGTCGATTCCACTTTGTTTCATGAAAATCGGTTCAGTTGAACTGGAGATATCATGGCCGCCAGTTCGAAAAACGTGGTTTCGAGATAAACGCGTTTAAAGTTTGAAGCAACGCAAAAATTACTCGTTTTAGCGCAGATCTTGCTCGACAAAGAAGGCTATATCCTCTAAACTATTTCGAATTTCAAAAAATCCTTTTAGGGGCATATTCACAACTACCCAAGCTATAAATAAATGCAAAAAAAAAAAAGTCGAAAAAAAAAGTTGCTCAATGAGAAGACCCCCTTAATATGGCAGCACTAAATTCACGCTATACTGGGTTGTCGATTGTTAATTTTGAGAAAAATATTATTAAAAATTAAGAGACAGTGGACTGGCCATTTTATCAAACCAAAAGAATAAAAACTAAAATAGAAAGATATACAGATATGCTCGGGAAATCTCTAAATATCTCTAGATAATTTACCGTGCCTGTTGGGATATTTTGGAAATAAGTTTATACAAATAAATAATGAGCCCTATTCTAAATGAATATTTCCCGGGAAGTTTTTCTCTAGAAATCTTTTTCGGCAGAAAAAGGAAGTATTCTCAACATCAATAAAAGAAAAAAAATTATAACTTATACTTAAAAATGTTCGAAGTTCTTGGTCCCTTTATATTCCTTTGCCAGGATGTTTAGAATGAAAGAATTTTTTTTTTCAAATACGCTGAAAAAAATTCCCCGGGAAAATTCAGAATCGGGCTGATACAGATATGCTCGGTAAATTTCTTTCGATCTGTATATAATTTACGGTACGTGCTGGGATATTTTTGAAGGAAGTTTATACAAAAAAAGAAAAATAATCATAATAAATAAATAATTAAAATAAACAAACAATTTTAAAAAGTATTTTCGTGTTCATGAATTTCATAGCAAAAATTAAAAATCAGCACACCGGATTTTCAACCAAATTCCTGGGGATGCTTTTTGATGAAAAGTGAAATATCGAGCGACTAAAATAAACAAAGATCGCCTTTGCACCTTCATCTCGAGCAAAAAACTTTCAATAATAAAAACCGCTTAAGGGGACCTTCTGGTCTAGAATTTTTTGAAAATTGATTTTTTTTTTTATATATTTCGGAAGAATAGACCTTTAAGAATATGCTGGCAAAGTTTCGTGAAGATATTGACAATATTTTCTTTGGTACAGCCGTTTTAGTGGGTGGAGACAGCAGGCAGCGCGCTTGATCAAAGCAACTTTGAACGCGTTTATCTCAAAACTACTTTTTTTTGACCTGGTGTGAATGAAAACAAAAAAACCATCGAACCGATTTGTCTGGAATTTTTATATATTATTCATAACATCAATGGCTATGGCCCGAACTAGAATCGAATTTTTATTTCAAGAACTTCATATTTTTTCATCAAAAAAATGGTCAAAAAAAAGGGGAGTTTTTGATGGTTGAAATAAAAAACTTGCGCCATTTTGTCAATTAAAAAAAAATTTTTTTTATTCTAGTTCCTGCCATAGCCGCATTCATTCTGATTAATAACATATTTTTGTTTTTTTTTTTCGATTACCAGAACTGCCAAAATCTTTCACACCACGGAGGTACTTTTTCAAAGAGGGTCCACTTCAACGCCATTTTTAAAATACCAAAAAAAAAAAAAAAATTACAACAACATTTTTTATTTTTAGTCAATAAAGAATATAATAAGCCTGCATACTTAGAAAATCGTTTTTTATTTGGCTTAATACCAAAAAAAAAATTATGAAAATACCCTAAATTTTCGTGCTCTAGACCAGAAGGTCCCCTTAAGTTTTATTATTTGCAATGGCAAGAAAAAAGTTTTAAATATGCATGAATGCTTCCCGAATGTGATTTTCGTTCGTCATACTATTTTTTTTCAGTTCTACATTATTATGAATTTTAAAAGAAGTCTTACGACCGTAACTTAATTCAATATAAGCGTTTGTTGCTTTCGACTATTAAAACTAATTGAACGATTACGTTTGAAACGGGAAGTGATTTTTGAATTTAGATCGTTGCTAAGAGTCACCATCGGGTCCATTGAATCAAATTAAATTAATTAAAGGCGTTCTCGACGCTTATCGAAGTAAATTCAACGCCCCAAATATGTTTATTTATACTTTTTTTTTTCAGAATTTATTTTATTTCGTTCGATTACCTCTTTCATGTAGCCACCCACTTTTTTTTTTTTTGGATACTAAGCGAAAGCAATTAATTGAACTATTGTTTTCAATTTTTCATGTTTAATGCTTCGTTGGCGTCGATTAAGTACTATTCGAATTTTATATATTTTATTTTTAATTTTTGGAATTAATATCGCGCTTAATTAGTGAAAGTAATATCAGCAGTCGTGTATCGCGTGTTCAATATCACTGGATGTATGCAAAGTATACAGTGCTGGCAATTGCTTTTTGGGTTTCAATTTCTTTATTAGCTCTGGGTAAAATTTTTATTGTTTCTTATTTATCATATTCAAAAGGAGTAAATCTATTTTTACGTCAACATTGCATGCTCCCAATCTTCGAATTTTATTTGAGGCTTGTGCCGTTTGATGGGATCTGAAATGTAAAAATCTGTATGGTCTGTAATGTTGAAGAAGTAAAAGACGCTCAACCAACCTAAAAGCGCATAACGTTGCTCGTTCTGGTAGAGTTTAAAATCCAAATTAGCATCTATAGTTAGCTTTTGTGCTCCAACGGTCAATTCGACTATCCAGATTTCATCTAAAGCATTCTGTATGACGGTTAGAAGTTTTTTGTATTGCCTCTGTAGCTCCGCAGCTGTTTCATCTTGTTGTAGTTCCAACAAAGCCTTGCAAGTGTCTCTTATATGTGTCTGCTGTTCAAAAACTTTTATCACTTGACTGTAGAGTGCATCAATCAAAGCAATGTCCTCGAAAGGATTACCCGGCTTGAGGCTGAAATGTTTGCGTTCATGTTTTCGACGATTTTTGCTCGAGCGAAATGTTTTGCTGCAAGAATATGTTTGTTAATGAATTAATAATAAAAAAGAAGAAATAAACAATTTTGCTCTAAATTACTCACCCTGTTCCACGCGAGCTTCCAGTGTAGTGCGACGATCTCATGCTGGTCGTATCTGATAATAAATCAGACTCATCAAAGACTTGTTCATTCGCAAAGCCGTTTAGATTTATATCATCTTTTTGCTTTTCACGTTGATCTCTTATATTCGACAGACGCTTTTTATAGTCTAAGAATGTGTTTTCGCTATCCTTCAAATTCGTTTTCAGCAACTCAACGTATCCTTTTAGGTGTGATAGGATTTCATCTTCTTTATGTAGGAAGAATATTCGTTATTCCAACGTTAAAATTTTTTTTATATTTATTTTACCTACCTATTAAGTTCTCACTCTTTTCACCAGCCTGCTCATGTAGACGCACTGCAGAGATCGCTTTTAAATGAAGATTTCCCTTGAGCAGGCAGTTCAAGGCTTCCTGAAAATCATCTCCGTATGTATTCAATAGAAAAAAGGCTTCCCAATGCATGCGTTTCTCTTGCAAAGCCGGTACAATCGAGCTGAAAAACTTTCCAAGTTACAAAGATACAAACATAAGGAGCTAGAGAGATATACACACATTGCAACAGTTCGCACGGTTTTCGGGTCGTCTTTACGGGCCAAATATAATACTCTCTCCCAATCGAGCACGTGTTTGGCACATCTTAACGCTTGACTTATATCTCCGCACGCTCATAAAGCAGACTCGCATTATCTAGTTTTCCAGCTGCACGCAAAAAGTCAGCATAAGCTAGGCATACTCGCTTATAGCTGAGAGGTACATCCTTATAACATTCTAATGCCTCAGCAAACAGTTGATGACGAATTATGAATTCCATTGCTTCCTCAAAAAGTTCGGCTTCTTTGCAGTTGCTTATATGCTTAAGCGCTTTGGAATAGCGTTTTAAATGTTCATCGATTTTAAATTTACGATAATCCAAATCGAGTTTTTTGAGCTCATTTAAAAATGGAAGGAATTCTCGTGGATCCCGTTGAGATTTCTGTGCTACAAAAAGCACTAAGCCAAAGTCATAGGTTCCAAGTGCAACATTGTACAGTTCATTCACATCCACCAAATAGAGTAAGTACTTTAGCGCTTCTTCCGATTGAACTTTTCGTGAATTATTCTCTTGCTTTTTAAGATTCCATATCATTTCAAGTGCTGCCTCAAGATTACCCATTTTCACTTTAGCTGTTATAGTAGGTAATGTTAATCGTTGAGCATCTTCAGCGTTCTCCATATAAGCTAACATATGCCCGCAAATGTATTCGACTTTTTGCTCAATTTTAAAATCCGAGGGATAGATGCGTGGTGAGTAGTTTGTGTAGCTATTGGCGTACATTGTTTTGGTAATATCCTGGAAAAGAAAAAAATCGATTTAAATAAATTGCATTTAAAAGTTTAAGAAGAAAGTTCCAACCATACCTCGTTTCTCAATTCACTGAGGAACAAATTCAACCATTGAACGTTTGTGATACTCTCAACGAACAGGCGTACATTTTCTATAAAACCATTTAAATCATGATCACAAATTATATTCAAATTAATGCGCTGCTTCACGAGTAAATCCATAACTAAAGCATATTCGTGACAGTCTAGACATTTACCCACACGATCGAGTAGCAATAATCGTGGATAGATGGTCTCAAGATTCCCGCGCGGCATTTGAAGAATAGTACGGGAATTTCGCGAACAAATCGCAATAAGCTTTCCACCTGACTCAATAAGGCGTTCATCATCGACTGTGCGCGTTGAAAGTTTTAGCAAAAACAGCGAGGATTGCTTGGTATATGCCAAATAAGAACCTTCTAAACAGATAGAGGTAACATAGTCAGCGATATGCTGATCGTCGACATAGAGACTTTGGTTATCACAAAGTGCGATGATGCCAATGTTTGAATCGGAACTATAAGAAAGCAGTTGCGTTGCTGGATTCGGTATGCGTACATGCTGCTTGCCAAGATTGATAAAATAAGAATCTAATTCCAATGTATGCACGCAACCGTTCAGTATGTGTGCAAAGAGTTTCTTGCTCCTTCCATCGAAATGGAGCGAACTAACGATGCCATCCAATTGAAGTGCAAATTCGAAATTATAAATTGAGTTGCTTCTATCCAATCCAAAAGAAAGTAAATTTGTTGAGTAGTTGTTACACGAGGCAGCTATGAAGTTGTCAGTTGAACAAAATGTGAGGTTGGTCATATTCGAATAGGTTTTGGAATCTAAACTTGCAACAGGCTTAAAAATCCCAACCAATTCGAATTTATTCGGTTCATTCAGTTGAGTTCTATAGTGATGTAGGTTTCTTTGCGAATCGTATATCCACAGATGGAGCTCACCATGTTCGTTATCTTGGAAAAATGAACAGTTATTTATATTGCTATCGATTTCTATTTGCATGCTGGACATGGGCGGAGGCACAATTGCTTTTGAGAAATTTGTTAGCAATAGTTTTTTGCCATCAATTACGGCGACGATTCCATCCCTTTCAAACTTGTCGACTCCAAAAAAACAACTAGGAGTATAATCAATTAAATGGGCTATATATATAAATCAATCACGCACTCACTCACCTGTATTTCAGATAATGTCCCGTATTGAGCATAACGTTCAACGTTCGCTCTAGAATATCATCATTCCCAAATTGCAAGGAAACGATTTTCTCTCCTATTTCGAAAGCAAGCGTTTGCTTCAAATACCAATGATAGTTCCCAATTGTATAGAGATACACTTGTTGTTTCTCCCCTTCAACCGATTCCGTTTGAATGGCAAGTATATCCGACTCTGTCGACCAGTTCAAACTGATAATCTTTTCATTCACAAAACTAAAGGGCAACACGATTTCTCGATGACGAAGACCGTTTTTTTCAAAAAGCGCAATCGTGCTCTTGTTGGGTAATGCATGTGGCAAAGCAATCCATGTTCCATTGGGACGCCAAGATATTGGAGCTTGTAGTCCATGCATTTTCTCTGATGTATACTGCAGTGTACCTTCCTTATCGAATACTTTAAACATTCTTCCATACTGTGAGCTAACGAATGACACAGCAAAATATGCTCCATCGAAACGCCATGTTGTTCTAATATCGGTTATATCATCTTCCATATCTGTGGGCTTTTCAAATGTATTTGTCCGTTTAGCAGCACTTTTCCCCTCTGAACCATGGAATTGAGTTTCTTTACTTCCCCAGCCAACGTTGATAAACTGCTGCGTCTGATCACACTCTTCCTGGAGTACGTTCAAATCAAAAATTGTCGTCAAAATCAAAAATATTGATCAAAATCTTATTTTACCTACTTGTATTACATGTTCGCTAATGGGATCGTAGGTACAGGTCATAACAACCACGTTAAGAGTTTTGGTAATAAAAACGACGACTTCTTGTTCCGGACTCCATGTCATACTTAAGAGACCAACTTCGCAATACGAATTTTCATTTACCGTTCCCGCTGTTGACTCCGTTCCCTGAAATGCATAAGCAATTATGCTTCAAATCCTAATCGGAATACATCATTATGTATATACTTACATGACTTAAGACACGCCCGTCTGATGTAGCAATGCATATTTCATCATTCAAAGCAAGGTATTCAGCACCCACAATGATCTGAAAAAGAGGAATCAATGGTAAAACACATTCTTTACGTGAAGATACACTCGAGAGCATCGTTTGTACTCAACCTCTTTTGTAGCGAGTGGCAGCTTTAAGGGTTTTATGTTTTGGAATTTTTCGTTTGTTGCATACACTTGATTCTCTGTGACCAAATACAGTTTTGAGTCGCCATTCTTTTTGCCGCCATTGGGATCTGTTAAAACGAATTTAATATTCTCGATTTTGGAATCGGTTCCATTGCAAAATTGCAATTTTAAATTCCTCATCTTGTTAGCACGTTTTGTTTTTCTCTTCTTCTTCTTCTCATTCAACCATTCACGAAAAAATGGCTTTGGTCAGCTGTTGCTCACATGCATGATACAAGAAAACAAGATAGCGCCACTTCAGCCCGATGATGTCACAAATACAAAATGAGAGCTTCGTTGTTGTTGTTTTGCACGCTAAGCTCAACGTCACAGCTATACTTTAGCATGGGAAACAACAACAACGCGAATGCTACAAAATATATGTTAAAAAAGTTATATGTTAAAAAAGTTTTAAAATTGGAATAAATTTTGAAAAAGACACCTTTTATTCAATAAATAAAGAGTATATCTCATATTTTGTACTAACTCATAACAAATATAATAAGATTTTTATATAAACTTTTGCAAAAAGATCCCCTCAAAAAAAAATCGTAGCTCCGCACCTGAGTCACTGCTTGTTTACGTTTTCATTTGCTTTTTGTCTTTCCTTTATATCTTTACTCTTTTGGGGAAGAAGAAGACATCGGTTCTGTTGCTGTCTAGGAACGGGCAAAAAATATCGATAATCGGGTATGCTAAAGTCTTTTAACGATGTGTCAATCGATGGCAAATCGCCGCTATTATATTAAGCACTGAAATTTTAATTTCTATTTTGTGAAGGAATTTCTCTTGATATCGTCGCTTTAAAGCAACTTTAAGAAATTATATAATACACATGTTTATAAATGAAGTTAATAAGTAGATCAGCTGACCGAGCTTCAAAATTTAATATATTATGTTAGGTCTGCTCCCGTACTACATGAAACTGCCCAAAACTGCCAAATTTTTTGAAAACTGTATGAAAATTGGGCAGTTTCTTGCAGCACGGGAACAGACCTATTAATATTAACTCGATTTTTTTATTAAGTCTAAAATTTATAACAAAATTGGATACTTTCTTCACTTACGATTCTGTAAGCTTAACATTTTTTTTTAAAAGTACTTAAGCTCAATGCAACAGTGCACCTGTTCGAAGATAGAACAAAACAAATGACAGAAAAGGGCTAAATTGATATACCCACCTGATGTCAAGTTAAACAAAATTACAGTTGAGGATTTTATATTCAAACATTTAATCAAAAATAACTACTAAATTTCCAACAAAAAAAAATTGTAAAAATATAAGAAGTTTACGTTAGTGTATTTAAAAGAAATTTTAAAGAAACTTAAATGGTATTATTATTTCTAGGTTTAGTTATATCTTTATTTGCCTTCTTCAATTCTTTCTCTAACTTATTGATTTTTGCATTTAGTCTTTTTATTTCCACACGGAGTTTGTAATTTTCCATCTCTGTATGGGAGATTATGACATCGTTGCTTGAAACAAAAAAAAAAAAAACGTAAATGCATATTATTTCAAAAGTTCAGTAAAATATTAAACCAACAAAAATTTAACACTTACTCCGTTTGTGTACTACAATTTATAAGCTCCACTGGTTCTTCTACCTCAACATTGGCTGTTTCGACCGTTTCCAATTCACATACAAAATTTGTGCTATATGAAATTAATCGTTATTATTAAGTTGGTCTATTTATTTATAGTTCAAGAATGATATTCACTTGAAATGGTTTAAAAGAGAATTCTTTTTAACATAAAATTCAAAGACTTTTGAATGATGTTATCAAAACATTTATTTTTTGTCTGTTAATTCTGGTTTCATAAATATTGTTTCAGTGCGGTTCTGGAACCTCCAGATTTTTGAGCCAACGCTCTGTTCTCTGAACTGAGTAATATTCTAATGAAGACAAAATGAGAAGCGAATATGAAGATATTATATCCCACCCAAAAATTCATACTTGTGATTGTCAGTTATATGTCATTGATGACAGCATATATTACTTAGAAGTTTTTAGGTCTATCATTCTTACTTTTACTTCATTGTAATAATGAGAACTTTCCACTTACTTCTCCTGTTCTTCGACAACATTGAAGTTTTCCTCATTTAAGTTTTCCTCATTGAAGTTTTCCTCATTAAAGTTTTCCTCATTAGTTTCATTGAAGTTTTCCTCATTTAAGTTTTCCTCATTTGGATCATTGCATAGGACAAAACTGAATCCACTATCATAATTTTGACTTTGATCCGATGAATTTGTGCTGAAATAAATTTAAGGTACAGTCTAATTTATATATAACTGCATATTTTTGTTATTCTTACTTTCTGTTTGAGATGACTCCAACGGAAGGAACTGCACTTGGCATTAGTGACAGTTTCGAACCAAATATAAAATCACATGACAGAAAGTGGTCTGAACAGATATATGAATTACCATTGAGTTGCATATTACATGCATTTTCCCACAAACGCTGTCGCCGTTCGTTGCTGCTGGCTTTAAAAAGGGAAACGTTCGTTTTCCTGCCGCATAATACACACTTTCTCATATCTTGATTTTTATTTATTTAGAGAATTGACGGAAACTTGCATAAGTTTTGACAGATGCTCGTACATATAAGCACCAGCAACTTAGGTAGGGAAGAAGAAGACATCGGTGCTGTTCCCGTCTAGGAACGGGCAAAAAATATCGATAATCGAGCATGCTAATATCTTTTAACGATGTGTCAATCGATGGCAAATCGCCACCAGTATATTAAGCACTGCAATTATAATTTCTATTTAGTGAAGGAATTTTTCTTTATATCGTTGTTTTTAAGCAACTTTAAGAAATTATATAATATCAGCTGATCTGCTGACCTAGCTTCAAAAATTAGTTTATTATATTAATACTAACTCGATTTGTTTATTAAGTCAAAAATTTATATCAAAATAGGCTACTTTCTTCACTTACGATTCTGTAAGCTTAAAATCTCTTTTTAAAAAGTACTTTAAGCTCAATGCAACAGTGCACCTGTTCGAAGATAGAACAAAACAAATGACAGAAAAGGGCAAAATGGAGTTTTCTGGTGTGCGTGTGTGAAGACAAGTGAAATGCAGTTGAGAGTTTTGTAATGAAAACTGTAATTTATAATAACTAAATAATAATAAAAAATAATTTAAAAACCGGAATAACACGTAACGACGACAAGAGATATCGAAATTCTACAACGAAACCATTCAATTTTCTAAGCGTTCGAATGATTCAGAATTTTCCGTTGCACACTTTTACACACACGCACTCATACTAGCACACATAAATACGTCTTTTTTGTTGCATTGCCGTCGGTGCTACCACTTTCGAATATTTTCTTCACTTTGGCCTTCTACCGCTCAAGGCTAAAAATCTACCTATCTATCAAGGGCACAATTTGACTCAATGTACAGAGAAATTTTTAAACGAAATTCTTCAACGACTTGTAAAATTAGAGGAACCAATGAGTGAACTTTTTGGATGAAATTTAAATATAAGATATGTAGAATCTGTAAAAGCATATCTGGCAGCACTCTGATGGACGATTGAAGTGACAAGTTGAAGGAAACAACGGCAGCGTTTGTTCATGGATCTGTTTTGAAATATCTACGTTAGCCTAAAAGTGAGTTAATGTTATTTGCTATATGTAGGAACATAGGAGTATGAATATTTTTTATTTAGTTTTTAGATAATTTCTCTTATTGAACAAATCTGCCATATTTTACTCAGATCGACCTACATTTGTTTTTGTTTTTGCGATTTTTCCGCCCCCTTTTTGAATGAAGAACTCCAACTACATATGAACGACATACATACATATAAAAGTCAACTCCGTGAAGGTGCAAGTGAATGCAGCTGCAAAGAAAGGGAAATGTAAATAATTGAATAGCTACATTTGAAACATTGCAGAGAATGGAAAAACAATAACAGCAGCAGCGAAAACAACAACAACAACGAAGGAAAACAAGTGAAAAATGGAGCAAGTGTCTTGTTGCTTGCCGTCGCATGCTGGAAAAAGCATGATAATTGGTTGTTCTGTTTAGCCACGCATGTATGGAGATTAAATTAGACGCTTCATTGCACATTCATTCCATTGGAAATTGCATTCGAAATTTCTATGGGGCAATATATATTATGTATATATGTATAAAAAGCAATGACAACGATTTACTGCAACGCATTTTAGTCTTTTAAATCAACTGAACGCAACGAGTTTTGAAAAGAGAGAACGAAAAATGGAATTGAAAGTTTGGGTGGAAGGAATTCAGCGTATCGTCTGTGGGGTCACAGTGAATACAACGTGCCAGGTGGGTATATAAGACCAATTAAATCTATAAATATATATTTAATCGTCTCTAAATATTTAATCCTCTTAGGACGTTGTATTTGCATTGGCACATGCAACTGGAAAAGTAGGACGTTTCACATTAATTGAGCGCTGGCGCAACAACGAACGTCTCTTGGCACCGCTTGAAAATCCTCTTAAGCTGCTTCTTAAATGGGGCGAATACGCCAACGATGTGCAATTCATATTGCAGCGTTCGGAGAACAAGCAACAACAACAACAACAGCGTACCGATACAACTGGCAGTCACAATAGCAATAATTTAAATGGAAATTCAAATAGCAATAGGAATACACAAGCCAATGCTGTGATGTCTTTAAAACCTTTGAGTATAAGCAATACAAACGGAAACAACAATAGCAGTAACAATAATAATAATAACAATAACAATAACAATAATAATATTAACAATAGCAATAGAAATAGTAGCACTACAAATAGTTGTAGTAACAATAGCAGCAACGATAGTACATTTAATGTGCAACAAGTAAAACAAATACAGCAACACCACTTACATAAAAATTTACTTTTTTTATATGCGATTTGACAGTTCGTTTGATTTAAGTTTTATTTAAATAGCTTGGCGAAACTGTGGGTAAGAGAGGTGTCCGCTTAAGGGGGAAAAGGAGAAGCAGGGACATTGAAGCATTTCATCATAGCAAGTTTTCTTAAAGTAAAAAAAACAATAGTTTAACTTACTTAAAACGAAAACATAAAAAATATACTGCACTTTCTGTTCCGAAAAACAAAAATTTTTTATCATTCTGACATTTCGGGAAAAGATCGTTACGAAAAACTTTAAAGGAAACAGTAGCAAACGGGCCTTAAAGAAATATAAATTTATCTTTTATATTTAGAACAGTTTTCTTCACATCTTTGGAAATTTTTATTATTAATTCGCGTTATTTTTAATATTTTTTGAGAGCTTAAACTTTACTTGTTAAACTGAAATGAAAACGTTGAGATCAGCTGTACAATTTCTATAATAAAATGGCGAAAAAGTTATGTTAACTGTCCGCATAAGAGGCAAATTGTATGTGGTACGGCTACAAGAGGATTGTCCGTTGAAGAGGAAGAAATGGAAAAAATTTCAACAAATTTTTACGTTCCCCAAAAAGTGTCCGTTTAAGAGGGGCGTCCGCTTGAGAGAGGTGTCCGCAACCAGAGAGTTCATTGTACCATTGGTTGAATATATTAAGAAAAACGAATGCATTACGCCAGAAAAATTAATGAAATTAATTCAATCAAATTCTTTCTTTACGCATTTAAGTACAATATATTTACTTTTTTCATCCAAAAGCGAATTTGTCCTGCTCCGTAGTGCTTTAAGCTCTAAAACTGTGAACATCGATGATCATCGAGCATCCTTACTGTCAAATTTTTGAACGGAAACGTGTGTGTAGGAAGCGTGGTTGTTTGAAGCTGTTTGAGGTAACATATTTCTATATATAAATTGATATTTGGTTTAAAATATCGTAATTTATTCCTTACATTATGCCCAAAACTAAGCTTCGAAGATCTGCAAGACTGGCGGGATACGTTGAAAAGTATCCTGCCTTTAAAACAGACGGGAAAATTCTATATTGCAAACTTTGCAACAAGGAAGTTTCGGCAGACAAATTCTACAGCCTCACATCTAACATTGGAAGTGCTACTCATAAAGAAAAGGAGAGAAAATGCACTCCTTCTGCACAGCAATTTTTGGTTGAAACTGCATCTTCGAGCAATGCAGAATTTACACTTGGTTTATGAAAAGCATTTATCACTTCTGATATTCCTCTATTTAAAATACGGAATGACAACCTGAAGTATATTGATCAGAAACCACTTTGCGCACTGCCAAGTGAAGTATCTACTCTAGTACGATTGAAAATATAAAATCTTCCATAAAGAATCAATATGCCTGGATATTGCTCGATTGTTTGAAGAGTCTATACGGATCTTAGGTGAGAATTTTAACAAGGATGCTGTACTGCAATTTTTGACCGACGCTGCACCATACATGGTGAAGGCTGCAAAGGCACTACAAGTTATCTACCCCAAATTGCTTCTTGTGACTTGTCTGGCTCATGCTCTTCGCAGAGTATGCGAGAAATTCCGCGAACAAAATTCGAAAGTTGATCTATTAATATCTTATGTAAAGAAGGTTTTCATTAAGGCTCCATTACTAGCTGCTCGATTTAGAGAGTGTGTGCCTGATATACCATTCCCGCCACGGCCAATAGTCACTCGATGGGGAACGAGGTTGGAAGCTGTTAGCTACTGTGACAATTATTTTGAAAATGTTCGATCATTTTTCGACATATTGGACTCGGAAGACTCTCAGTTTATAAAACATTCAAAAAAACTTTTTTAATGATGCTGAAGTTGGCCAAAAACTATTACACTGTGACACATTTTCGAGGTCATCAAATGTTGACAATGTTTTGACTGCAGATCTTGAAAGTACATGATAAATGTAGGAAATCCCTATATTTAGTTTTCCTAGTTTTGCTCGTGTTCACTTTTAATTCGATCTTGAAAATTGTCTTCGCGACTTAAAATACACAATTTGGTGCTTTTTCTTATGACTTTATCTCGTAAATCGTTTAATATTTTATTTTCCTGTCTTTAACAAAGATTTAGCTTAAGACATGGAGAAAAGAACTGTATTAATACCTGACCCAAAAAACTCTATCTAGTAACTGAAAATATCAAAAACCTGAAAAATTTTACAAATTTTTCACCTCATTTTACAATTTCTGGCCAATAGCTCCCAAGCCGTTACGAATTTTTTGATTATGTTTTGACTAAAATGACGGCAAGACAGAACTCGACAACTCCCTGGAGTACACCAGTTGTATCCGAGAGCTCCTTTATACCGTTTTTGTACTTCAAAGTTTAAATTTTTTACCTAAAATCAGAAGAAAAAGCGCAAAAAATCCCTTTGCATATGCTATACAATTTTCATGCAGCCCGAGTGGTTGCATCAATGTTGCATTGATTTTGATTTCGTAAGCTTGTGCGAAGTAATGAAAATACGTGACGTCAAGCGTGTCCGAAACTTTGGCATTTAAATATGCGCCTATAACGTCCGTTGACGTAGAAAGGACTTTCTCTATGTATAATAGTGGGGGAGCCCGAGATGCTAAATTTGCAGTTACTAAAGCATCATCGAAACTTATTGGATTGTGAAGTTTACGTTCTTACACAAAAAAAGTATATGTAAAGTTTTCCATTTCAATGGGGATGGGAGCGTGTAAGAATGGTCAAAAATGTAAAAAAAAAAATGGACTCATTACAATACTCGAGCGCGTCAGACATTGATACAGTAAACATGATTTTTGAAAATGTAAAAAAAAAAACGGTAACCTTGAGATACTCGAGCGCGTCAGATTTTTATGCAGAGGGATGAACTTGATGTCTAATATGCCTGCCACACGTAGATCGAAATTGAGCAATTTCAAAAAATTTCAGAACAAATTTGACATTTGAAATTGAGGCAATTTAATTTTGTACTGAAATTGAGCAATTTCGATCTACGTGTGGCAGGCATATAAGCCGCCCTGAATGATAATCTGACAATTACTTGGAGGCGAGTTGTTAATCTAACAATTTAAAGACCAAATTTTTCTTTCGTTTCTTTTTATAATTAGATATAACAAAAACAATCTATATATATTTATTTATAAGGAGAGAGAGAAAGAGAGAGAAAAAAAAAACGAAACGAAAAGTATTCGCGATTCACAGTTTTTCAGTTTTAAGAGTTCTTTATCGACACGGAATCATTTGAATACACTACAAAGCTTGCAATTAAATGTGCCCTTTTTTACTACTTTGCCCCACGAAAAACGTCAGATTATATGTTTTTCGTGATCCTTAAACAATTTCTTTCAAAATAAAAAAAAAACCAATCGCGCTCGAGTATTTCGAGTTGAGGTTTTTTTTTTGCAACTTTGGTACTCACCTATTTTCCAATGCCACGCTCAAATTGTCAGAGAATTGAAATATACACTTTTTAACATCTACTTAACTTACCTTCTCTTAATCTGACGCGCTCGAGTTTTTCAGAGGATCGATTTTTTTTTTACTAATCTGACGGGCTGCCCTCAACGTACACCCCAATATTGAGCGCTCATATATGGTGGGGCCATATAACAGGGTGAAAGCTTTCTCCCCATATTATTTTCTGACACGATCGAGTAACTCCAAAAATCCCCTCTTGGGCTCCTCTACTATAACAGTGTATACCGCGACAACAGACACAGTTTTCTGTTTAATAACTTGGCAGAAATTTTCGTTGTTAACTGCAACAACAATTTTAATTAACTTTCTCTAATTAATGTTTTGAAAATGGGTGAATATTACCTTTGTTATACGTCGATATTAGGAGTGTTTTTGTTTTTATGGTTAAGTAGAATTGAATTTTTTTTTATTTTTATGATTAATTAAGTAAATTAAAAGTATGAAGCATGATTTCTTTCCATTATTTTTTATTTCTTTTACAAAAAAAAAATAAACAAATCAAAAATACGTGATTCTTTTCAATGAACAAGATTTTTAAATGCCAAATTTAGTTGTCCAATTAAAGTGGTATAAGAGCAAATTTTTAGCGCTAAAATTATATTTTTTAGAGCAACTTTTTGGTTGCCCTACTCATAACAAATAATATATGATTTTTATAAAAACTTTTGCAAAAAGATCCCCTCAAAAAAAAATCGTAGCTCCGCACCTGAGTCACTGCTTGTTTACGTTTTCATTTGCTTTTTGTCTTTCCTTTATATCTTTACTCTTTTGGGGAAGAAGAAGACATCGGTTCTGTTGCTGTCTAGGAACGGGCAAAAAATATCGATAATCGGGTATGCTAAAGTCTTTTAACGATGTGTCAATCGATGGCAAATCGCCGCTATTATATTAAGCACTGAAATTTTAATTTCTATTTTGTGAAGGAATTTCTCTTGATATCGTCGCTTTAAAGCAACTTTAAGAAATTATATAATACACATGTTTATAAATGAAGTTAATAAGTAGATCAGCTGACCGAGCTTCAAAATTTAATATATTATGTTAGGTCTGCTCCCGTACTACATGAAACTGTCCAAAACTGCCAAATTTTTTGAAAACTGTATGAAAATTAGGCAGTTTCTTGCAGCACGGGAACAGACCTATTAATATTAACTCGATTTTTTTTATTAAGTCTAAAATGTATTACAAAATTGGATACTTTCTTCACTTACGATTCTGTAAGCTTAAAATTTTTTTTTTTAAAGTACTTAAGCTCAATGCAACAGTGCACCTGTTCGAAGATAGAACAAAACAAATGACAGAAAAGGGCTAAATTGATATACCCACCTGATGTCAAGTTAAACAAAATTACAGTTGAGGATTTTATATTCAAACATTTAATAAAAATAACTACTAAATTTCCAACAAAAAAAATTGTAAAAATATAAGAAGTTTACGTTAGTGTATTTAAAAGAAATTTTAAAGAAACTTAAATGGTATTATTATTTCTAGGTTTAGTTATATCTTTATTTGCCTTCTTCAATTCTTTCTCTAACTTATTGATTTTTGCATTTAGTCTTTTTATTTCCACACGGAGTTTGTAATTTTCCATCTCTGTATGGGAGATTATGACATCGTTGCTTGAAACAAAAAAAAAAAAAACGTAAATGCATATTATTTCAAAAGTTCAGTAAAAAATTAAAACAAAAAAAATTTAACACTTACTCCGTTTGTGTACTACAATTTATAAGCTCCACTGGTTCTTCTACCTCAACATTGGCTGTTTCGACCGTTTCCAATTCACATACAAAATTTGTGCTATATGAAATTAATCGTTATTATTAAGTTGGTCTATTTATTTATAGTTCAAGAAAGATATTCACTTGAAATGGTTTAAAAGAGAATTCTTTTTAACATAAAATTCAAAGACTTTTGAATGATGTTATCAAAACATTTATTTTTGTCTGTTAATTCTGGTTTCATAAATATTGTTTCAGTGCGGTTCTGGAACCTCCAGATTTTTGAGCCAACGCTCTGTTCTCTGAACTGAGTAATATTCTAATGAAGACAAAATGAGAAGCGAATATGAAGATATTATATCCCATCCAAAAATGCATACTTGTGATTGTCAGTTATATGTCATTGATGACAGCATATATTACTTAGAAGTTTTTAGGTCTATCATTCTTACTTTTACTTCATTGTAATAATGAGAACTTTCCACTTACTTCTCCTGTTCTTCGACAACATTGAAGTTTTCCTCATTAAAGTTTTCCTCATTGAAGTTTTCCTCATTTAAGTTTTCCTCATTCAAAGTTTTCCTCATTTGGATCATTGCATAGGACAAAACTGAATCCACTATCATAATTTTGACTTTGATCCGATGAATTTGTGCTGAAATAAATTTAAGGTACAGTCTAATTTATATATAACTGCATATTTTTGTTATTCTTACTTTCTGTTTGAGATGACTCCAACGGAAGGAACTGCACTTGGCATTAGTGACAGTTTCGAACCAAATATAAAATCACATGACAGAAAGTGGTCTGAACAGATATATGAATTACCATTGAGTTGCATATTACATGCATTTTCCCACAAACGCTGTCGCCGTTCGTTGCTGCTGGCTTTAAAAAGGGAAACGTTCGTTTTCCTGCCGCATAATACACACTTTCTCATATCTTGATTTTTATTTATTTAGAGAATTTACGGAAACTTGCATAAGTTTTGACAGATGCTCGTACATATAAGCACCAGCAACTTAGGTAGGGAAGAAGAAGACATCGGTGCTGTTCCCGTCTAGGAACGGGCAAAAAATATCGATAATCGAGCATGCTAATATCTTTTAACGATGTGTCAATCGATGGCAAATCGCCACCAGTATATTAAGCACTGCAATTATAATTTCTATTTAGTGAAGGAATTTTTCTTTATATCGTTGTTTTTAAGCAACTTTAAGAAATTATATAATACACATGTTTATAAATAAAGTTAATAAGTAGATCAGCTGACTTAGCCTCAAAAATTAGTTTATTATATTAATACTAACTCGATTTGTTTATTAAGTCAAAAATTTATAACAAAATAGGCTACTTTCTTCACTTACGATTCTGTAAGCTTAAAATCTCTTTTTAAAAAGTACTTTAAGCTCAATGCAACAGTGCACCTGTTCGAAGATAGAACAAAACAAATGACAGAAAAGGGCAAAATGGAGTTTTCTGGTGTGCGTGTGTGAAGACAAGTGAAATGCAGTTGAGAGTTTTGTAATGAAAACTGTAATTATAATAACAAAAAATAATTTAAAAACCGGAATAACACGTAACGACGACAAGAGATATCGAAATTCTACAACGAAACCATTCAATTTTCTAAGCGTTCGAATGATTCAGAATTTTCCGTTGCACACTTTTACACACACGCACTCATACTAGCACACATAAATACGTCTTTTTTGTTGCATTGCCGTCGGTGCTACCACTTTCGAATATTTTCTTCACTTTGGCCTTCTACGTATTCTACCGCTCAAGGCTAAAAATCTACCTATCTATCAAGGGCACAATTTGACTCAATGTACAGAGAAATTTTTAAATGCACGCAAACGAAATTCTTCAACGACTTGTAAAATTAGAGGAACCAATGAGTGAACTTTTTGGATGAAATTTAAATATAAGATATGTAGAATCTGTAAAAGCATATCTGGCAGCACTCTGATGGACGATTGAAGTGACAAGTTGAAGGAAACAACGGCAGCGTTTGTTCATGGATCTGTTTTGAAATATCTACGTTAGCCTAAAAGTGAGTTAATGTTATTTGCTATATGTAGGAACATAGGAGTATGAATATTTTTTATTTAGTTTTTAGATAATTTCTCTTATTGAACAAATCTGCCATATTTTACTCAGATCGACCTACATTTGTTTTTGTTTTTGCGATTTTTCCGCCCCCTTTTTGAATGAAGAACTCCAACTACATATGAACGACATACATACATATAAAAAGTCAACTCCGTGAAGGTGCAAGTGAATGCAGCTGCAAAGAAAGGGAAATGTAAATAATTGAATAGCTACATTTGAAACATTGCAGAGAATGGAAAAACAATAACAGCAGCAGCGAAAACAACAACAACAACGAAGGAAAACAAGTGAAAAATGGAGCAAGTGTCTTTGTGCTTGCCGTCGCATGCTGGAAAAAGCATGATAATTGGTTGTTCTGTTTAGCCACGCATGTATGGAGATTAAATTAGACGCTTCATTGCACATTCATTCCATTGGAAATTGCATTCGAAATTTCTATGGGGCATTATATATATGTATATATGTATAAAAAGCAATGACAACGATTTACTGCAACGCATTTTAGTCTTTTAAATCAACTGAACGCAACGAGTTTTGAAAAGAGAGAACGAAAAATGGAATTGAAAGTTTGGGTGGAAGGAATTCAGCGTATCGTCTGTGGGGTCACAGTGAATACAACGTGCCAGGTGGGTATATAAGACCAATTAAATCTATAAATATATATTTAATCGTCTCTAAATATTTAATCCTCTTAGGACGTTGTATTTGCATTGGCACATGCAACTGGAAAAGTAGGACGTTTCACATTAATTGAGCGCTGGCGCAACAACGAACGTCTCTTGGCACCGCTTGAAAATCCTCTTAAGCTGCTTCTTAAATGGGGCGAATACGCCAACGATGTGCAATTCATATTGCAGCGTTCGGAGAACAAGCAGCACAACAACAACAACAGCGTACCGATACAACTGGCAGTCACAATAGCAATAATTTAAATGGAAATTCAAATAGCAATAGGAATACACAAGCCAATGCTGTGATGTCTTTAAAACCTTTGAGTATAAGCAATACAAACGGAAACAACAATAGCAGTAACAATAATAATAATAACAATAACAATACAATAATAATAACAATAATAATATTAACAATAGCAATAGAAATAGTAGCACTACAAATAGTTGTAGTAACAATAGCAGCAACGATAGTACATTTAATGTGCAACAAGTAAAACAAATACAGCAACAACAGCAGCAGCAACAATCTCCAGTTGACTATAATTTCAATACACATCATTATGATAAACCGAAAGAGCTACGCAAAAGCTTCGGGTAAGGCTAAGAAAATTACTCTCGAAATATTATAATATTTATTATAAAACTTTTTTGTTTTGCAGTGCACACGATGTTAAGTACAATGAAAATGTCGGAATAGTTAAAGGCATTCCACAACGAAATGCAATCAACAGACAAGAAAAATCTCAAACAAACGAGCCCATGCAAATTTCACCAACTCCACCACAACAGACGACACAACAGGCACACCCAGTGCCACGCCATGAAAAATCTCATTCAAATCCGATTGAAATGTCCAATGCACAAAAGAACAATAGCAGAATGCTCGATAACTTTGCTTTCAATAACAACTGTAACAACAACAACACTAATAATAATAATGCCAACAATTACAACAACAATATTTATCATCAGCTTGGTGCACAGAATAGTAAATCGATCAACGAAATCAATTTAGCAGAAGTACGTAATGCTTTAGATCGACGTGTTACCGGTGCTGCTAATCAAGCAGAAAGCATGGAAATTATGTTCACCAATTCCAACAACAACAACAATAATAGTAATATTACCAACAATAATATTATTAATAATAATAACAACAACAACAACAATAGCAATGAACAATTGATTGATATATTTAATGGCAATACAAAATATAACAGCGCATCGCCAGATCAATATAAAAATGCACCAACAATATCAGCAAATGGCGCGCTGGTGCCGCCGCCATATCGTAATCCGCCTCCACCACGGAATAGTCCATTACAGCAGCAATTAACGCAACAGTTGCAGTCGGCAATAGCTGCATCACAACAACAAAATATGAGAAATACAAATCCATTTATAAACGATTTCGTTGGATCAATGGCAAATGAAGGAGAATTTGAGTATCAAAACTATGGAACAAATTCAAGTTCGTCCATGAATATGGTTGAAGAGAGTGAGAGCATTTTTCAGGCATCACAATATGGTGATTTATTGCAAATATTAAGATATCAACGTGAGAAGCTTACTGCGCAGCATATGGAATTGACTAAGGTTCGAAAATATATTCATCGTTTTGAAAAATTTTCTCCCAATCTTTTTAGTATTTCCTTTGTTCTATGTTACCTTTGAGATTTTTAAATTTATTGAAATTATTCAATTTTAGTACGATGCGGAAATAGGATTTCTAGAGTCAAAGGAGCGTGATCAAGCCCAGGAATTGGAGGCCATTGCACGTGAGATCACAAAAGCTGATCAAGTATTTCGTCAAGGCAATGAACAGGTTGGACACATTACATTTCATTTAGTACTTATAATAAATTATGAACTGATTCTATTACAGCTTCAATCACTGCAATATGTCGAGGAAGAAAATGAATTGGTGAAGCAGCAAGAAAAGACCTTAAAATCTGAAATTGCTTTATTGCGTTCGAAACTGGCAAATTGTGAAACAGAATTGCTGCAATGTAAGAACAAAATGCGACCTTATTATGGATGATATCGAAATGGAACAGCGAGATATTTCGAATAAACAAAAGAATAATCGGTGAGTGTTATTAAAGAAAAGATATTGATTTAGACACTTAATTACCTCTACTCATGGGCAAGTGCAGTGCACTCTCTTTTAAGCGGATATCTACGGAACCGATAAATGAGTCCGTTTAAGAGGGGTGTCCGCTTAAGAGGAGTGTCCGCAATGAGAGAGTACACTGTGATTATAAAAGGGCCAGATATATCCAAATATCTTTCGTCTGGATTAACCGACATTTTTGATTGATATTGTCAATTATTCAAATGACCGATTGTTGAAATGATCGAATATTGAAATTAACGACTATGGAAATTATCGATTATAAAAATTAACGATTGCCGAAATTATCTATTGTCGGTAGATCTCAAGCCATAACGGGAAAAACCATAAATAAAACAAACTTACACATCTTCTTGCCCCTTCACGTTTTGAAAAACTTACAGAAATTCGACGAGTCTTATGTGTCCTATTATATTATAAACCAAATGAGAATTATAGGCGTCATTCTAAACTGTATATGATATGGCTAAAAAGTATGTGGCAGATTCCTGAAAATTAAGTAAGAAAGGTTTTAAAATTCGCCTCATTGTATATTCCCACGTGCTATATATTGAAGAAGGTCACGTTTGTACAATATTTTATTAAATATTGAAGTTTTTACTATAGGAACATTATTCATTAAAAAAAAAAAATGTTGGGTATTTAGATGTTAAACTGCTCAAACATGCTTATAATCGGACAAGCTTTGATTTTGCTTTTATTGATGTTTTTACTCCGATGCAGGACTGCTCTATTATGAATAACATTTTATCGCATTGATTTTTTTTTAAATGTAACTTCCGAGAGTACTATCGATACTATCGGTGGTTCAGTCTATCGAATATTCAGACTATCGATGGTCGCAATTATAGATAGTTCTCTAGCATCTAGAAGATGCTCCAAATTGTGCAAGCCTTAAAAGACCCTAAAAAGCAGGAGTGGTGGATATATATGAATGATGAAATGTTTTACAAAAGGCTTTAAATTATTATGCTTTTTTTAAAGCCAAAATGTGGAGCGAGAGTTTTTGATCGAGATGGAGCGTATACAAACAGAAATTGATCAGGCCATACATAATACGGATTCATCAAATAAAACAGCGGATAATTTGAAAAAAGAAATACTTATGATCGAGAATGCAATTGCCGATAAAAAGAGACAGGTACGATATCAAATATGATATAGCCATATTTTAAATTAAACTCTTTAATAATACTCTCTTTTATCCTTTCCAGCTTGAGCAACTTATTAATGAAATGAAGGAGGTAAATCTGCAAGGCTTGACGGTAACAGCATCAGAAGAAATAAGGCACCTACTGGAAGGTAATATATCTATCTAAATTGACTCGATGATTTATAATCGTCCTCATTTTCAGGTTCAAACAAACCTGGCAGTAGCCGACGTATCATTGGTTCACCTCGTCAACTCGAGAATGCAGTCCCGACCAGCAAAAACCCGCATGGCGTTTGGGTTTAGAGTATAAAAAAATGTTATACTGAATAATATACTCTTTGATAAATTGAAATACGCTATTCAATTTATGCTTTACTTTAAAAAATACTAAAATAGTCACAAATATTCAAACTTTTGGGAGCAAATACGAAGGTAATGAGAAACATATCTACTGGTAACGTAAGACATATGAGATGATTTATATAAGAGAAAAAGAAACACAATTTAAAAGTTTATAAAGAATGCTTGTTGATTTGAATAAAAATTATATGTTATACGAAACTAAAACAACAAAGAAAATGCAATATTTGGTTTCCAAAGGAAACTTTACCATAAATATAAAGTTATAAAGCTGCAAGTATTTATATTTAGAAAAGCAGCAACAAAGATTACATACAAAAAATGTTATATACATATATTAACCAACAAGTTGAATTACTTATACAAAAATGACATTACGTGAAATTGAAAGATCTCTCGGAATATACAGTTAACAGTCGTTATAAATTAAAGATTTATAATTGTAGTAATAAGGAATAATTTTTTAAGTCGGAAATAGCTAAGTCGAGGAAAATACTTCTTTTCGTATGCCTTCTGAATGTTGTGATGGATTTGTAATTTTTAAAATAATGTACTATTTTTATTTTAATAGTGAAATAATGTCCCAAAATGTGAGAATTATTCAATGGCATCTATAACTTATGATGAGCTTAAACCGACTTAAACAGTTATTCCTTATTGCCATACATATTTCTCCAGTTATATTGTTATTTAACTTGATAATTCATCAAAATATCAGTTAAAACCAAGAAATATCAATAGAAGAAGACGTTTTGCAACAGAACATTCCTCATTTAGAGCTGCCTTTTTTGGAATTCATAGAATTTTTCATACTTCATTTAGTTAAATTATAAGTATTAATTGATGAGTGCAAATTTTTGAATACTTTTTAATGCCTTTTGCCAAATTTTTTTTTTTGGAGCAAAATGTCTGATCGGATACAAAAGCTTATTTTTTCGTTAAGTTTAATCTACCCATTTATTTTTTAACATATTATAATTAAAAATGTATGCCATTTATGGTCACAACTGGGTTCTTCAAAAAATCTTTTTCTGCATAGAATACCTTTGCTATCGGATCAAATTTTATACATGTTTATTAACCTTTATTACATATAAGGAAAAAACTCAAAGGTCAAAATAATTTTTGAAAGAAATAAAAAGTAGATGCGGGCCTGCAGTAAATGTCACCACTGTTGCACTAGAGACAAATGAACTAGGGACACGGATAATAGAAACTAACTATTGACATGGTCAACAAAGCGTCTACAGATCCATTTTCTCTAGCATTCATGTAATATATTTAAATCAGAGCCCCCCCGTAGCGTGGTGGATATCGTGTGCCCTTAGCAATTCGACGACTCGAGTTCCAATAGAAATGTACCCAATTAGCCCCCTTGCCTCTGCTGCATTATTAATTCGATCATTAACTGGCTTCTAATATGTATGTATATCTTCACTTTTCTCAATTTAAATTATAAGAACTCAGTTGTACACTGAAAAAAACTGCCTTGCATTTTATAGAATTTTAATTACATTTGTTTAGAAAATTTTTATTTATAAGCGCACGTGCGATAAGTTCGACTTTGTAAACAGAAGCAATAATTTTTGGTGACTTAACTTTAAAAAACAAAAAAAAAAAAACCTAAAAATATATTTAAAAACTAAGTTTTCCATTTCCTAAGATGTTTTTTATATGTATAAATTCCGATATTTTTTTGTCTAGTCTGTAATTAAAAAAAAAGTTCACAAATTTAATCAAATCGAATTAATAGCAAGTATTGTTCTTCTAACGATATTTGTTGTTTAAGCTATGTAAAATCTGTTTTTAATTAACACTGAATTGTTCTTTAAGTAGTATAAGTATTTCAAAAATCTTAAATGCTTTATGAACAAACCTACTTCCGCTTACAGTCAAATTGTAAAAAAAGTCTTTAATTTTAATAGCGAAGAGTGGCATTTTCTATATAAAAAAAATCTAGTTTGTGACGTTTGCTGAGTTACAAAATGTGTGAAAGTTAGTTTTTATAGTTACCCCACTTAACAAATACCGATAGCATTGTCGGTAGGAAGTTCTTATATTAATTCCAATTTATGTTTAGTTTCTTTTGAATAGTAATTTTAAATTAATTCGATTGTTTTATTGTGTGCCTTTTTAAAAGCATTATGAGTTTTATACCGGACTCACAATAATACTTAAACGAACTTAAAATAATTTTCAATTTTTCCTTATGGAGCTTGACAGTTTTTTCACGTTAATAATTGTTTTAAAATCTTATTGAATTCACTTGTAGTCAAAAATTAGAAAATAAAGATAAGCAAATCAAAAAAGCATTTAAAATTTAACAGACGAAATCGTTTGTAACTGAATTCAAAGCATCGGGGACAATTGTGGATACGGTTCAGATAACAACCATTCAAATAAAAATGGAAACTTGATTATCCGGACCTCAGATACTCCGAATCGCGAATATCCGGACGTCAGTTATTGAGAACCGCAATTGTCCAGATCTCAGTTGCTCAGAATCGCTGTTATTCGGATATCAGTTATTCAAAAAGGCAATTATCCGGACCTAATTTATTCATAATCGCTATTATTCGGGACTTATTTATTCAGAATTCCGATAATCAAGACCTCATTTATTCATAACCGCGATTATCCGGAGCTCAGTTATCTATAATTCCGGTTATCCGGATCTCATTTATTCATAATCGCTATTATTCGGACCTTATACATTTAGTATTCCGATTATCCGGACCTAATTTATTCATAACCGCGATTATCCGGACCGCAGTTATCTATATTCCGATTATCCGGACCTCAGTTATCTATATTTCCGATTATCCGGATCTCATTTATTCATAATTGAGATTATACGGGCCTCAGTTATCTATAATTCCGATTATCGGGACCTCAATTATTCATAATCGATATTATCCAGACCTCAGTTATATAGAAATCCGATTATCCGGACCTCAGTTACTCGGAATCACCACTATCCGGGCCTCAGTTATTCAGAATCACCACTATCCGGGCCTCAGTTATTCAGAATTTCGATTATCCGGATCTCAATTACTCAGAACGCCGGTTATCCGGGCAACTCCGGCTCTGTTATAAACGATTTTCGCTGTAAACATATGGTCATATGTGGCGTATGGGTAACGATTAGTATTTTTTCATTTCGCATACGTACATTTGAAATATTTTTTATGCCATTTAAAATAAAATTTAGTAGATTTCACATAATGAAATAAAGTAAATTATTTCAATATTTCACTAATTGATATAGAAATTTATTAAAGTTGTTACTCTTTTGACATTAGAAGAAATTCAAATTGGAGTTTCCAATTTTGATATTTTCAAAACATACATATATTCTAAGCATAATGCTATCTAAAATCAAAAAAAAGTATTAGCGAGTCTCAAAGAATATCAAAACGCGAAATACCCTTTCTTAAAAGTCACAAAATATATTAGATATATGAAGAGATGAACACCAAGTAGATTATTACGTTCTTAATAATGTACATTTTCTTCTGTATTATTATCAAACAATTTGTAATTTAAATTTAGCAAAAATATATCACATTAATTTGGAAAAAAAAACCAACAAAATTGACTTTTACTCTATTATATAAGTTTTTATAAAATATATTTATATCCCGAAGAGAAAATAGACAAAATTTTGAGATGAAAAAACATTCCTTTCTTCTTCATAGCCACTCATAAGTGCTGTACCGTTATTAATCATGGGGTAAAACCAAAAACAAATATAAGTCACAAATAAGGAGTCATAAAATCATGAACGAACGCCCGCAAAAAAGCCAATAAAATATCGGTCAAAAAATATTTCCCCACATCAATGTGAACGAAATATTAAAACCAAGTTGCCCAAAGGACATTTGTGTGTGGATGAATGAAATAGATATGAGCTTAGTTGTTGGAAAATTCCAATAAAATGTTGTAATACAAAAAATGGTAGCAATGAAAGTTGCGCTTTGACAAAAGAGAAAGTCAATAAAAACCAGTCAACATTAACTTTTGGAGTAGGAGGTCGAATCATTTCGTTTGAAAGAAAGCCGCTTTTTGAGTGAAAATTTTCATGCAATAAACACATTCAATGGGCGCTGAGATAAAATAAATTTGTATAGGTTTAATCGTTGAAGTGAATAGACATATTAAATGACAATTTAAACTTTTTCCAAGAAGTTCGATATTAAGAAACATACGTCATCTGTTGGGTAATACCTCATGAGACTGACGGCAAAAAAAAAACTTCTGCTCAGTTTAAGAAGTACTTAAATAAATTGATTAGTTTAAGCATTCATTTTTGTTTTTTGTTGCAATGTTGAAGTCTTTTTTTTAGGTACATTGAACTTTCACCATAGTTTGTGGAAAATTATTTTTAGTCTATCAGTTTATGCCGCTAGGGAATAAGGCGGTTTTTATCCTTTTATGCTATTTTTGATGCTATGCCAGTTATATATACATATAGCTTTTCTGCAATATCAATCACCATTTCAATTTTTCCAGAAGATGCTTTATTTAGGTGTATTTAATAAAGTTTATAGTACTCAAGTAGCTTTAAAAGGATCCTAAATCTTCATACAAAACAAAATAGCTTCTTCCATTTTTACTCTCAGCTTAGAAATACATCTTCGCTGTATTGCCCGGGGACAGAACATTCCCCGTTCAATCACGTTACAAAAGCTAAACCTTTTTTTTTATTTTACAAAATCCGTTTTCAATGGCAGTGAAAAAGAAAAATCGAAACAAAAGCAAGAAAAACGCTAGACGCGTTGGCCGAGATAATGCAATAATTCTCATTCCAATTTTATTGATAAACAAAAAAAAAAAAAATATAGATTCAAATACATATATTATGGGGGTACGACGTGCGTATGAGTAACGTTGCTTCTTGCTGATTTAATATCTGATCAACGTTACGTATACGTCTATCGGTGCGCTTAGAAACTTTCAATCGAAATGAAGTTTTTAAGCTAATGTAAATAGATATATTTAAATAGATTTGTTTTTTTTTTTTGTTCTATTGTTATCAATCAGAATGAAATGATTTCTTTTTTTCGTGACTAGAGATTTCTTACTGCAAAAAAAAAAAAAAAAATTAATCTATTTTCATTAACTTCGTTGAAGAAATTGTTCTCAAAATGAGCGCTGTTGCGCCTAAAGCGATTCTATTCACATAAAAACTATGAGAAAAAAAAGTGAATGGTGCGGCAATTTCCTTTTCTTTTTAACACAGCCTCCGTAATAAAATTCGCATAAAACATTTTTGAACAATGAAAGTCGGAGGCAGAATAAGTAAAATGTAAACATAGTAAAGTGAAGAAAGTCACTAAGAGCAGCTCATTGAGAATTATATGTACTTGCTTGTGGCAATAAAAGAAGCATCCCGATCGGAAATTTAAGGCTCTCAGCAAAAGGTGACATTGTATGTTATTTATATTAAAGTATTTATAGGCAATGGAAGACGAACTCTGTGCCGTAATTGATTGAGATGCAAGCTTTCGGAGCGAGCGGCTCCGGGTTCAACTCCCATCTGGGGTCGTGAATGCTTATGTCGATTTTCCTGTTTCCATTTTGCTTTGTTTTCCCATTATTCTTGGTATCACAACGGGCCCATGGTAGGCCTAAGTGTGTCAGCCATGGTGGCAGCCACATTAACCTAACCTAGCCTAACCTTGGATCCTTGAATTCATCGTAAGAGTAGAAGAACTGCCTCCGAAGAACAGATAAAGATATTAATGATCACTGAAATTATGTACACGAATCCCGCAATTACCCTCCGCGTATAGGGACAATGTTTGTACTGGAATTGAGTAGTCATTATATTGCCCAAAAATAGGATTTTTTTAAAAAGCCAATCGAGAGAATTATTCGATCTTAATATTGTTTGACATGGATGGCAAAAATCCAGAGTCATTAATAATTTTTTCGATAGAAATTCATTTGAGATGGTATCACATCGTCAGTTAGTATCCGTGAATTATGAGAGCAAAAAAAAAACAAAAAAAAAAAATTGAAAATTCTTTGATACCCCACCCACTCGCTCCCATTTCTACCGTCACATCAAATATAATTGGAATGGGTCTGCTGGCATCCACTTATCAAAATCATAACAAATGATTATAATAACGATGGTAAGCTGAGCTCAACGCCGGTGTCAATACACTCTTAAGCGGATAAGTTGATTTCCTACACGAACTTTAATTTAACATGAAATTTCTTGGAATTAGAAATGATACTATTGGACTGTTTTTACTCACGTAAAATATTTTATTGCACCACCCAAAAGTATGCAGATAAATACTTTGAGTACTAAGGATTCTTATAATATTTTTCCTTTTAAAAATATATGCAATTTTACAGGATTCTACGAAGGATGTTTTTGAGTTGCGCAGATCTTTTCAATGTTTTAACTTGGCTGCGTTTATATTGGCTTTGAAATGTTCTTTAAATATTTCCATGCATAATTTTAGGTGTTGAATTTGAATACTTAATTCTTATATGCAGGGCTCGGACTTTTATAAATTTAAAGCATACTTTATGGGTTAAAAATTTTGTTCAACTCACATAAAGTTAAGATTCAAATCGATTTTTAACTTTAATATGAATGTTTTGAAGATAGAAAAGCGGTTTGAACTTCAACTTCGCTTAACTTATTCCCAAAATGTGGGAAAAGAAAATTTTTGCCCCATAAAGTATGCTTTAAATTTATAAAATTGCGTATATGGCTTTAATATTCTACCTCTGTTGATTTTAATGATGGAAATGATCGATTGATCAATCCAATTCAAGGTCAAGAGACGCTTTAAGTCTGACGAAAAAATTCTTAAAATTTAAATTAAATATTTTCTGTTTCCCTATTAATCATAAATAGAGCAACGGAAATGATATTATTGTGCCACCCAAAAATTATGCAAATAAATATTTAGAAATTTTTCCATAGCGAGAAATCTGTTCATTTTTTTTTCATTAAAATATTTACTGAGCATTTCGTGTGCTGTGCAGAACTTCTTAAGGCCAAAAGTTCCATCAGCAAAGGATTAAGTTATATATGTGTGTATGATTGTTAGAGTAGCTGCTACTAAGGTCGTATACCAGCCCGATGTGATACCACGAAAGGTTTTTCTTATGTTCGTGTGAGTGTATGTCTTTTTATGTAGTGTGCCACTAACTTGAGATTTTTTTGAAAAACCAGTGCTAGGCTTGGAACATATTACACTCCGTTTCGCCTGTGCCGGGAATCGAACCTCGGACTCTGGGATCAAGAGCGAGCACACCATCCATCCCCAACGCTATCCCAGAGCCATATTAAATTATATAAGACGATTTTGAAATTATAAAAAGCATACCTTTAGGTGTGGAAACAAAATATAGTCTGTTGTCTTGCTCTCTATACCGTGCAGTAATGAGCCGGTCAATTAACTAAGAAGGACTAGCCTTTGACCGGTCCAAATCCTACCAGTTATATTGTGGCAGTTCGCTCCATCGAATTCGGTTAGCCGGCGGTCGGTAATAAACGGGCTGGTTCAAGGGTAGTCTTTAAATGAAACTTTCATCAACTTAGAATATATATAAGAAATTGGTTTTTATTTTTCTAATTTGACTAGCCTAAAACTAGAAAAAATTCCGACAATTGACCCCAAAAAACTGACCTACGGTCAGCCGTTTTGCGGACTAGTCTCTCTTCAATGACAGGCCCATGTTATAAATGACAGTTGAATACATAAGAAGTGGAATTATGAGGGGACTAGTACTGGTAACATGAAGGACTGACCGACGGGTACACTTGGGTTAGTCCATATTACTACAGGGTAATTTTGAAGCAAATGCAGTCAAACTTTCATAACTCGAAGCAACATTATCCAAAGAAATACTTTCGAGCTATAGAGACTTGGAGTTAGGGAAACGAAATCTTATATAAAATACCTTGTACTCTCTCCTTGCGGACACTCCTCTTAAAACGGACACTTTTTGGGTATGCTCTAGTACTCCTGATTCTTCAATAGTTTTCTCTTAAGCGGACAAATTTTTCGGTCTCCCAGATGTCCGCAATTGCCATAAGATTCAATTTGAATTATAGAAAATTCGAGTTGTAAGGTTGGAGTTATGGAAGTTTAACTGTATTTCGTTCCTCATGTAGGGTCCTAATCCCATTCGCAATACTTTTTTTTTTCAATTCCAAAACATAATAACTCATTTCCACACATTCGGCACACATTTTTCTCGCAGTGTAGCGTCAAGTGCTTTCCTTTTTTACTTATTTGGTCTGTCTTTTTTTTTCGCTTGCATATCACCCAGAACTGATTTGTACAAAATGAGCAGTGATATCAAGCTTACCATTCAGTCGGATGCTGCACGTACTGACGCATGGTTGTCTGTCTTCAAATTTTACGCACGACGAAGGAAAAAAAAAGAATTTTTTAAACGAACAGGGAAATTTAGCGGGTGTTAATAACGAAAGTGAACTTCTTTAACGGAAAAAGGAAATCATAGAAGCAAAAAAAAAAAAAAAATAATTATTGTAATTTGTGGCATGGTGTGTTAGCATTGGTGTGGTGTGTGCGGTTCATTTGTGTGTATTTGATTTAAAACAATAAATATTCGAGAAAAACATAAATATTAAATTCTTTACTATACAAACGGACTATATAATTCGCAAACTTTGACCAATGTCTTGTATTGTGAAGCTATAAAAAGTCCAAACATCATCTTTCTAGGACCCTTTCAACTGCAAAGTGGAAAATAATTTTTGTGTCATCGCCTGGGCTGGTGGTTTCTTTTTTTGGTGTTACAAATGAAATTCATATTTTACGACACTTTTAGCAAATTGCTATTATTATTATTATTATTTTTATTGTTGTTGTTGTTATTGTTGCTTTTATTCTTATTCTTTGCTTTGCACTTGGTTTGGGAGTATCGCTTTCATAGTGTCATATCGTCGCCAATCGAATTTAATCGAATTGTACTTTGTATATTGATGTACTGTAGAGAGCCGAGGTGCCGAACAAAAGCCGGTGACCATTATTGCTATTGTTATTTTTGGTCTTTTCATGTTTTTCGACAATTTGTTGTTGGGGTTTTTTTTTATATATATATTTTTGCTTGGTTTATGATAATTACGTTTTGGAATTTCGGGCACAAATTTTATTTGAACATAGAGATTATTGAAGAGGTCCAGATTATTTTTGATTGCTTGGAGAATTGCGTCTGCTGCTTGAGAGAAAATTTCTGAATTAAGATTTTTATCATTTTTTATTTTTTATTATACCAATTTGTTAATTGATTTATCTTTAATTAATTCGGATTTAGTGTGACTTAAACATACTAAATTTGTTAATTGATTAACTTTCATTCATTTGGATTTAGTGTGACTTAAACATACTAATTCGTTAATTGATTAACTTTAATTCATTTGGATTTAGTGTGACTTAAACATACTAATTTGTTAATTGATTAACTTTAATTCATTCGGATTTAGTGTGACTTAAACATACTAAATTGTTAATTGATTAACTTTAATTCATTCGGATTTAGTGTGACTTAAACATAATAAATTGTTAATTGATTTATCTTTAATTCATTCGGATTTAGTGTGACTTAAACATACTAATTTGTTAATTGATTAACTTTAATTCATTCGGATTTAGTGTGACTTAAACATACTAAATTGTTAATTGATTTATCTTTAATTAATTCGGATTTAGTGTGACTTAAACATACTAATTTGTTAATTGATTAACTTTAATTAATTTGGATTTAGTGTGACTTAAACATACTAATTTGTTAATTGATTAAATTTTATTCATTTGGATTTGGTGATACTATAATTGTTAATTGATTTATCTTTAATTAATTCGGATTTAGTGTGACTTAAACATACTAAATTGTTAATTGATTTATCTTTAATTAATTCGGATTTTCAGTGTGCTTATAACAATACTAATTTGGTTTTTTTAATTGATTAACTCTGTAATTCATTTGGATTTAGTGTGACTTTATTAACATACTAAATTGTTAATAGTGATTTATCTTTAATTCATTCGGATTAAGTGTGACTTAAACATACTAAATTGTTAATTGATTAACTTTAATTCATTCGGATTTAGTGTGACTTAAACATACTAATTTGTTAATTGATTAACTTTAATTCATTCGGATTTAGTGTGACTTAAACATACTAATTTGTTAATTGATTAACTTTAATTCATTTGGATTTAGTGTGACTTAAACATACTAAATTGTTAATTGATTTATCTTTAATTCATTCGGATTTAGTGTGACTTAAACATACTAATTTGTTAATTGATTTATCTTTAATTCATTCGGATTTAGTGTGACTTAAACATAGCTAATTTGTATAATTGATTAATTTAATTCATTTGGATTTAGTGTGACTTAAACATACTAATTTGTTAATTGATTAACTTTAATTCATTTGGATTTAGTGTGACTTAAACATACTAATTTGTTAATTGATTTATCTTTAATTCATTCGGATTTAGTGTGACTTAAACATACTAAATTGTTAATTGATTAACTTTAATTCATTTGGATTTAGTGTGACTTAAACATACTAATTTTAATTGATTTATCTTTAATTCATTCGGATTTGTGTGACTTAAATACTAATTGTTAATTGATTAACTTTAATTCATTGGATTTAGTGTGACTTAAACTACTAAATTGTTAATTGATTAACTTTAATTCATTGGATTTAGTGTGACTTAAAATATAAATTGTTAATTGATTTATCTTTAATTCATTGGATTTGTGTATTAAATACAATTTGTTAATTGATTAACTTTAATTATTCGGATTTAGTGTGACTTAAACATACTAATT
This sequence comes from Chlorops oryzae, assembly GCA_020466095.1. Taxonomy (NCBI): domain Eukaryota; kingdom Metazoa; phylum Arthropoda; class Insecta; order Diptera; family Chloropidae; genus Chlorops; species Chlorops oryzae. The sequence goes on along the minus strand of CM035809.1, from coordinate 8,722,633 downwards.
TGTTAATTGATTTATCTTTAATTATTCGGATTTAGTGTGACTTAAACATACTAATTTGTTAATTGATTAACTTTAATTATTTGGATTTAGTGTGACTTAAACATACTAATTTGTTAATTGATTAAATTTAATTCATTTGGATTTGGATACTAAATTGTTAATTGATTTACTTTAATTATTCGGATTTAGTGTGACTTAAACATACTAAATTGTTAATTGATTTATCTTTAATTATTCGGATTTAGTGTGCTTAAAATACTAATTTGTTAATTGATTAACTTTAATTCATTCGGATTTAGTGTGACTTAAACATACTAAATTGTTAATTGATTTATCTTTAATTAATTCGGATTTAGTGTGACTTAAACATACTAATTTGTTAATTGATTAACTTTAATTAATTTGGATTTAGTGTGACTTAAACATACTAATTTGTTAATTGATTAAATTTAATTCATTTGGATTTGGATACTAAATTGTTAATTGATTTATCTTTAATTAATTCGGATTTAGTGTGACTTAAACATACTAAATTGTTAATTGATTTATCTTTAATTAATTCGGATTCAGTGTGCCTTAAAAATACTAATTTGTTAATTGATTAACTTTAATTCATTTGGATTTAGTGTGACTTAAACATACTAAATTGTTAATTGATTTATCTTTAATTAATTCGGATTAAGTGTGACTTAAACATACTAAATTGTTAATTGATTAACTTTAATTCATTAGGATTTAGTGTGACTTAAACATACTAATTTGTTAATTGATTAACTTTAATTCATTCGGATTTAGTGTGACTTAAACATACTAATTTGTTAATTGATTAAATTTAATTCATTTGGATTTAGTGTGACTTAAACATACTAAATTGTTAATTTGATTTATCTTTAATTCATTCGGATTTAGTGTGACTTAAACATACTAATTTGTTAATTGATTTATCTTTAAATCATTCGGATTTAGTGTGATTGAAATGAGGCTTTCTAAATAATTGATGATTAATGATAGCATTCGGTTAATACAATAGTTATTTTCTCCCTTAAAAAGGCTTAAAAGTTTTTATAGACGGGAAAATTAAATATTCAGGGGTGTCACAGAATCTGATAGCTATCGGAATCCGAATTAAAACCGATCGAAATTTCATACAGCATTGACAAATTTTGTTGTTTTTGGTATTGAATCGGAACTATTATCCGGTCTTAATTGCACAGAATCGTTTTTTATCCGGTTTTCTTGAAATATATTATATATAAATATTCAGTCGACTAAAATTCCAATTCCGCCATCAATCGGATTCTGTGACACCCCTGATTAAGCTGTTTACGAGATAAAATGCGCAACTTAGTTCTCGGCCACACAATTCGAGATCGATTTAAAATTGTCCTGTAGCCAATATAGGAAAACTAAATATAGGGATTTGCTACATTTATCAAGTTCTTTCAGGAGCTGCATTCTTATAAGCCATTAGTTCGGGTACCTCTGAAAGGGCTCCGCTTTCGAGCCACTAAGTATATGTGTACTTAGTCTTAACTACAATAATAGACTAGAAATCTTCAAAATTTCAGCTTTGGTTAAATGACGTAGGTCTGGCGGCTCTGGGATCTTGGACTATAATGATTAAAGCAAAGATTAAATTTCGAATTCTTTTTTTTTTTTTTGAATCAAATGTGTGTAAAATTTTATGAAATTATTGTCCCTACCGGTATGGCACTTTTCGACATTCAGTCCCAATTTACAAAAAATGCTATTTATGTTCTTTGATGACTTATTGCTTCCAAAAAGAAAATAGCTCAACAATGAGCCAAATCTGTATATCAACTCGTGGCGAACAGATGTCGATCAGCAAGTGCTCAAGTCTTCATATTGATTGGCGTGTGTTCGTCCAAATCTCGCGTGTGAAAATTTCAAGAAAAAACAATTTCAAGTGGAAGTGAAAAGTACCTACATTTTTTCATTATAAAATATAAACAGAAAGCCTTAAATTCCACAGTGAACACGACGCATGATAAATTAATTTTTTTTTTTTTTAAATAAATTAATCATCGCTAATTCATTAATGAGTTAAGAACGTTGATCTTTTAATTGCTTTAAGGTAAATTAAATTATTTTTTTGGACTTAAGATGCTCAAACATGGAGAGTGTTAATGCTTAGAAGCAATTAGGCTTTAGAAGAAATGAAGATTAATTTAATAATTGAAAGTTTAGCTTGTACCCTTGGGGCATCCTTGAAAACTGGGAAAATATGGCGACATTTCATCACATCGTTTATATTAGCTCACAAGCGAATTTTGAGGAATTAAAAGCATTTTTGAAAATCTCTCAAGCCCACAGTTGGCCTGTTGTTGGCAAGTCATTGAAGTTTAATTGTCCTAAAAAGCCTTGGAAGGCACACAATTATGTAGAAGTTAGAAGCAAGACCGTGACTCATTAGGATTAAGGAAGAATAATTAAGAGAATATTATAATCTATTCGTAAGGTGAGAATACCTAAATTTATTTTAGACAATTTTATCTCTAAATCAAAAGAGATACAATGTTTCGGCGGCGGCGTCCTAGTCCCTTTTTAATAGACTATTTAAGGTTGATTGTTGCTAACCCATTTTAGAATCGATTCTTATTTCGCAGCATGTCAAAACTGAGAGCATTCATATGCACTAGCAATTTTTTGAAAATCTCACTGTTGTTCCATCCAATTAGAATGAAACTTTTTTAAATGACAGCAAACAATTAGAGGTATTTAAAAAAAAACATTTTACACTGACATCAAACTGGGAATACAACAAAAAAAAAAAATTAAAATTTTATTTTTAGTTTTGTGAAAAATTTTTTCAGTGTAAAAATTAAAAAAAATTTTTTACACTCTGTGTTATATTAGCAATTGGCCAACGTTTGTTTCATCTTCCTATCTTAATTAGTTTTGAGATATAAAATTAAAAAAAAGGCTTACTAAAAAATAATTTTCAAGGATATCTCAAGGACTTTTCGAAATAGAACACTAAAAAGTCGTCCCTACATTGTTTTTAGATGCCATCTATCGAAAAATCAACAAAACTTCAAAATACCTTTCAGAGTGCCGCAGTCCGCCACGATCCTTTAAAAAAAATTAAAAAACAATGAAGAAGAATTTGTGACAAAAATTCAAATTTAATCAAATTTACCCCTTGCGATTTACTGTAAAAATTATAAATGGGAATTTCCAGAAGAATTAAACATTTTGTCGCGTCCGTATATAGCTGATTGCCTTTCGCATCTGCATGGAATCTTTGATAAATAGTTATAAACAGGGCTCGGATTTTGTTGACATTTATAAATTTAAAACATACTTTAAGGAGTAAAATTTTTGTTCAACTCACACAAAGTTACGACTCAAGTCGATTTTTAACTTCAATATGAAATTTTTTTGAAGTTAGAAAAGCGGTTTGAATTTCAACTTCGCTAAACTTATTCGTAAAATGTTAGATAGAAAAATGTTGCCCCTTTAAGTATGCTTTAAATTTATAAAAGTCAAAAAAATCCGAGCCCTGGGTATAAAAGTCCGCATAAGCTGAATAAAAGTATTTAGGAGCAAAAGTACTACTTACAGCATTCTTGTATTTGGGACTTAAAAATTGCTTGTTTAAGTGACGCGTCCGTTTAGGAATGCTAATATGCCACATAGCCCGAAAAGAGAATGATCGAAGATTAAATCGCCACCTCCAAGTCACCCAAAAATTGGGACCATTTTTTCTCGAAGCGCAAAATAATTTCATGGTGTCTTTTAACATGTCCTTTGAAGGACTTTAAAAAAATTGTGGTCCAAAATGGGTTAAATCCATTTGTATACGCATTTTCTTCAGCAAAATAGGTCAAATAGCCTTCTCTCATTTAAAGGTCCTCTTTATGCTCATTGTTATGTTTGCCAAATAATCTAAAATACTACGAATCCACCCAAATCTCTTTCAAACGGCAGAAAAAACGTTGGAGAAAGATTCTTTTCTGTGATTGAACGATTTGTTATGCTAGCCTCACACTTGATGGCAATCGAATAACGAATCTATCCCAAAAGGGTATGTATTTGTGATTGAACAGCTTCAACAAATATTTGCGGACATTCTTGTCTACAAAAGAAGGCTACTATCGTCAGCTCCTATCAGACCTTTTTGCCCTTCTTTGCCGCATTTTTCAAAGAATTGAATCGCGTTTGGCAAACATGTTGTTGTCCGGCATTATACACAAGTATTGTGTAAAATTTGAATGTAACGATTTTGCAACTAAATTTCCACAAGAGCCGATGTTGATGTAATTTGCATTTCAGAAGAAAATAGATTTGAATTTGAATTTTGAATTTCCCAGAAATTTCGTGATATAATTCGTTATCTGGAACTTAATTTTGTTAGTTTTTTTTTTAGAGGGCTCTCCATATTGCATGCAACATTACAGTTTAGCATTGAAAGTCCTAGATAGTCCTTGCTAAAAGAATCAAACATTCGAAGGTTATGGACCGGGCTCGGATTTTGCTGACTTTTATAAATTTAAAGCATACTTTATGGGGCAAAAAAATTTTCCTTACCAACATTTTGCGAATAATTTTAGCGAAGTTGATCTTCAAACCACTTTTTTAACTTCAAAAAAATTAATCTATTGAAGTTAAAGATCGATTTTAATCTTAATTTTATGTAAGTTAAACTAAATTTGTACTCCATAAAGTATGCTTTAAATTGATTATGTATGATTAAATTGAAGTCAACAAATCCGAGCGCTGGATATTGGAAAGCCGTTTCTGTTGGAGCAAATAATGTTGTCCTCGTTTCGTGTTAAAGAAATTCAGATTAATTATCTTGGCGAATGAAAAGAGGGCATTTTAAAAACACTGAAAAAAATATTAGATAAAGCCATTGAAAGAGATATCAGAGGAATTTCCCCCTGGTCTTATAACTGATAATCTTAATAGAACGTTGGAGAGTAGCGGAGTGCACCCGAATCGTTGTGTATACCCTAATTAATTTTGAAATATTCTGTTAAATGTCTGCCAATGTGGCTACATCCGTCCAATCATAAAGAACGCCTCAAGCAACCAAGCTCGAATAACTTTCAATTATTAATGTTTATAAAATTATTAGGAAAACATTGGAGTGAACATAATACCTTTTCTTTTTAATTCCTGCGGCAATTGGGAATAAATGCTTAAGTCTGAAAATTTCGTGTCTTGAAACGTTAACATTTCATTTCTAGAGAAAGTTGTTTTAGTGGAAGGGAATCTAATCCTTGACTTAACAAATTTTTGACCGACAATAACAAATTTTCATCTTTGTGCCTTAAAGCAGTGCTGTCCTTCGTAATACTCTTTCATTAAGATGGGAGTAATGTCGATTTTTGTTGCTTTGTTTTTGTCTTTCATACTCGCCGCACGATAATGCGTCTGTCAGTCGGATATAGCGAACAAAACACCGGTCACGCTCTGTTTTAGCGTACACGTTAAAAATCAATGACTATCTAGAAAATATTTTTTATTTCTGAAAATATATTTTGCCAGACTCAAGTGCTTGATATGCGACCCAATTACATAAGAAAAACGAAACATGAGAAGGCATTATGATCGATTTCATAGTTTGTTGCTAGTTAACGTTTCAAATTTTGTTTCAGTGTATACGGCTCACTCAAGTAGGCATATGTACATATGAAAAATGAGAAAATATATGAAAGTGGTCGTGTTGGGCAGCACTGCTCTTATGTAACAGTAGGTATATTAAATATTCGTCTCTTTGGAGTAAATTGTAAAGATAACTAATTTTGTCATTATGTTGACTTAAGCAGTTATTCTTTACTAACAGAGATTTATTAAAAACAAACGGGATTTCATAAATATGCTCGAAATGCTTTAATACATTTTCGCTAGGAATAATATAGATTTTTCCCAAAAATCCTCTTCCTCAATACGAAATTTTTTCAAAGATAATATTTATTTTTATGAATCCTTAATGGTCTCATCAAAAATATCTGAGGTCATGGAGAAAAGTTTTACCCAAAAAAGTGGTCTCATCTCGAGCAGATAATTCCGACAATATGTTTATACCAGGGTTGATATATTTCCCAGCGGCCAAAATGCTGCTTACAGAAGCGATGAACCGCAACACATTTCGTAGACCGTAGGCGGTAATGCATACGACCTAATATACCATCCTAGTATACTTTTGTATGGCCGATTTGTAGAGTGAACGCCTACCACCACCACATAAATGTAAGGTATTAATAGGCAGGTCGCTTACAATCTCGTATACTTTGTAAGCTATTAGGAAGCAGGTCGCTTACAATCTCGTATACTTTGTAAGTTATTAGAAGGCAGCTCGCTTACAATCTCGTATACTTTGTAAGTTATTAGAAGGCAGGTCGCTTACAGTCTCGTATTTTGTAAGCTAGTAATAGGCAGCTCGCTTACAGTCTCGCTGGATTAGTAAGTATTAAAGCAGGTCGTTCTCTGAACTTTGTAATGCTTAATTTCAAGCATCTCATTGAATTATTTTGTAAGTATTAGAGGCAGCTCGCTTACAATCTCGTATACTTTGAAAGCGGTATACACTGTTGGCCGCTGGATTAGAAAATAAAAGTGATTTTAGAAGACCTTGTGAATTGCTTAATTTCAAGCATTCATTGAATTATTTTTTGTTTGACGCTTTTGAAAACGATGTCCAAAAATGGCAGGCATTATTAGAGGAAAAATTAAATTAAATATTCTTTTATTTTGCAACACTGATGAGCAAAAAAAAAAAAACAAATTGAGATATAAATTTTGCCCCAAAGATCGGGGCATCAGACAACACAATTGCTTCCCCAAAAGTCTTGATCTCTAAATATATCCCATCAACTTACAATAGAACAGTGGCGTAGCAAGACATTTCGATGCCCGGGGACCGATGGGGGCACAATTGATGCACAATGCAGGAAAATAGGCCCCTCAACCGGCCTCAAAAAAAAAAATACCTTCATAAAAATTAAAATATGATTTGGCGCCCCTTCGCCGCCCCCACTCACTACGCTACTGCAGCAGAAGTCGAAAGTATGAAATTAAATAACGAAAGAAAAATTATTTCATTTCTTATTTCACCCGAAATCCTCAGAATGTCCTTGAACTAAATTAAAGCGAGAATTTTCGGAATTGCTGAAGTCTCTATCTTTATTAAGAGGAATCTATCTCCATTGAAGTATTCAATAAAATTTACAATGCAAATATTATTGCGAAATACCCAGAGAACAGAGCACACAATAACCGAGAGCCGCAAATGCAGCTTGAGTGAATAAAATGAATGGACAGACGGACGTCACGGGACGGGACCGGACCGGACCGGACGGGGCGGGAAGAGCGAGCGAGCGAGCGAATGAATGGGCGAACGAATGAAAATAATGAATGAACGAATGAATGAGCCTATAGATGTCCGGTTGTATTGGCAAAAAGGGAAATGCCTACTTCAAGAAGATTAAGTTGACGATTAGAAACTATTTAAAGAGTGTCAAAATGGAATCATTTAAAGATCATCGAATGGAAGTGTGAATCGTGCCGAAGCTTGTTTGAGTGCCAACTGACGGGTAAATTACGCACAGCAAAGAATTAAGAATATAAAAGCGTGCGAGCGATTAATAAAATATTGAATCGACGAAGAATAGAAAGGAAAAATATATAAAGGAAATATATAAGTATATTTATATCCAGAATAAACGATAGATTTCATAATGACCGCATTAGTCTGCTGCCGAAGCGGACATTGTTGTGTGCAAGAAAAATGATTAATCGAAGGATATCATCTCGGAAATGTGATTTCTTCGCAAAAGGTCAGTGACACTCCAATGCGATTTGGTATGGCTTAGGATTTCTTTTTTTTTCATTCTTGAACATATTTGATAAATAAAAACTTTCAGTATATCAATTACCGTTAATGTTAAATTGTTAAAAGCGAAGCGCCAACGTTATTTGGACTACTTGAGAAGGATGGTCTATGGTCGAAGTATTGCCATTGGCGGCTGCTTTCTAGCCGTAATTGTTGTTCTCTCTGGCATCATATTCTACTTGAGTTTAGGTAAGTAAAAGGAACTAGTTTAAGGGAGAATATCATTATAATTTTGGGGATTTTATTTTCATCATATTCCTATGTTTATGTAACAGGACGTTTGGTCCTGCACTTTTTTATTTGATTTAAAAATTTTTTTTCTTAATTGCGTATGAGAATAAGATGAGGCAATCACTATTTCGATCGGTTCGTTGTATGTATGTATATATGTCGTTGAATGTCCATCCTTGAAAAAAAAAACTTCTTAAAAAAAATCTTTAAAAACGATTGCCTTTCGAAGTCGGCAGGGTTGAGCGGGTCTAGTTGAGCAATTTTTCACTTCAGCGGAATATAACGATAATTCTTAATGGGTTGCAATGAAAACTGATTTTTTCTTTTCTAAAGTGCCTATCTTAATGGGAAATTTCAAGCTTGCTCAACTTAAAAATAAGGCAAGTTGAGCACTAACAATTGGGGTATTCAAGCAGCTGTGGAAATTGAAGTGTGCAAATTTTGCCCTTTTGTATGAACGACCCTGCGCAGAACGAGTGCAAAACTTCTGCGATAACATGGCGCAAATTTGTTCCATCAAAATCGATGTTCAATATTTGAACGGCCACGAAATTTTTTTCCATACAAACAAATTTGCACAAACGCAAAATTTGGAAGGGTGCGAAAATTGCACACCTGCCTGAATCCCACTAATATGTAGCTTAATCATAGCTTAATTAATATTAACTAGAGATAAAATAAAATTAATGTTTGGCATCTAAACTTTTTACTATCTAATAGTTTTTTAGGTAAAAAAAAATTAAGTATTTTCCCTCAAAAAACTAACAGAAAATAGGAGAGATCGTCCCTTGGGTGCTGTCCATTAATTACGTTAGGTTTTTATTACTGTTTTCACGTTCGCGTCTTAAGCAGTGGCGTTTCCGGAGAAAGAGTGCTTTGATAGTGCTTATATTTTCCACAGTGGTATATTGAACAATTATAAGACATTAACCCAAAATTATATTTGGGGGGCTAGAGGAAGTTTAGAGAGTTGTGGACCAAAAACCCAAAAAATCCGAAAAATTCATGGCGTCCGATTTCGATGAAAATTTCTATATAGAATAAATAAAAAATTCTAAAAATGTTGGCGTCAAATTTTTTTCAAGAAACACATTACAACTAGTCTAGTTTTGGTGTAGTTCCAAACTGGTCCAAAAGGGACCAGTTTTTTAAAACAAATTTTAGTGCTGAAATTCTTAGAATTTTTCACTTATTCTATACAGGGTGTCCCGTTGGGAAGTACATTCCTTAATAGGGGTGGTAGGGGGGTCCAAGATGAACAAAAAATCGTATGTGAGGAGTTATGGGGCCTTTAAGTTTTTTGGCACTAAGTCCAGAAAAACAATTCTCCCACGCCAATGGTTAATTCTAGAAAAAAAATTGTAATGCAGTTTGAGAGCCAATTGTGTGTGCTTTTAGGCAAAATTAAATTGATGGTAAAAATTTGACCCATTGAGGGAAAAATAAACGGTCAAAGTGAAAAATTCGGAAAAAACGTTCAATTTTTTTTACTTTGGAAGCCATTTTGGTATGAAAAGTGTCCAATAAACACCCAAATTTTTTATTTTATTCAAAATGCTGGATCGATTTCCTTTAATTTGGTACCAAATATGTCTAATAAATTTTTTGAACTCAAGATAAGAAAATTAAATGTCTAAATGAACATCTATCCCACTGCTATCAATCAAGTCGATACTTATTAGATTTGATACAGTAAAACTATCTTAATTAAGTGGATGTTCATTTAGATATTTAATTTTTACATTTTATTTTCAAAAAATTTATGTCAATGTGTCAACTTTGTGTCAGTGTGAATATCCAAATACCCAATTTTTATCCGATTATTTTCGATCGACATCAAATTCCATTTAAGTATAATTAGATTTTTCGAAGATTTCGCACGTTAAAGCACAGTAAGGTGGTGTCCTTTTTGTCGTCTCGATATTTCTAAATGCTAAGTGCGGATATATTATGTACCTATGTATGCGTACAAGATAATGAGTTTGACTAAAAAGCTTTTAGTCCAAATGGTAGTAGGTTCCCTTATCCTTAACAAAAAAAGGGACCTCTTGCATTCATTCTCGCAATAAAGGAATTTTTGTGGTTAGTTTTCGCACCCTTTTCACCACATTTTAAGACATTAAATTACGCTTAGGATGTAAAATATGTCATGCAATTAAATTGTTTGCATTGTAATGGAGACCTTTTTCAGTACAGGACTCAAAGAGGATTTTATGAAATTTGTTTCGAAATGAAATTATCCTTAATTTTAGTGCCAGGTTACGATATCTTCTGCAATGCTTTTTCGTGTCCAATAAATCGTTAATTGCTAAGAGGGAATAAGATTATCCTCTGATATTTTTATCTTTAAATTATATGAAAATTTTTTTATCCTTGTTGAATGAGGTGTTCTGGTATCCTAGTGAAATGATTATTTCAGATCTGATGATCCTCAGTGAACAGTCATTTTAAATGAATCCTTATCATTATCCTTTTCCTTCTTCAAAGAGCGACTGCTTCAATGGTATGTTAATATGCTTTGGTGATGGATATGCTAAGAATGTTCGCTCTTGAGATGATACCTTTGTCTTCTCTTTTACAAAAACACATTGCAATGCAGAATTGTTTCGCTATTAAATCGTAAATTCCGTCACTTTAATTAAAGCTACAATGTTTGGAACGTGCGCTCCTGCAAAAGATAAATTTGATGTTGCAGAATGATAAGCTCCAGTTGACCTTTTTCAGTCCCAACCTTAGAAAATTCTTTGCTGTAATGTAAGAACCTAATTCTCTCTCCATTAAGAGATTTAACCAGATCACACACAAAAATGCGATGTCCTTAATATGTACAAAAAAAAAAAACATTCCCAGATAAGAAAACCACTCTGCGATTTCACAGAAATTTAATACTTAATTTCTGTAACAGAGAATATTATTCTTTTGGTCCTAAAAAGGATTAAAATCGTTGAAATAAGTAGCTTAAAATGTCAAATTTCTTCTCTGTCAAATCGCAAAAGGATTCTAAAAGGAGCTCGTATTTTAACCGAAGACGCGTAAAATTACACCCGTAGAAGAAGATTAAGCCCCCAATCTTATTTATCTTAATGAATGTGAAGAAAAGCAAATCAAGAGAATCCTTTAATGGAGAATCCTAGCAGCAGTGAGTTCAAATAAAACCTAAATTCCTGAAGTTAAGTGAAAGGAAGTCTTCAAAGATATTATCAAAAAAATATTTTCGCGAAAAGAAAATTTTTCGAAAAGGATTTCATAAAAATATGCCATGCCACGTTATCCATTATCAATTTTGATATTCCTTCTTGTTTTGGGCGGGGGAGGAGAGCTTAAAAGCAGTTAAACTCTTTCAAGGAAAAAGATCTTTAGTGTCATCTTTTATAAGTATCCTTCAGTATGAAATATGCCAAGATGACACTTAAAACCTTCAAACCTTCATAATACGAGTACGCACTTTATTAAATCCTTTGGAAAAAGTCGTACATTATTTATCCTTCTCTTTCCGTACATTTTATTTTTTCTCTCTTCTTTACTTTTTTTTTTTGTTTTTGTATCCTTTTACGAGTTTCGTGTCCTTAAACTTTGTTGTTCAAAGATTTATGCTAATATCAAATGATATCAAATGTGCTTTAAATAAAAAAGCTTTAAAAAAGTTGCACAAAAAAGACAAACCGAGCACACGACGTTCATACGCCTAGGTCTATGCAACAAAATATATCACGAGAAGACGACGTAAATCTCTGCTTTATACGATTAAATGGGAAACGATAAGAAAAAAACAAAAGGATGTGAGAAATCCAAGGGAAACAACAGCAACAACAAAATAAATGAGTTATAGCGCCTTTATTGGTTCGTAATTTGTGTGATTTTTATAGTATTTCTGTGGGTAACCCACTGCCGGGAGTCGAGACACAAAAATTATATAAATTGACCTTGAAAACAAGTAGCTTTTTTTATTGAATTGAGGTCTGAGACGAAAATTTATGTTATAAAAATAACAGTATTTTTTTTTTTTTAAAGAAAAAGCTCTTCAGCTTGAAATATGAACTGTGAAAGGCGGGATTTTTGATATGAGGAATTGGTAATTGGATATGTAGACGTGGCTGTGAGGCACGTTCACACAAAAAAAAAAACGGAAGGTGAAGGAGAAAAAATTGTGAGACCTATCGGCTCTCATGAAAATATTATAGCTTTAAGGCAAAATAAATTTGAATAGAGTGGACTTTTGAGTGCGAAAGCTTCATACATAAATAATTGAACTCTTGATCGGACACAGAAGGACTTTGGAGGAGGCTTAGCCATTTCAAGTACCGTTTCTTTTATCAGTTTACCATTGCGATAATATTTCTCAATAGAGTTCTTGAACAGTCTTACTAAAGTTTCGGTCCTCTAATTCACATACAAACAATGCACATAGAATAGGTGACTTAAGGGACTTCTTCGTTGCAGTCTGAAACATAAATGAACTCAGTTAAATATTCTTGTATCCGCGAAAAATCTACTAAGAAAATGATGCCTTTAAATTATTCGGGAATATCTAAGAGGTTGCTACAAAGTTTCCGAACAGAACAGAGAAGTTAGTGCCTCATTTGGTTCTTCAATATTTTATCCTGTTTAGGATCAGAGTCAGACCTCCTTTTTGATGGATACGACGGCTTTATATTCTTTAAAATTATTCGTTCATCTCTGTTTGGGGTGTCATATCCGAAAAAAAAAAAAAAATTATATTGCCTATTTTTAGGATATCGGAAAATTTTATTTTGAAAAAAATCTATCTTGTTCTGAATAATTATTCATAAGAACCCCATAAAACATTTCAATTAGCCCATAAGGCTTAATAGTTAGAATAATTCTCAACATAGCTCTGCTATATTTTCTTGAAAGGTCTTGTCCAGCTAACCATATTCGGAGTGCTTCAAAAATGAGTGTAAAAGAACTCCTTTTAAATCACCCTGACGAAGTGTTTTCGGAGTGTTCCGAATAGGAGTTTTAAAAGACTCCTAACGGAACTTTGCGAAGTAGTCCTTTTGCCAAGGCCTCAAAAACACACAGGCCAGGAGCCTTTAGGGAGTCTAAACGAGTCATATTTTAGTTGAAAGAGAGTCCAAACACCCTCTTAGGGAGCATTGAACTTTTTTCATGTTACTCTCCGTGCTCTTTTCTCCCGCAAAACGCTAAAAAGTAGACTTTATTATTACACAGAAAAAAGATTATTATGTAACTGAGATCCTTAGATACATATATGTCCATGAATTGTTTTATTTTTGCCTAATATTAACAGAAATAGTTTAAATATTTGGATGTCCTGTTTATGATTAGGACACCAGAATATATTTGAATTCCACGCCTAAAAGTATGCATTGAATTTTTTAAAATTCGTTTATATAATTATGTATATTCATTTACTAATGTTGCTTTATGAAATCCAAGCACCTCTCAGAAGACTTTCTCAAGATGTGATTCAATGGACATTCCTACAAGTATGGAAGGATTTCTCACTATTATTTTAATAAGCATAAATTGGGTGCCGAATGTTGAAATATCTGTTGATTTATGATGAAATGAATATTTTTCGTTTTCCTTAAAACGCCCTTGGTCTATATTAAAGTCTCTAGAAATTAAATTTTTTACGAAATAAGCAAACATAAAAAAACCATTCCTTGCCAAAGACCTCACAATTTCAATGTCGAAGCTTGTTAATGAAATAATAATTAAACCCAATTTATTCTTAAATACACAAACCTTTTTTACCCATTTAAAGAGCAACAATCTTCAGCCCAATAAACCTGTCAAAACGGAAGTGAAAAAAAAAATAAACACACAACAGAAATATCCCTTAAACCTTTTAAAGACCGATTCCACTCTTATCACTTCAATGTGGCCTTCAATTCGTCTTTTTTTTCGCTTGACTTCATACACTTCAATTACATTGAGTAAGCCTCCTCAAGGAAAACGACCGCATTTTGGCCTAAATTAAACGATTTCGAATGGCTGAATACGATATGAAATCAACGCCACAACAAAACAATTGGAAAGTGGGTATACAGGGCAAGGACGTTTCGGGGGCAATAAAAGTCACACGCTTTGATTATTCAATGTTCTTAGTTTCACTGCTATTTCGCTAGCCCATTATCGCCGACTTGTGCGAAAGAAAGTCCTTCCATTTTTGTGCCATGGATATCATCCTCAAAAATGACTTTGCTGACAATGCCCCGAAAGCATTTTACCGGTTGATACTATAATGAAGTTATTAATTGTGTGGCGTGGACTATCTTTTTCTTTTTTGTTGCTGCGAGTATTATGTGTTTATTCCGTTCAACTTAATTCTATTTATTCGGTATTTTCACTTAAATATACTGTTTTAATATCTTCTTTATCAAAAGTTCTTAGCAAAGACAAGTGCGCCTTCATAAAAGTCATAAAAGAGAGATTATTAGGTATAAATGGTAGAGTGTGGATTAAGAGGAACAAAGGATTTATTGGGGATAGTTACTGAAAAATGTTTTCGATGCGATTAAAGACGAAATCGTTTTAAAGGACACTCATGGAGCTTGAATTCAGAGTAAATAATGCTCAAAAATCTTAGAAATGACATCAAAATCTATGTTGGCCTTAAGAATTTATATATTCTCATTTCCGAAGCTATAAAAGTCATATAAAATGAAAATTTTATTGAACTCCTCCTCACTGATTTTTTGTTCACAAAGAAAATTATTTGACTCCCAATCAATTGAATATATTTAATGAGATGCGATTTAAAGAAGTAAACTTTTTCCTTAATTTAACATAACTGCTTATTGGTCTAGACGTCACTTGTTAGATTTTAAGCCCATCCATTCTAAGGTCTTAAGATTTATTTAATCACCAAAAGTTTCAGTTCACTCTTTTTGGTCAGAGCAAACAATTTTTCGAAATCAATAAAAATCAATTTCATTTAAAAAGGACTTTTCAGCGGACGTGCTGAAAAGCATAAGACGTGAAAGAGAGAGAGAGAGAGGGAGAGTATCCCCATTCAATTTGCCTATTAAATTCTAAACAACAATCACCAAATGGGGAGAAAGTAAATAAATAAATAAATATAAATAAAACCAAAATGGGTCATTAACTTCAATTGATTAACGATATGAGACAATTATCGTAGTTAGTTTTGCAGACACCCAAAGAGTTGACTTCCTTTCAGACTCTTCAGATGATTCTTATTTCTTCGATGTGAATAATTTGCTTGCAGCCGTTTCGAAATTATATCAAAAGCATTTATTATGTTGAGAACATATTGAAAACAGGGAATAGACATTAAGCAGCCCATTTTTCGGGCATGCCAGACATGTGCTAGCGACACGATGAAGAGAAGAAAATTACAAGATAATATTAATGGGATAGCAAATCGGCTTACTTTTTTTCCACAAAATCCTATCGGAATAACCTACCTAAATTGCAGTGATAAATCAGCGTGGCTTTCACGTTGATTTAAATGTCTGAAGGTGAAAATTTATTTTTTTTTTTTTGGGTTTGACCAAAGAGAGAATTTCTTCCCAAAAATAATAGGTCGTGTCATTTATCTTAGAGCTTATATCTTTTTTTTAAAGATAAAGGTTCACAAATATAACCGAAAATTTCAATATGAAACAAAGTATTTTCTTACGCACGTACCACCTGTCGTATGAGTAACGCCTGCTGTGTGCATGCAAGAACGCATTTAGCTAAGCGAGCAGACGTTACTCATACGCAGGACTGGGCAAGAGATTTTATTTATCTTCATCTCTATTTTAATTTTAATTTTAATTTTTTTTTTTTGTGTTTGAATTATTGAATTGAATATACTTACCACCTGTCAATGGGCACTTCATTCGATTGTTTTATTACCTCTTTCTCGGTTTTTCTTTGCTCAATTTCAATTTCGCTTTCACAACGATGTCAATTTGAAAGGACCCTGCCCGCAAGGTACGTTTGCCTGCGATAATGGACGGGTTTGTGTACCGCAACGACAGATTTGTGACGATCGTCTTGATTGTGCCGACGGCAGTGATGAGCATCCATTAGAGTGTGGCTTACTCTATGGAAGTAAAGAATTGACAAACAGAATTGTCGGCGATGCTATCATGAAACGTAAGCAGAAACAATTGGGCGATAGTGAAGCAGAAAGAATGACCAGACCAGGAGGACCAAAAGTCATAGCAGCACAAATGGCAAGAATAACGACTACGTCAAATGTCTCCACCATAATGGACAATAATACATGGAAGGGGAGTGGCTATAAAAGTTTCAACAATAGCTATATTACTCATAATAATAAAACGACAAAGAAATGTGGTGAGTAGTGCTAATTTAAATGTGATAAGAGTTGTCGTTTTCTATCTCTTTTTTTTTTTGATAATTTTTTTATGTTTTATTTCGACTATTCTCGAAGATTTTATTGGAAAAGTTTTTGAGTAGTCTCTTTGGGGATTTGTATTTTTTAACATCTCATAAATAAATATGAAAAATAATTTTTTCGGTATAGACATCAATATATCAAAAGGCGGCCCGCTGTGGATAAGGGTCAAATCAAGTCTGTATATTTATCGAGAGGGAGAGAATTTGCAATAAAATGATTTTTTTTAAATAAATTTCAAGTTCATCACTGGTTGAGTAATTATCGAGGTCGACGATATTTAAAATTTATTTCGAATAGACAATAGTGAATTTTGGCGGAGTCATAATTTTTATTTATTTATTTACAAAGTTAGAGCATAAATAATTTTATAGACTAACGGCTAGCAATGGCAATAGCAACTCACTACCATCATAATAAGTATTAATTATTCTCGATTTGGTACCCTGAATGCATCTGCGGTGCATGAAAAAGGTTGTCACCAAAGCATTTGAGAGAAGCCTATGTAAGAAAGATGGGTTAAAGATATTCAAACCTCAACCATATTTTACTACAATAGATAAAGTTTTAATGCCTTTAGGCCTAATTTTTGTCAGTTAAATATATAAATAATTTTTTTTTATTTTTGAGCTTGTAAAAACATAAAATATTGTCGTAAAGTCTTCGGCATTTTACTTTTTATTTTCGAGTTTAATAAGGACATTGATTATTTTTGCCTTATGGGCCTTATGATCATGAAATTTTTAGTACAGTAATAATAATTTAAAGCTTGCTTGTTTAAGGGATTGTACTTAACAAGGACACCGTTTCAATAGTGGGGCATTCGTACTAAGTTTTTCTCTGATAAATAGTATTTTTTATATAGCAATATTAAATCACAAGAGCCCCTTTGCTTATCTTTTATTACCCAATTTTTTAGCTACAAATGAAATATGAATGAGGAAGTTTGTTGTACTTAAAGGGTATTGATTCAAACCTCCAATCGTAAAGGAATGCCACCAAAATCCTTTACTAGATTAAGGATGTTTCAATATTTTTTGTCAACATTGTCCTCATTAAGTTGACCTTTAAATGAACTTTAATGGCCTAACTCTACGATTGTTAAAAAGCTTCAGGCTGCCGTGGACCGGTACTGGCAGAAATCTATCGCCATTTTTCCCTTGTATATTTATAGAACAATCTTCTATATCCTATGTTCTATGAAAAATTCCCACAAAAATCTCTTTAAGTACTTCAAGTTTCAAGTTGTCAAGGGGTTTTAGCGTAAAACTTTTATGTCGAAAATTAAACCGAGAAATGCTTCAAAATAGGGAATATTGCTCAGTCTGTTTTCACTGTCATGAGCATACCTCTTTTGGCTCTAATTGCCAATGTTAAACAGGATAGCACATCTCTCAGGAGCATACCACTTTCGGCTCTAATTGCCAATGCTAAACAGGATAGCACAAAATATTTCTTTTAAATTAATTAACCTTTCACCTTTTGTTTTTTTATATTAATTTCTTCTGTTAGAAATTCTAACATATCCCAAACAGTGTACCTGCGATCTGAAGAGTATACTCTACTGTGGGCCCAAAGCAAAGCTGACGCGCGTACCAAAAATTAGCGCAGAAGTAAGTTTTATTTCAAAGATATTATAAATAACAAAAAAATCAATTGAAATATTTGAAAAAATTGCCATTTCAGGTTACAAATCTAATGATCAATCGTAATAATTTAACGTTGCGTGAGAATGTTTTTTCGCATTTAAAAAATCTACAAAGACTGTAAGTCCTTAGACGACCGACAAATTACGAAGGAGAATCAAATAAAAATACTTAATTCTCTTGTTTTTTTTTTCTTTCTCTCACAAATTGCAGCACATTAAAATACAACAACATATCTGAGCTCCCGTCGGGCTTATTTAATGGTCTTTACAAGCTTGAACGCCTTGATGTGCGTTACAATAATTTTAGTGTCATACCATCGGGTGGCATATTCCGCGATTTAAAAGCGCTGAAATGGTTATTTCTGATTTCAAATCGTTTGGAACATTTCCCGTTGGCATATTTGGCGGATATACCGAAATTGGAATGGCTGATGTTAAGCGATAATATGCTTACTTTGCACAATGAGGTCTTTCCACGCATGAGTTTGCTCTTTGAACTGTAAGTATGGAGCTAGCGAAACATATATGAGTGTATGAAATTTTGCATCCCAGTAGGCAACGTCACTGAGCCAAAGACAATTGATTGCCGTATTATTCCACCTACCCTTTCAATTGATAATTAAATGATAATGCTTTATCATAGTATGTAACACACAACATTCGCTCCTGGCATTTTCTGATGGAATACTTGAGAATTTTGTCACGCG
This sequence comes from Chlorops oryzae, assembly GCA_020466095.1. Lineage (NCBI taxonomy): Eukaryota > Metazoa > Arthropoda > Insecta > Diptera > Chloropidae > Chlorops > Chlorops oryzae. The sequence continues at coordinate 8,703,824 of CM035809.1, read as the reverse complement.
TAAAGCTCTTTCCAGTTCGAATTTACAACCGACAAGAAAAAGAATCAATTCCCTTCTTTGTGTATTCATTGTTGTACATACAATATATTGTATTTTTCTATCTCCTTCCAGGAAATTTCTTTTAACCCATCAAAATAGGCTGCCTATCCTTGTGTGGACTAATCTAGCTCAACGCTTGTGACTACAACTGTCACACTATATACTTACAGTATACAGCATCGAAGGCATCATATGCTGAAGCTGTAAAAACTTTTATTTTATGTTTATCAATTTTTCTCTCTGATGTCAATGCTTTTTCACTCGCACAAACTCTTCACACATTCCGCAAAACAAATACATTGTTTCACGCATGACAACGTTTGTGGGTGGCATTGATTCACTGTCCTTAACCTTCCTAGACCTACTGATGTGGAAATTATCATTCTTTGGCATCATAAACCAAAGAATTTTCCTGTCACGATTCTTTAAACGCGCGTGTGACTGTGAAAGTTAAACGGTTTGTTTTTTTTTTTTTTTTGTGTGGTCTTTTTAGGCGCATTAAAATATGAAGAGATGTTAATGAATTTCGATTGTTTTTTGTTTTTCTTCTTTTTTTAACAGCTACTTAAATTATAACCGGATTACGTTCATTGCTGAGGAGACTTTTTCTCAATTGGACAATCTTCATTTGCTGTAAGTTTTCAATTATTGTTTTACTTTAAAAATTCAGTGCCTGATACTATGCTTCATTTTTTTTCGCAATGACTTTATTGGCTATTTAAAGTAGATGAATATGTTTTAAAGTAGATGGAAGTATTGCACTCATAGAATAAGTGCACACAAAGAAGACTACACCCTGAAGTCAATGCGATGATGCTTCGAACCTGGGGGAATAGGTCTTAAGAGAATGTGTGTTTTCAGTGGGTGGGGCCCTATATACTATTATAAGACGCAGGCAACGATGATGTAGTTAGACGTTCTCTTACAGTCACCACACAAACAATTCAACAAATATTTACGCAAAGAAAAGTACGACTTTAAAAAATCGTTGCATACTTATCAGGCTTATTAGTGCTATACTACCAAAAGGAACGGAAATTAATTCAGATCGATTAAAATATTTAAATAGAAATATCTCCAGTATATATCTAGATACTAAAAATTGCATTGTTGAGCACACTTTTGTCAGTACCAGCCATTAAGTATGCTACAAAAATTTCAATTTTCTATTGCTTTATGCATAATCAACCCACCTCTTATATATCTTTAAAGAAAAGAAATATTAATCAAACGCACCGTTATGACAAAAAAAATTATTATGGTTCGTTAAATTTAAAATAACCAGAAGAAATCATAGCATAACAACAGGTGCAAGTGTGATTTTTTGCAGTCCTTAAATCATTTTTTTAAATAATGATTTGAAGCGTTAAAATTTTCTCATTGAAAAAATTTCAACGAATAGCAAGGGTTGATTTTTTTTTTTGCTACGGTGGAAATTTTTGTTTACCCAACCCTTTTCATTTGAATTTTCGAGGGGTCACTCGCAATTCGTTCAATTTAAAATAATAAAATAAAATGTGAAAGTCATGTCTGTGTAATTTCATTTCTTCGACTCACTGCTCTTGTTTCGAGATGCACAAACAGCATGATACACACACTGATTCAACAGAAAAAAAAAAGAAAGATAGTAGCATATAGTTAGGCGCATAAATTGCGTTCAGTATAACACAATCCCAATTCACTTAGGTGACAAATATATGTAAATTATCTTATTTGACAACATAATGTTTCAACGATTTATCACAATTTCTTTCTTATTTATTGGATTCAAGTCAGACCAGACCAGACTGGACCAGAACCTGACTAGACTAGACACCCATATGTATGTTTGTATGTATGTATCCCTTGCATACTCAATGCGTATCCATTATTGCATTCATAACCCTAGGGAATTAATATTACATACGTACAAAATGACCTACTGTGTATGTGATATGTCGAAAGTCTCAATTTTGTAAGTGAAAAATAGCAAAGTCTAATTTAAGGGGGATTTATTTCAAGTTATTTTGATAGAGGAATTCTTCATGAAAGAGTTTATTCATGGAAAGCATACTTTGAAGTAATTTTATGCAAAAAAAATAATTTTGTTTTGAATACGAAATCGTGGAAAATGTAGTAAGTTTCGAAACTGTAAACACTCAGATTGAGTCCTAAAAGTATGCAAATAGAAACTGAAATATTTCCGATATTTAGATATTGTTTATTTTTATTTTTCCGATGCATAACATACATTAAGGGCTTAAATTCAAAATAATCCGTTGGCCTATTGATATACATGGAAACATAAAATTGAATCGCCCAAAAGTATGCATTTGAATATTTCAATGTCGGTTTTTTCATTTCTTATTTATAAAAATTTCTTAACAGACTGTTTAGGCTTGGGCAAAAATTCGCATTGCTCCACGAACCAAGAGGAAGCATATTCTCAAAATGGCATGCATACTTTTAGGTCTTCATTTAACTGTGTTTTTTTTTTGTCTATTGATAAGTAACGAAAGAAAAAATAAGCAAATTAAATCCTAAAGCTTTCTGGGTGATTATCTATGACAGAATGCAACCACTTCAACGATAAAAAGTTATCAATACTTAAAACGCTTTCCCAAATCTAAATAAGATATGCCTGAGGGTATTTGTGATTCATTTGTAGAAGTAGAAAAGAAAGCGCCAGTCTTGACAACACTTGGGCGATAACAGACCGTTAAGTATGCTACAAAATTTTAATTGCTTATTCTTGTTTTATTAATAAGTCTTTTGAGAGAAGCAATAAATCTATGAAAGAAAGAAGCATAGTTGCAGGCTTACAGCTTCAATATTAACAAGGAAAACTGTAACTCACACAGACATTCTTTCTTTCTCCCTCTCCCTCTCTCTCTCTCTCTCTCTCTCTCTTTATATTTTCATTTTCTGCTGTAAATTGGACATCCCATCAACACCATCCCAGTGATTTAAGTTGGAATCTCATCAGCAATATAAGCATCAAAGCATTTTGGGAGCTCAAAAATCTTCGAGATCTGTAAGTATTCTTATTAAATTTGTTATTTTTTGCTTGTTTCCGTTTTTATAATATAAAATAATAATATATTAAAATAGTCAACAATATACGTGACCAACAAAAAAAAAAAAAAAAATAAGTAAAAAGCAATATAAAAATAACTAAGGCGGACTGCAATGGCTGCAATTTCCTTAGCCAGTGGCCCTAATATTATTCACACGCGAAGCACATAAATACATATGCACATATAAATTAGGTGCGCCAAAAATTTTATTATGTTGCTCGTGCTTGGAATCTTATGGAATCTTATGGGTTAAAGAATTTTTGAGATTTTTTTCAGATTTTTTCGAAAGGAATATTAGTTTGCGATACGAGGATTTTTTCGAAGAATTTTGATTTTCAGAGGTGTTTTGAGTTTTAGATGAAGATATGAAGTTAGGCAGCATTTATAGAGATATTGAAAGACTAATCGGAAGAAGAATATATCAAGCTTTCTTTTCAAAAAAAAAATAAAATTAAAAATTTTACTAATTTTATTGAAAAGGGTCTGGCGGGTTGCGGCATCATGAAAGGAATTTGTAAATTTTGTTGACTTTTCGATTAGATGCCATCTAAAAACACTGTGGAGACTACTTTTTTATTTTGAAGACCTTGATATATCCTTGAAAATCCTTTTTTGTTAAGGTTTTTTTAAAAATTTTATATCTCAACAACCAATTGAGATAGAGAGATGATCTAAAAAGATTCTGTTAGACAATAAAACAAAAAAGCTAAAAATTTTTTTTAATTTTTACACTGAGAAAATTTTTTTCACAAAACTAAAAAGACAATTTTAACATTTTTTTCAGTGTATTCCCAGTTTTACGTCACTCTACAATTTTTTTTTAAAATACCTCTGAGTATTTTCTTTCATTTAAAAAAAAGTTTCATTCAAATTAAGTGGAGTAACAGTGAGATATTCAAAAAATTACAAGTGCACATAGATGCTCTAGTACCAATATCCAGTACAAATGTACGAAAATGATACAAAACACATTACTCATACGGCATGTTTTTAAAAATTTAATATCTCCAGAAGTAATTAAGATAAAAAGATGGAACAAACGTTGACTTGTTGTTAATAAAACAAGGTATTTTATTTAAACATTCAAAAGGTTATACAAAAACTGAAATACAGTAAAAAAAATTGTTAAATCTTTGTTTTCTTTTTTGTGCAAAAATTTTTCTCAGTGTAAAATTTAAAAATAAATTTTCTATATTCCTTGTTTTATTAACAATAAGTCACCGTTTATTTCATCATTTTATTTTACTTAATTCTGGAGATATTAAACTTATTGGAAAAATATCAGAAGTCTTCAGAAAGAGGCTTCATTGCTTCTTAGCTCAATATGAAAATAGAGAAAAGTAATCATATGATTAATACGTTGCATATTGAAAGGCTTAAAGTTGTAATTTTCATTTTAATACGATAAAAAAAATATTTTTTGGGACACCCTAATGTACATTATTGTGTATAAAGCACCAATTTCATGATTTCATGAGAAGACATCAAAAGACAATGAAATAATGGGAAGAAGATTGAAGTGTTGAATTATTTTGATGAGTGGAATTAATTTTGAACGTTTTCTTTAAGTGCCATTAAAAGGCTCCCAATGAGAAAAAAATCCCATCCAATGAATTCAAACTTCCCTTAGAGTTTGTATAATAAATTGGCACAGACACTGTAATATGGGAAGTTAACTTCGACTGACAAATGCATGCAGTCTTTTGTTTTGATTGCAAGCGTGGACAGAACAAGACAAACATAGACTGACCGTCAAGACAATGCAAGAATCCATTACGATCGAATTTCGTAGAGAAAAACCGCTAAGAAAATCATTATAACAATTTTCCTTTTTAACATCGGAGAAGCTTAAGAAAAGCGAAAGTGAAGCAACATTAATTGTGTGTGTGTGTGTGTGTGTGTGTGTGTTGTGTGTGTGTGTGTGTGTGTGTGTGTGCAAGATGAACGATGTGTTTCCTGTGGAGCCCTCTTAAAGCTCATTTATTCTACTTAGCAGCAAAATTACTGAAGAAAATGAAAATAAAAATTAAAATTGAAAGCATTGCAAAAGACAATTTCAACATCAAATATTGATTGAATACATATATTGATGAAATGATGATGGCAGACTTCGCCTCAAACTTTCAAATAAAAATTGACAAAAAAAAAAACAAAATAAAAAGCAAACCTCCGAGCAGTAATGAATGTATTCAATTTATCATCGAGTGGCGGAATAAAAAAGAAAATTCGCTTTGTTCAAATGATTTTTTAAGGCCGTGAGTGGATTTAAACTTTAACAATTTTCTTTAATTAATCACTTTTTTTTAATTAAAAAAAAAAAGTCCACTTATTCTCTATGCCTGAGGATTAAATATCTGTAGAGTTTAGACTCTCAAAAACGAATTTAGACAGAAAACACTCTGGGCCACAAAGGAATAATACATGAATCTTAGTTCGGAGCCGAGGAGCCCACAGAATCTCTTGTAAGAGCTCTTAAGGACACATTTTTTTGAGCGTCATATTTTCTACATAATTGGATTCATTTCGGACCCATAAATGTGATCCTTCTTAAAATTTTTGCTGATTAAGGATATCGGAAATTTATTTCTATTTTGAGAGAGAGAGAGAGAGAGAATGTGAGAGGGAGAGGGAGAGGGACAGAGGAGAGTGAGCTAAGAGAGTGAGTGAGAGGAGAGAGAGTGGAGAGATGATTATTTGAGAGAGGGAGAAGAGAGAGAGAGAGAGAGAGAGGAGAGGAGAGGAGAGAGGTGAGAGAGGAGAGAGAGAGGAGAGAGAAAGAGAGAGAGAGGAGAGAGAGGAGGAGAGAGAGGAGAGAGAGAGAGGAGAGAGAGAGGAGAGAGGGAGAGAGAGGGAGAGAGAGAGGGAGAGAGAGGAGAGAGAGAGAGGAGAGGAGAGAGGGAGAGAGAGGAGAGGAGAGAGAGAGAGAGAGAGAGAGGGAGGAGAGAGAGGGAGAGAGAGGGAGAGAGGAGAGAGAGAGAGGAGAGAGAGAGAGAGAGAGAGAGGGAGAGAGAGAGAGAGAGAGAGAGAGAGAGAGAGAGGGAGAGAGAGAGAGGGACGAGAGAGAGGGAGAGAGAGAGAGGGAGAGAGAGAGAGAGAGAGAGAGAGAGAGGGAGAGAGAGAGGAGGAGAGAGAGAGAGGGAGAGAGAGGGAGAGAGAGAAGAGAAAGAGGGAGAGAGAGCGTTTATCGATAGAGAAAAATAAAATTTTAAATTCTTCTCCATAAAGATGGGTAGAGGTAAAAGAGATGATTGGGACCCAATAACGGTTTTGATGATGCTAACAAATACTAATTTCGATAGGTTCTGATACACATCGATTGGGCTTCAAAACTCCACAAAAATATGCACCTATGTAGTGGCTCTGGGATAGCGTAGGGGATGCGTGCTATGCTCTTGATCCCGAGGTTCGAAGTTCCATTCCCGGCAAAGGCGAAACGGAGTGTAATTTTCCAAGCCTAGCCAATGGTTTTTCAAAAAATCGCTTGTTAGGGTCACTCAACACAAAAAGACATACACTCACACCAACACAAAAATACCTCTCGTGGTAAACGGTAAACATACATACATACATACCTATGTAGAGATCTTATATGTTTACCTGAATCTCAGGAATTTGGCTTGAACCCCTAAAGTCAACCTGGATGCGTGCTTGCTTCCAATATGGAGATCTAGTATAGGAACCCCTAAAACCTGCAATTGTTTTTGAGAAATTAATTTAATATTAAACTATTATTTTAACCCTTTAATTCCTGGTTCCGTCTCTAGACGGAGTAGTTTCGAGTAGTTAAAAAATAATTTAAAATTCGTTTATTTCTACCCCAAATTAGTCTTATTTGATTGTTTCATTGAAAAAGAAATTGTGGCATTAGAGGGTTAGGTTAAGTTAATGTGGCAGCCACTATGAAGGTTGACATAGTTATGCCCTTTGTGATACCACGAAAAATGGTAATCCAAAGAGATAAAGGGAAGAACTAAACAATATCCATAACCTGAGCTGTGAGTTAGGCCTCTCATTTCGTACCGTCATTAACCGTCATTAGAGGGTTAATTCCAAAAATTTTAGATTTGAAAAACTTGCTCCTATGCACACAATCCATTCGATATTCGAATTACAGTCGCTATTATATGAGTGTCTTTCATTCTCCTGAAAAGGTCCTTTTTAAAAAACTTCTTTTCTATGTCTTTTGAGACTTTCCATTTCGAAAAGATAGGCGTTTCAACCATAATAAAATATTCTTTTAATATATTCTTTATTGATAAATAAGTACAAGAAGAAAAAAGTAAAGAAAACATGCTGAGCTTCTTCAGCAACTTCAACCGAAAGAAGGACGTAAGGAAATCCATACCCAAAATAGGGGGCTACAAATCGAATAAAAGCTTTTAGTGAATTTTCCAAAATTAAACCATTTAACGTGAAAATGAATTTAGTAAATTAATTTATAAATTTTGAATTCCTAGACCTTTTTTTCTGATGTTAAAAGCCCAAGTTTCTGTCCCGTATTCTTTATCGCTTTCGTATTTCAATTAACCTTTGGCATGATTATGCCTCAACGCAATGAGACCAAAGCAAACAAGCCAAGAAAATGTTGCTGACGTACGTTCTACAATTACCATAATTTTTATTATCACTCCAGACCCAGCTAGATAATATTCTGCCAGAGTGTTGTCATTATTTACGAAAAAGCGCTCGTATTAAATTTGACCAAAAAAAAGATAAAGAAAAAAATTGAAAAAAGGGGCAAAATTAAAGCGAACGAAGGATGAGGAAAAGTAGCCTACGTGAGCAATAAATAAAATGCAGTACCTATGACTGTAATCATGATCATGATGATGATGATGCTTATAATTATGATGATGAAAATGTAAATTTGAATGTAATAATGGTCACGAAAAGAGCCATCGACGTCAGCGGTAGGATTTGTCCTCTGAGCTTTGCTACTTTACATTGCCCCATCACGTTGCCAACATTATTCAACTGTCGTAGGGACCGAAAAACAATTTTTTTTTTTTTTACGAAACGTACTAAAAATTTTCGAACAAATGACACGTTCCATTGAATCCGGGCAAGTGACAATTTGGACATGCCTCTCCATCTGCTCGTCACACGCTTATTTGCAGGCGTCTCTAACAGAAGGCTTTATGACAACAAAATAGATCCCAGCGATATGGACAGGACATTGTGCGGTTGCATTCGAGTGTTGTTGGCGTTAAGATTTCGTTTTAAAAAAAATTTCATTCCCTACAATAGGGAAGAGAGGCTTGGGGCATGAGAGAATGAAATTAATAAAATCGAATTTCGAAGTGAGCTTAACGTGGTTTTAGCGGAGTTATTAATGATGTTCTTCAATTTCGCAATTATACGATTAATGACCCCTAAAAATGATTTAGTTTTTGAAGGATTTTAAAAAGGGATAATTTTTTGTTTGTTTATTTTAATTTTTATTTTTGTGATGAGTATCAACATCGGATTGAATTTACTTGAAGGATATTTTTTAAAAATGCTCAGAAGAGATCGATTTGAAACGAGAAATGGTGATCTTGTCTGTGAAGGATATTAATCAATCTTTTAGCACACTAGGAGAAGAGGATGTGAAAATCCATAATGTATGAGAGAGCTCCTTTGAAAAAAAATTAGCGCTGTTAACCAGACCGTGGTATCGTGGCAAAAGTGCAAAAGTGGAAGATTTTTCAATACAAGTTGTTGATGGAAGCTTAACTATATTTTTACACTTTTGCCACGATACCACGGTCTCGTGAATAGGCCTATTGTTTCGTTGAATTGTAAAGAGGCCAATGAACTTCAATGAAATCTTTAATTAAAGGACTCTCATTAAAAGTCTCAAAATAATTTCACTTAATTTAATCAATTATTTAAATTAATATTCAATTAATTCATTTTTAAATTTAATTTATTTTGATCAATTAAATTATAACCCCCTTTTTCAAAATCAATTTTTAAATTTAAATCATTGTTTAAATTCAATTTTTGTATGGAAATTTGACATTTAAACAATGTTTTAAATTTAAAATTGGAAAGCGGCTAACTGAATAGGTATTCCCCGATTATTTTCTCCAGAAATTCTTACCACTGAAAAATGAAGTAATTTCTTTCTAAAAATCTTTTGGAGCTTTCACCACCTTTATACTGACTTCCTTGGGTGTTTAGAGTAGAAGGATTTATTTCTCGAAAAAATCCTATTAGAAAAAATGCCCGGGAAAGGGTCTGGCCGACTGCGGCTCCCTGAATGGAATTTTTAAATTTTGTTGATTTTTCGATAGGTGCCATCTGAGAACACTGTGGAGACCACTTTTTAGATTCTTATTTTCAATATTCCTTGATATATCCTTGATATATCCTTGAAAATCCTTTTTTGGTAAGCCTGTTTTCAAAATTAAATATCTCAACACCCCACTTGAGATAGAACGACGAACTAAAAAAATTATGTTAGATAATAAAACGGAGAAACTAAAAAATATTTTTTTAATTTTTACACTCAAAAAATTTTTTTCACAAAATTAAAAAGAAAACTTTAACAATTTTTTTTCAGTGTACTCTCCAGTTTTGGCGCTCTATAAATTTTTAAAAAATAGCCCCTAGTGTTTACTTTCATTTGAAAGAAAAAAAAAATTCCGGAACAGTGTGTTATTCAAAAAATTGCAAAGTGCACCTATATGCTCCAGTACTAATATGTGCAATGGGCACATATTGTTACAGCACGATCACGGCTCGGCAAGTCAGTATTTTTCGTTGATGTAAAAATTCCAATGAATAATATATTTGTAATTGGCCCAGTTAAGAAGTTCAAATTTTGACTTAATTTATATCAGAGTGTATTTACATTAAACAATTTTTTTTAAAAATTTCTTCGACAATACATATACTTGATTTATATATTTTAAATTTAAGTCAGTTAATATTTTTTTGACATTTACTTTAAACAATATTTAATTTAAATTGAGAAAGGTAATGAATGGTATTCTGAATAATTTTTTTCAGAAATTAGCTTCTCTCATAATAAGTACATCTTTCTATTCTTAGCTTTCACTATTTTATACCCTTTGAAGCTAGAAAGTATTTCGAAAGAAAACAAAAAATAAGCTCGAAAGGAAATTACAATCTTGCGCTCCTGAAAAATGGAATTATTTAAATTTTTTATTTAAGGATCTGAAACTTGGCCATTTTTGTTTTTAATATCTCCTCTTCAATATGAAAATTTAGAACTTTTTATCAAAAAATGTTCAACATTTAAAGAACGATAACTAACAAATTAGTGCTTTGCTGAATCAAAATCGGAAATAATCAAAGATATTATTGTTAATATTTTACACTCAGATGAAAATTTTTTCCAATAAAAACAAGAAAACTTTACAATTTTATTCATGTACGCCCGTTTTGCGGGCCTATAATTTATTACCAAAAAAAGCCCTAGTTTTATTTTTTGAAGAAAAAAAAATCCGGAACGTTTTTTAAAAAATGCGAAGTGCACCTATATGCTCCCAGTACTAATATCTAGTACAAATGTGTGCAATATGCTACAAAAACACATCACTCATACGCCAAGTCTTAAGTATTTAAAGATTTTTTAAAAATTTCCTATGAAAGTCCATATATTTGGAATTTTCCCAGGTGATCACCAGATTCGCTTATTTTTGCTCTAGCTCTTATATTTATGGAGGTATCGGCGTTTAAAAATTTTTTTAAAAATTTCTATGAAAATCCATATACTTGGAATTTTCCGAGTAGGTATTCATGCTGTCGTATATTTTCCTTTCACATTACCCTCTCAATATTAAATTCTAATGTAGAAGAGGCTTCGTGGTACTAATTTTGGGCCTGCTGCCTTCAATGAGAGAACTAGCATCTCTCTCATAATTATATACACTTTCTATTCTACCATGCCTTGGCACTTTGTTATTTTAACCCTCTGAAGCTGACGTCACAGTCTCGACAGACCCGTAAAACAAAAAATCTTGCGCTCGATTTTAAGATCCAAATTTACAATCCTTGCGCTCTCTGAACAAAATGAATTTTATTTCAAATTTTTATACAGATTTTTCAATTACTTTGCCAGTTTTTTTTTTACATCCATCCTATTTCCTTTTCTTCAATATAAAAAGTTAAAAAAATTTTAAAAAAAGCTTGGCTTTCAATTTAAGAACTTAATATTCTTCATTAGTAGCAGGGCCTGTGCTTTGCTGGAAGTCAAGAATTTCCGAGGAAGTTGCAGGGTCAAAGGATATTGGACGCATTGTTAATAGTTTTCACATCCCATTTGTTGTATTGCCATCTGTTTTAAAAGATTTTCCGAATTGAAAATAATAGCAAGAAAAAGCTGCCTGTTTTTATTCTTAATGAATACAATCGTATGCAAATTTGTTCCTTTTTTCAATAAGCAAGCGTGCCTGGAATGAAAAAAAGGATACGAGAAATTGTTCTTTTTTAAACACGAAATAAACTTCAGTGGAAGTAAAATCAGGAGCTATTGTTATGAGTTAAGAATTGATGATAATAACTTTCGTTCGAATTCAGGATTTTCGAAGATAAATAAAATATCCTTTCAAAAGATTTATCCTTTTTGTGTTCTGAGAAATTGAGAAGGAAACAATGATGAGGAAAAAGTTTTCTTTATATATTAATAATTTGATAAATTCAGATATGTATATAGAATATGTCGCAAAATTTCCGGGTGAATGTCCGTTATCAGCTGAATTAATATCTCTTTCACAAGATATCCTTTTTGTCTGAGAAAATGTGAGAAGGAAACAATGAGTGAAAAGTTTTCTTTATTTTTTTTTCCAATATGATAGTCTAATATGTCGCACTATCGTGAATGTCCTTACAGTGATTATATCTCCTCACAAACTGCAGAAAGACGCTGGATGTGACAATTAACATTGGCTTGTTCCATTGACAGTCTAAGAGACTATGCAGTATACGCTCGAAAGAAACGCTATTGACATTGACATTGACGTTGTCATTGACACAAGGTAGACTATTAAATGAAAAACTATTAATTGGTGACATGCTTGCTAGTACGAAGGATAATTTCTTTATCATATTCTCGAAATTAGTCAGTAAAGAGGAAAAGCGTGCCAATTCAAAAGTCCAAAGACTCGGGTTAAATTCTCCGCTCAGGAAAACATAAAATTTTTTTATTTACTTTAATTTTTATTGAAGCTTAATATATGGGAGAGATCGTCATTCCATAGGATCCCAAACGCTATTTTAGCTATCGCACCTTCTTTCTGTTAAAGTGACGGCTTTTTATCCTCTAGCTGGCATATTGCTTTCTCGCCTGAGCTCTGGAACACCTTTTCCTTAAAGAACCTCTTTTGACAACATCAATTTTTTTTCTGACTCCACCTAGAAATATTTTTGACATTTGAACTAGTTCTCTTGTCTCTAGTATGTACATAGTTTTTAAGAATATGTATGTATATCCTGTGTTGAGAATCCTTAGCAAACATTTGCGGAGTCCTCATAAATATGAGTCCGTAATGAGTCAGAAATATGTTGAAAATAAGAGGCTCACATTTATAAGTCCGAAAGGAGTCAGAAATATGAAGAACATATGAGACTCATATTTCTGAGTCAGATATGAGTGCAGAAAGACTCATACATGGCTCATATATGAGTGGATATAAGAGTGCGATATGAGCACGGAAGGAGTCTTATATGACTCTTAAATGAGCGGAGATATGAGTCCGATATGAGTGTGGAAGGAGTCTTATAGGGCTCCTATATGAGCGGATATAAGACTCCGATATGAGTGCGAAAGGAGTCTTATATGACTCTTAAATGAGTGGAAATAAGAGTCCGATATGAATGGGGAAGGAGCCATATATGGCTCTAATATGAACTCCTACGATATATATGGATTCGGACTCATATAAGACGACCTTAGCAAGAGGGGAAACACAATCACTTAGGACTCCTAAATGAGCTCATTATGAGTGCTCCGACTCCAAATTAGGAGTAATATATGACTCTTTAAGAACTCATAATATTTTCTGGGGCCGTCTTTTTAGTGAACATAGTTGCATTGATGCACATCCTGAGGAAGACATTTCGAGTTTGGTAAAATACCTTTGGATGCTAAATTTAATTAAATTTTTTTTTGTCCTATTTATTTATCACATTTGACCATTGTATTTTTCTCTTTTCAGACGTCTCATTGGAAATCCTTTGAAGGAATTATCTGGTGACGTTTTTTTGAAAAACACATATTTGGAGGCACTGTAAGTCCATCACCAATACACGAGAGACACTGAAACATTTGAAACCTTTCATTCACAGTTCCCTTAGCCATGTTCAGATACCGATCGACAGGAATCTCTTGCATACATTGAATGTATCCTATTTAAATCTTACTGGCATACGATTTGAATATATCGATTTCGACGCCATTGCGGCCATTAAAAATTTGAAGTACATAGTTTTCGATCGATTCTATTTTTGTTCGATGACACCGCAGGTCCGTATGTGCAAACCGAATACGGATGGGGTTTCATCATTTCGAGATCTATTGAGTAAACCAGTGCTGCGTTATTCGGCCTGGCTGATGGCAACGATAACCATTATGGGCAACATAATGGTACTCTGGGGTCGTTTTATATATCGTGATGAAAATTTCGCCGTCACAATGGTCATTAGGAATTTAGCATTAGCCGATATATTAATGGGCTTCTATCTATTGACAATCGGTGCACAGGACTATCGCTATCGCAATGTATATCATGAGTATGTATAATGGAAAGAAAATTTTTGTAATATTTCAATTGATTAATCCTATGAAAATGTGAAAATTATTTATTTACAGAATCGCCTTGGATTGGATAACATCGTGGCAATGTGCTGCCATTGGTGCATTAGCCGTAACATCATCGGAAGTCTCGATGTTCATACTCGCGTTTATGTCACTCGAACGCTTTCTACTTATCGCCGATCCATTTCGAGGACATCATCGAATAAGTCAACGTAATATTTTCATTGCACTGTTATCGATTTGGATAATTGGTGTCGGTATTGCCGTTGCGCCCGTCGTACTTTGGCATTCGAGTACGAAATTTTATGGCACCTATTCGGGTACATGCTTCCCATTGCATATACAGGAGGCGTATCCATTGGGATGGGAATATTCGGCATTCATGTTCTTGGGTGTTAATCTATTCCTATTAGTCGTGATTGCTTTACTCTATACGGCGCTATTATTTTCGATATGGCGGACACGACAGGCGACACCGTTATCTCTGCTCGATTGTGAATTTGCTGTACGTTTCTTTTTTATCGTACTAACCGATGTCCTCTGTTGGGCGCCAATAATTATTGTTAAAATATGGGTTTTCTTCAACTATAATATATCGGGTGAGTGTAAATAGAGATTTTATTGTAAATGATTTAATAAAATAAAATCGACAAATCACTTTTTTTTATTTTAGATGACATTTATGCTTGGCTCGTTGTCTTTATACTTCCACTGAATTCGGCAGTTAATCCGCTTTTGTATACATTCACAACACCCAAATATCGTAATCAAATTTTATTGCGTGGCTGGAAGAAAATCACTGCACGCCGACGTGCTGATCCATCGACAACAAATGGGCTAGTTACAACAATTGCCACTGGTACTGCATCATCAAATCCAGGTGAGAGAACTTAATCATAAAGATGAAATAGTTTTAATGTGCTGTAGAGTCTCCATTATCCGAAAATTGATTATCCGAACATTTCATCAAGAGGATAAAAGAAATTGAAATAGGGTAGTATATCGATTATCCGAACATCGATTATCCGGAAATCCAAATACTTAATGAAAAAGATACAAGAATTCGAGTGCAATAAAATCTCTTTTATCCGAATACCAATTATCCGAATACCAATTATCCGAATACCGGTTATCCGAATACCGATTATGCGAATACCGACTATCCGAATACCGATTATCTGGATATCTCAATATTTAATCAAGAGGATAAAAGTAATTTAAGTACTGTAGCATCCCGATTATCCCTACATCGATTATCCGGATATCCAAATATTTAATCAAGATAATAACATGTATGTATGTATGTACGTTGAAGTAGCTGCCACTTAGGCCGTTTACCGGCCCATTGTGATACCACGAGGGGTTTTCTTGTGTTTGTGTGAATGTATGTCTTTTTAAGTAGTATGCCCCCAAAATGCGATTATTTAAAAAACTAGTGCTAGGCTTGGAACGTTACACTCCGTTTCGCCTGTGCCGGGAATTGGTCCTAGAGTCCCGGGATCAAGAGCATAGCATGCATCCCCTACGCTATTCCAGAACCACAAGACGATAAGATAATTAAAAGTAAAGATTAATCTGTATTATCCAAACATCGTTTATCCGGATATCCGAATATCATATCAAGAGCATAACCGAATTGAAAGTACTGTAGAGTACGATTATCCGAGTATTGATTGTCCGGTTATCCAAATATTGCATCAAGAGGATAAAATCAATTAAATTACAGTTGAATGTCGTTTATCCAAGCATCGATTGTCCGGATATCCGATTATCCGGACTACTTCTATACGGTTAAAGCTGTTAAATCTATAATAAAATAGATATTAAAAGTAAATTTTTGATTGATTTGACTTTGAAATCGATTATCCGATTTTTTTCATTCGGATAAATGGAAGTCCACTTTAGAAATTAGAGACATCTTATTAAGGTAGATTTAAATTTGCTTTTTTTGCTTACTTCTCATTGCAGATGATTTATCTGTCAAAGCTATTCCTTTGGTACTAAGTCGTTAGAGAATCTACGGATAATTAAAGTAAGTTGATCGAAATGTCTATTGCCATCATTCAAACTGAATTTATTCGGATCCTTGATCGAAAACCAAAGAATTTTGCATTTAGCTTTGTACAAATAGGTTTAATGGCAATTATTTTTTTGTTTGTTTGAAAACATTTTATATGAATAAATATCTTATGTACAAATTATATTATAGATTTAACGGTAACTGTGTCTATTAATGTAGCCATATGCATATTTTAAGTGTGAATACGAAATAAATGTGATATATGTATAAAGGAAATGTGTTTAATGAAGATTCAACGAAAAATACATACATAATCCTTCTCACATCAAAAAGATTTGTTTTTTGCGTCGTGCAAATGTTGTTCCATGGAAATGAGTACTAATATACCATGAAAACAGCTGTTTAGACAACACCAAGAGCATCCGTTAAATGTAAACAAACTGTTATATGTAGCGTTTAAAGTGATGGACACGATTGCCTCGAAAAATAACGACATTGGAAACGATGGTGAACGAAACACGAAAATATTACGGAAATTATTGCAACACTATCACCTGAACCTCTGCCTGACGACAGTGAAAGCTATATATGGATACCGTTAGTTGTATTATTCGGTATTTTCATCTTATCGGCCATTGTAAGTTCAAACATTTTAATTGCATTATCTGAAACAATATTTGTTATTCATTGCTTCATTCAAGGTTTATTTAATGGCTCGAAATCCACGCCGCTTGAAGAATATCTATGTGAAACGTGGATACATAAAAAAATGGAAAGAAAATGATGATTTTTCAGCTCCACTTATAAAAAACGACGAACTGAATGGAAACTTTCAAATTGAAAATGTATGTAAATATACATATGTACACATATAATATATGTATATCAATGCTTTTGTTTGAATAGAGATTAAAATTCTTGTGCGTGGGAATTTCTTTTCAGCATCTCAAATCCTACATGAGCCACAGTGCAAACAAATTAGCTGAAGATGTCATTGTTTGATGTTGGAAATATTTATAGCTCAATAAATTTGAAAAAAAAAATTCTTCATTGAATTGTAATATAGAGTATTGATTTTGGTTTTTGTACAATTTGTTAATTCATCTTATTGTAAATATATATTCTCCCCTTGTGTTGTTTTGCTTTGTTTTGTGCTATGAGTGTCCAATAAGCGTGTTTTTAAATCATCAAATCCATCATAAGAAAGCAGCGCCGCGACACAAAGCCAGCAAAAAACGCTTATGTATATAACAATAATAACAATATCAATCAATTATTTTTAGAAATAAGGGTGAGAAAGCTGAGTGGTAAAATTCTTAATAAATAAATAATCTCTTGCATTTAAAAGCATATATTATAAACATTATTTCGTTCGTTTTGATGTATTTAGAACATATCCGAAAGCAGCCACTTCAAATCTGGCAATTTTTCCATTCGATACCATCGATAGTAGAGCTCTTTTCAGACTTTATTCAATACATATTCAACATTTTATACAAAAACGTTATTTACAATACTGATTTTGATATTTGCAGGCGTTTTAAAAGAGTAAAAAGTCTCTATATGTCGCAAAATAAAATAATACAATTCAAAATAACAGAAATACTTTGCACATATTTAAATCCAATGTAAACAAAAACAAAGTCAGCTGTTCAAAATGTCAACACAGCCCTCCTAGAGCTGACAAAATATTTGAAAACTCTGACTCGATACACTCTTCTATCGATTCTAGTACTTATGACAAATGACCATAAAAAAATGCACAAACAATGTATATTTGTAAGGCTTTCGAATAAAAAGAGTGCAGCCATGTATGAACTATTACGCCAAAAGAAAAGAGATTTATTTCAATATCTCCCCGCTCATCTCTCCCCTACAAACTGCGTTTTGTTAAAAACCATCGAAAATCGAAAAAATTCCTCAAAACGGGAAAACCCCCTCATTCTGGCATCAGTGCAATATGAGTAAAATTTTAGCATGACGCCTATAATTCTTATTTGGTTTATAAAATGGGACACTTATGACTCGCAGAATTTCAGAAGATTTTTCACTACGTGATGAAGCAAGAACGTGTGTAAGTTTGTCTTATTTATTGGCTCGATAGAGCTGGGAGCTATCGATGGTTTGATAATCGATAGTCGATAGCTTCCATAATCGATAATTTTAATAATCGAAAGTCGATTACTTCAATAATCGATAGGTCCAATAATCGATTTTTAATAATCGGCAAGTTTGAAAATCGATAGTTTCAATGATCGATATTTTCAACAATCGATATTTCCGATAATAGTTTCTAGAATCGATTGCTTTGGTTATCGATAATTTTGACAATCGATAAATTTGATAATCGAAATATGAATTTTCGAGTGGCTGTCGCCCTAATCTAAATAAAGGCATGTTTTTTAGGAATCTGTCGATTTCAAAAAGAAGAAAGCCCTCTGTCACCACCAGCACCACCTCTCGCATGCTAAATTAAATGCCCAACCGGAGTGGCGTTATAATTCCGTAAGGAATTGGGGCCAAATAATCCTTCGAAGCCAAGAAGTAACTTAAATTAAAAAAAAAAAAATAATTAAATGTCCATGAATCAAAACTATCGATAGTCTTCAAAAACCATCGATGTTCTCGATAGTTTGAAACCATCGATAGTATCGATAGTGCCATCGGTTATTTGTCCAGCTCTAGTGTATAGTTCAATAAACAATGGATATAGGAGAGCTCCTTTCGTTCAAGGCAAGTAAATCCTTTAATTTATCTTTATTTATTTATTTATTTATAAGTTTAGTATGTCCTTTAATTGATTACTAATTGTTTAATTTTAAAACTTCAGCCAGAAAGCACTCCGAAACGTTCACATGAAGACGACGATGATTACGAAGAAAAATCATCCAATTCCAAACGTGACAATGAGAAGGCGAAGCGAATGAAGAGGATTTCAAACGCAAAAGAGGCGGCGAACTTCAAGAAGCCAGAGAAGCCAGAAAAGGCTTCACTCGACGCCATTTGGGATACTGAATTAACGCCGGAAGAGCGCTTAAATATCTTGAATTACGTCGAGAACGAAGAAGCCGAAGGCGAAGAAGTTTTGGACGAAGTTGGCTTGAAGAAATTACTGCTGGTCTTTGAGAAACGAAATCTCAAGAATCAAGAAATGCGAATCAAATATCCAGATAATCCGGAGAAATTCATGGAATCCGAAATTGAATTACATTCGGTTATACAGGAGTTAAAAGCTATAGCCATCGTTCCAGACTTGTATCCACTTTTAGTTGAATTAAATGGTGTTCATAGTCTGTTGGAACTCTTAGCACATCCGAATACGGATATCGCTGTGGCGATTGTCGACTTACTGCAAGATGTAACCGACGTTGATGTATTGGGTAAGTCGCTAGTCATAATAATAATGATAATTGCCCGGAAAGTATATTGACCAATAAAACTCCTTTTTTAGTGGAAAGTAATGAAGGTTCTGATGCATTAATAGACGCATTGCGGAAGCAACAGATTTGTGCCTTGCTCGTTCAAAATCTCGAACGGCTGAATGAAGAAGTCAAAGAAGAATCCGACGGTGTACACAATTCATTGGCAATTGTTGAGAATCTAACCGAGATGGATGGCGATATAGTTCGTGAAGCCGCCGTACAAGGACTTCTGGGTTGGATTATAAAACGTCTGAGGCAAAAGACACCATTCGATCCGAACAAGCTCTATCTAAGCGAGATACTTTCGATATTAATACAGACGAATAATGACAATCGTCTAATGCTTGGTGAACTTGATGGCATTGATGTGTTGCTGCAACAGTTGGCTATTTATAAACGTCACGATCCGGTGAATAACGAAGAACAGGAATATATGGAAAATCTCTTCAATTGTCTGTGCTCGGCCCTGATGGCAAAAGAGAATCGGGAGAAATTCTTGAAGGGAGAAGGACTGCAATTGATGAATTTAATGTTGCGTGAAAAGAAAATGTCACGAAATGGCTCGCTGAAGGTTCTCGATCATGCAATGTCTGGACCGGATGGACGTGAAAATTGTAATAAATTTGTTGATATACTTGGCCTGCGAACGATATTTCCACTTTTTATGAAAACACCCAAGCGTAAGAATCGTTTACTTTCCGCTGACGATCATGAGGAGCATGTTTGCTCTGTCATCGCTTCAATGTTGCGCAATTGTAAGGGCGCACAGCGTCACAGGCTCTTGTCGAAATTTACAGAAAATGATCATGAAAAGGTCGACCGACTGTTGGAATTTCATTTGAAGTATTTGGAAAAAGTTGAAATTATCGATCGAGAAATAGATCTACAACATCAGCAAAGGGTAAATATTTTTTCTACTATTTGAGATTATGTGAAGACTATTTTAAAAGTAAAAAAAAAAAACTATTTAGAAAATGAATGGCGAAGATGACGAGGATGATGATGATGATGATTATATTAAGCGTTTAACTGGTGGACTGTTTACATTACAAATGATCGATTACATTATACTGGAAGCGTCTTCATGTTCGGACACGATAAAACAGCGTGTTCTTCAAATTTTAAACTTACGCAAGGCTTCAATGAAAACAATACGAAATATTATGAGAGGTGGGTCTTCGGGAGATTGAAAGAAAAATTATAGTCATTTAAAATTTAATTAAATTTGTTCTTTTAGAATACGCTGGCAACTTAGGGGAGGACGGCGACAGCGACTGGAAGGAACAAGAGCAAAACCATATTTTGTCCTTAATAGATCGATTTTAAGGACTTTCATTGATTTTTTCAAAGGTATAATTTAGGCTAATCTAATACAATAAACTAAAAGTATATTAATTACAAAAATGTATCAGCCCTATTCTAAACTAATATTCCCCGGCATTTTTCCCTCAGGGGCTATCTCCAGTTCTGTCAGAAATGAAACAACATTTCTGAATGATATTCGTGCCTATTATATATTCCGACGGATCGAATCCGTTCGGATTTTCACATTTTAATAAATGAAAAAACGGATTCCATCCGCCGCAATACACAATAGGCACGATTACCTTCCCAGTGTGCTCAGAAAGTCAGAATTTTTATCAAGTCCACACGGAAAAATTCCTCAGGAATATTTAGAATCGAGCTGAATATGCACTTAGGCGATGAGCCGTGATAAGACATTGGAAATTTCCCAATTTTATTTACATGGATATGTTCATGTAAACTTGTTGGTTAGGAAAGGAAGACTACCAGAGGCATGCTCCAAAAATCGAATCCTCATGTTCATTTTCTCATCGCCTTTAGCCACTTATCAATAGATACCGACCATACACACCACCTACCAGCTCCAGTTCCCACATTTCTCAATGCTCTTTCTGGAAAATAGTATGGAAGAAAAAGCGAAGCCATTATAGGAGAAATAAAACAAGTATGTGTGTTGGAAAATTTTGGCATGTCACAATCCGAAATCTCAGATTTAACGCTCACAATTGGATTTTATTAAAAGTGGTGAGTAGTATAATATTTATATCCATAAAGTACTTTCATGTGCATTTGAATGAATTTCGCGTTTAGGGGTTCTCTCCAATTCTCTCAGAAATGAAAAACTTCATATGAAAACACACTTCCGAAGCGTTTTTCTATATGAATTTTTTCATTTCTGACAGAGCTGGTGAGAACCCATTAATCGTTAACGTAGGGTGACCAAACGTCCTTTTTTAAAAGGACATGTCCTTTTTTTTTGGCGGTTTGGGGAAAGTAATTAATCGGCCTTTGATTGTCTTTTATTTTATTCATTTTTCTGGTGATATTAATAAACCCCGTTCAAGTGTATGTATATAACTTATTACTAATAAGTACTAGGGTGTCCGAAATTTTTTTTTTTTTTTTAATATTAAAATGTCCACACGGAATTCGAAAGACAATTGCCTAAAAAGATTTTGAGAATTTTTTCAGATTTTTCGAAGGACGTTTAGAGGTCGCGCAAATGGATTTTATGGGGAAACCTCCACTTTTGAAGGAAGGGTTGTAATTTATACCTCAAATGGATGCCTACGTGTAAATTTTTATTGTGAAATGTAATCAGGTCGAAAGATAATGAATTAAGCTTTATTTTGGGGGTGTACAGAAGGGGGCTAGCTAAGCTAATTTAAAATTTGTACTCACCTGTGTGCGCGCGATTTGCCACTATGAACTTAGCTTTCGTGGTGCAACAATGAAAAGCTCATAGTTTTTCTAAATTTTTAATGCAACAAGAATTTATTTATATTAAGAAGATAATAAAACAACAACAAAAATTAATTTCGTGAAAAGTAAAAAAAATATAATATATAGAAATTTGCTTTTTCTCCGTATTTCGAAGAGATTTTCTTAGGTCGTGTTTGACTATTGGAAGTAAATACTACGCCCTAATAAGAACATGTGGAAAAGTGTTTTCATTGAATATGGAAAACATTTGTCGAGGGGCGAGGGGGAGTTTTGGTTTTCGATTTAAGGTTTCCTTTATTTAACCGAAAGCATTTTGGTCACCCTAATTAACGATTGCTTTCTTAAATGACGTCAAAATTATAAATTTTTTAACAGAAGTTTTCGAAATAATGCTTTTAATGGATATTTCCATTGAAACCGCTATCATTTCGAACACGTCTATATATATATATATATTTATTTATTTAAATTATATTTTCGCAAATCATGAATGTTTCGTCCATTTTTGTTTTCGTTAATTTGATTGTTGCTTGATTTTTATCTAACAAATAACAAATTTTCTTCGCAAGTTTAAGGGCTATGTTAAAACAGTCAGATCTGGTAAATATAGTAGTAACATGAAACGTTGATAGTTTCGGTGCAAATATTTTAAATATTGCGTGTCTCTAATTAAATAAATAAGCTTTACACACAAGAAAACATAAAAAATTTCTTTAAACTGAGTTCTTAAAATTCATTACATTTTCGATTGAAGTTTTCTTAAAGGATCATCGAGCAGTTAGTATTTTAAGCTTATTTAATAATTCTACTTGAGGCTATCGGGAATATTGAAGGTAACGTCCATTTGCATTTCTCTAGCTAGTGAAACAATTTTAGCCAATGCAACGCAGAGTTTTGCTGCCGCATCTAAATCGTGACGTGGTATGATTCCCAAGCCAGATTTTCGAATCAGCTCACGTGCCTCATTGAAGTTGGTGCCCTTAAAATGGAAAAAGAAAAAAATTTTAAAATTTTAAAAAATTCATACAATTCAAAGCGTAATTCACCTGAAGTCTGCATACGACAGGAATCGTTAGCTTCAAGTTCTTTGTTGCCGCAATAATACCCTCTGCGATGACATCACAACGCATAATGCCACCGAAAATGTTCACCAATATACAATGGACTTTTGGATCCGATGTTATGATTTTGAACGCTTCCATAACAGCTTCGGCTGTTGCGCCACCACCGACATCCAAGAAATTGGCCGGCTCACCGCCATAAAGTTTAATGATATCCATAGTCGCCATAGCTAGACCGGCGCCGTTGACCATGCAACCAATACTGCCATCCAAAGCGATATAGTTCAAATCAAATTTAGCAGCTTCCACTTCTTGAGAATTTTCTTGTGTCCAATCGCGCAAGGCAAAGAGCTCCTTCTGTCGAAATTCTGCATTATCATCGAAACGAAGTTTAGCATCCAAAGCAAAGACTAAATTCATCCGATGTAGAAATTTCAAATTTTAATATTGAATTGATACAGAGGCGAGATGATGATGATTAAAGAAAAACTGAAGGAATATTAATTGACAAACAAAGATAAAGCTAAAGTGGGACAAGCACTACTGGTTTAATGAGGCGCACGCATGCATGTCGAAAGTTACAATTCACAGTCATAGAGCTATAGGCGAAATCTAGAAAGGTAGTAGGTGCGGTAGGTTGAAAGGAGATCCGCCGAACAAAGACAGGCACATATGGACAGGACGGTTAATGTACATTTTCTATATATCTGCTGCACTATATATTCAATACGTCTGATGTGTTGTCCTAGCTGGCCCGAACCTTTCTTGAAGCTGGGTAAAACTACAGATTTTATAGTCAATCCAAATAATGCTCAGTTTAATTTGGTCCATAGTACTCGTGAGTCTTCGCCTACTACAAACATGATTTTACGATTTTATACATCCTCATAAAATGTTCCTAAAACAGAATTACTATGATTTAGAATAGTTCGATCTATCTAAGGAAGATAATGGTCTCCTAGACGTTTGCTTTGTTGGGAATTGTTCGCGATTTCCATTAAATTAAAGTAAAGTTTTGTACATGGGTAATTTCCGTTTCTTCAAGTTCACTAATTTAACTCTGGTCTTAATTTTATATTAAGGTCAATCGCGGTTAATATAATTTCGTTTTGGTAGGTCATAAATATCGTAATTTTTAAGGATTTTACCCATTTTAAACATTTTATTGGGTATTCTATTCAGCTAATCGAAATTAAAGGTTGTTAGAAGGTTAGTGTTAGTTCCATGCAGATGAAAATGTGACAAAAGTCGTCACAGTGGCTTTACCCTTAACAAATGCTAGACTTTTCGAGTCCATTTGATTCATGCAACGTGTAATCATTAACTTTTTGAGACCATTTTCCCACCTTTTTTTCTCAATTTCAAATCAAGGAAAAAAAGTATCTTTTTTGTTTGGAAATCATTTATACATTGCGGGAATCTTAATTTTTATAGAAATTTATTTGACTTCAAAAGTAAAGACAGAGTGAACTGCTCGGAAAAGATAAGGTGAGAAATCGGCCCCAATTTTTATTATAAAGAAATAATTTTTTATGCTAAAGAACGAGCATGAGAAAGATATTTCAAACACTTTTAATTAGTTTTATGAGATCGTTAGAAATGTACTTACATTGGGCTGTATGAAGGGAGTATGAAGTTCACAACACAAATTTCGTTCAGTTTACCAATGCATGAATTAAATTTTTTTTTTTTTTTTTTCATTATGCATATAAAGATTTTCCGTTGCAATTTTGATGATTGATGCGTTCGATTTACGATTTACCATGCAATTCATCATTCAGGAAAGAGATAAGAAAAAATTTTGATATGTTTTTGAAATAAGACATTTTTATGGATAACTGTAGCAAAAGGATAATTAAATGGGGGGGAAAAAAACTTACAGTCGCATAGAGCATCTTCGGCGTACGGGTTGATCTCAATTAGCAAGGCATCTTTTTCCACAAACAAGCAATACATATCCAATAGCATTTGAACGGTGCTTTCGGCAGTTTCGTCCAATCCAACTTGCTTCACAACCTTTAGTGCCTGCTCTTTAGTTAGACCAGTTTTAATATCGACAGGCTCATAGATAATGGCTTCGGGACTTGCTGCAGCAACATCTTCTATATTAACTCCACCTTGCGCAGAGGCAATAATGACGGGACCCTGAAGAAATTTGTCGCATTTCAAAATAGTAGACAGGATAATTATATGGAGGACGCCAGCCAACTCACATTGAATGCACGCTCCATCATGACAGCGAAATAGAATTCGCGTCGGGGAAATTTTCTCTCAGCTACCATTACAGAATTGCAGATACGTCCCTCGGGTCCAGTTTGCTTGGTAACCAGAAGTTGTCCAATCATTTTACTGCTAAATTCTTTGGCTTCTTCCGGTCTGAGAAATTTCATTGTGTATATTTCAATGGCCAATTTCCAAATGAAACAAATGAAAATGAAAATTTAACACATACGTATTCACAGTTCGGACGCCTCCTTTGAAACCATTTTTAAAATGACCAACACCACGACCACCGGCCAAAACTTGCGCCTTCAGGACAAGATTTTTCGTGTTCAATTTTTTCGCAATATCTTGTGCTTCTTGAGGAGTCTTGGCGACGCCAAATCTGGAAAAGTCACATAATTTACAATTTTATATCAATTTCAAATACATTCATAGTTATAAAAGGGATTTATTCTGAAGACCATAAAATTGAAATTTCAATTCAAAATCATGGCTAAAGGAAAACAATATAATTATTAATTATGATGGTGAAAACTTTTCCCTTTTCTCTTTCTGTTTTAAAGCGATTTCCTCCTGTTATTGTAATTCGAAAAAAAATTCAAAGAGATAAGCGCACTGCTCGGGACTTTGAATGTTTGCATTAAAATGAACAAAAGGTTTGAGAATTTCATTAAGATCTATTTTTATTACGAAAAACAACGAAAGCGAAAGCTTATTTTGCGGTAGTTTTTTTATGTGTATACATATAGCCCAAAGGTCGTTTAATCACTAAAGAGTGCAATTGAGGGGGAGGATCATCAAGTCTGAAAAAATATTTTCAATTTCGATGCCAACAATCACTGCAGACAATGGGGAAGTAACAATCGTTTCCGTTAATTCATTTAAAGAAGTATTGGTTTAAAAATTATGGAAGGAATATAAAAAAAACAGTTGGCGACGCAAAAAAGTGTCGCAAAAATTAATTGAATATAATTAGGTTATTATTGATATGTTTTTTTACGGGGAAATTCCTGCACTAATGAAATTCTTGAAGCTGAATCGTCAGTTTTTCAGTTAACTGCTTTTTTCAACAGCACAGTGTATACATGTTGAAGGTTTTCCTTGTCTTTTTTAAAATTAATATTCGGTATTCTTGGTGATTTATACATAGGTATGAATATGACTAGTGGAGCAATCATTAGATACGCTCCATTCGAAATATAATTCAAGCAGTCTCAAACGTTTATAAGCTTGATTCTTTCGACCTTCTGCTAATTATTTCAAAAATATCTTACTTGGGAGTAGGAATGTTTGCTCCATTCAACAGTGTATATGAGACGTGCTCCTGTACATTGAGATTACGTGTTTGAACACAACCGGTGGAGGTAGCAGCCAAAATCTGGAAAATACATTTCATTATAATTTAATAAAAGAAAAAAGAATGGAAATTTAAAAAGTAAACATGACATGACCTTTAAAGACATTGTCATTGTCAAGTTCATTATAAATAACTTAAATTAATTGAAAATAAACTTAATTACGTCACAACGATTTTCAAATCCAACTGATTTTTATCTATAGACATTCAATAATATACGCACTTTTCCGTTAGCACCTTTTACTTTTACATACGAACGATTATAAGTAGCAATGTGTTAAAACAGATTATGTCGAAATTTGCTGTTTAGAGAAAAAGCACTTCACAGTTTCAAATTCCGTATACTATCTTTTGTAAAATCGAATTCACTTTGACTAAAAACGTCCTTTAGACGAATTTTATACAATTCACGATTCACTGATCCTTTAAAAGGAGTTCCATGCAGCAAACAAGTAATTTTTGCTCAGAGAACTTAAATGGTTTTTCTATGTTGACACAGAAATTATGTAAAAAAAAAAGCCTCACCTTGGATGTCACTTTTAATTTGATGGCTTCAGTTAAAGCCTTGCGCGTTAGGAGAGACGACATTGCTGCAGTTTAAAAAAGGGATTGAATTAGAATAAAAAGAATTTTGAAATTTTTTTTTCAATCTAAATTTATTAATTCTAACTCAAAAAAGTCTATTTTTATGAATTTTCGTTTGACGTTTGACCAGGGCTGACAAGTGACCGATGTGCTTATCGATAGCTTCGATTTCATCGTTATACTCTAAAAGAGCTATTTTTAAGACATTTCGTAATGAACATTTACAGGGCGAGCAGTGGATGTGCTTTCTACTTCGATTTCATCGATTTGTTCATTATCGAAATGCTTCGTAATGCTCAATTGAGAAAAGTATCAATTAGTGCGGGGAAGGCCCAACAATTAACTAAGTACAGAAGCGTGGGAAGAAAAGGGCGATAGCGATCAATGCTTCTGTCTTTTTCCCACACATTTGGAATTCAATAGATTATTTAGAACGAAAGAAACAAAATCGTTTTTTATGCGCCATATGATTACACATTTTTCGAATGCATTCTTTGGTATGTTTGAGCTAATAAATTCCATTGTACTGCTGGTTCTGCAAAATAAAAACAACCCGTTTCGGCTCATTCGTTCGGTTTTTAGCTGTATTCAAAATAATGACGGCAGCTATTTTGAATTAGGAACCATTAGGAGCCGAAACATTCGACCGCCGATAAAATTCGAAGACATCGATAGTTTGCCAGCTCTACGCTCGCGTCTTTAGCATAGTTAAATTTGCGAAAATTATATTGAAATAATTAGTGTAACAATTAAGCAATAGTGAAGTCGACGGCATTTAAGAACACGGTATGGAAGTGCCAAAGGAATCATTGTCCACGTATTCGCACAAAGAGGGCGAGTCCAAGAAGGAGTCCAAAGAGAATAAAGAATCATTGAAGGCGGTAGTTGCAAAGGTATCGAATTCTAGTCGCGGCAGAGAACGCAAGCGTCGAGGGGGTTCAGAAACATCTAGCAGCGGTAGTAGCGGAAGGTGGGTACACTTGGCAGCCGGTTAAACGTTTATGTAAATGTTAAATGTCCTTGTTTTTCCAGCTCGTCGGACAGTTCCTCTTCTCGCAGTAGTTCAGGATCCGGCTCTCGTTCAAGCTCGTCGAGCTCTTCGGGCTCGTCGTCTTCTTCGTCAAGTAGCTCAAGCGATTCGGATCGACGTGGTGGTAATGCCCGAAAGAGCTCTAGCCGCTCAAGATCGCGTTCGTCCGGACGGTCTAAGTCCAAGGCTAAGAAAGAGGTATCCAAAGAGCGCAATGAAAGATCTCGTCGAGTTTCAAAAGAACGAGGTGGCGGTGATCGTGGTGGTGGCGATCGTGGCGGTGGTGATCGTGGCGGTGGTGGAAATGCAACACGAAAGAGTGTATCGAGATCGCCACGGCGTTCACGATCGCCACGTGCTGTTAGCAAGTCCCGTAGACGACGCGGCTCAGCTTCATCGGGTGGAAGGTGAGTTGTGCGGAGAAGTAACTTTCTGTTGTTTGACTGATACTGATACTACTATTCTTAATAGCCCGCCGGCAAAACGTCGAGAGCGTTCAGGATCACCCAGAGGTGGTCGTTCACCACGAAGGCGCGCTCGTAGCTCTGGCGATCGTTCACGCAGTCCGAAACGCCGTGAACGTTCACCGACACCAAAGCCGACACGCATTCACATCGGACGTTTAACACGCAATGTAACCAAGGAACACGTACACGAAATCTTTAGTACGTTCGGTGAAGTTAAAAATGTTGAATTCCCCGTTGATAGAGTACATACGAATTTCGGACGTGGTCTTGCCTTCGTCGATTACGCTACACCAGAAGAATGTGAAGCTGCTATGAAACAAATGGACGGCGGACAAATCGATGGTCAAGAGATTTCAGTTTCGCCAGTGATAGCGCCAAAAATACGACCACCGATTAGACGACCATCGCCTGGAAGAAATCGTCCTGGCGGACGTTGGCGTTCTCCACCACAATTTAATAGGTTTAATCGCGGCGGAGGTGGAAGACGTTCTCCACCGCGTGGTGGGCGTCGATCACCGCGTCGCCGTTCACGCTCGCCCGTTCGTCGCCGGCGTCGTAGCAATAGCTCGGACAGTTCACGTTGAAAATTTAAAGATATTTGGGGAAATGGATAATTGGAAAAATTGGATTGAAAATTGGACAAATGGAGACATAGCATAGTCTCCTCAAACAGATGCTTCAAGAAGAAGTTGAAGAAGAAAACATATTAAGGTATAAAATAAAAACGTTTAATACTACATCAATGTACACCTACTTTCATGGTTTTTAGAATTATATTGATAGCAATTAATAAAAAAAAAAAGAAGATTAAAAAGTATGAAAGCTCTTCGACGAAAGATTATACCGGCCGATGATAAATACAATAGCGAAGAATCTGGAATGCACAGCCACATTTAGATCTGATTCCTTGAACTGGGAGTGCGTTATGATTTCCAAGCTAATCATGCCGGAAACTACAGTCCGCCTCTAGAAGTGGACAACCATCGGGATGATTTAGATTGAAAAAGCATGAACGCCTCTTGCTCGTTTTCGGCATATCGCGCTTTTGTGGTTTTCTTATGCCAACGAAGGAGTATTCGAGGAATTGAAAGACTTCATGTCTATTCCGTAACAATGTCTGTATTCCACCACATTCGGATTTGATTTGTTGAAGCTCATCCGATGTCAAACTCTGTGCTATTTCCTCCAGCTTTAATTTTCCTCCAGTTTGCCAGCCCAGATCTTCATCGTCTTCTGTTCCCTTTTCTAACAAAAGTTTAAAAATTTTCAACTCCAAACTCGATATAACATTTTTCTCCAGCTTCGTACAATTCCTAACGATCTCATGTTTTTCACGCAGCTTTATTTGATCCTTTACCGCGCTGGAATGCGGAAATCGTTTCATTTCCTCTTCAACATACGCACGAAGTTGTTCGCATTTCAAAGGATTTTCGGATTCTTCGTAGTTCCGTCGAAATCCGACAATCGCTAAACGTTTTGTACTCGGAATTTTCAAGCGATCTTCTAGAGTCACAAATCCAGCACGCACTGACAATTCACGAGCATAGCCAAAGAAATCTTGATAAGTACTTATCTTCGCGTTACGCCGTTGAAACTTTGCGCCAGAGAATTCAAAGGCACAGCATGGCAATAGAAAGTATGACATTTCATAACGTTCCAAAGCGGCCATTACGGGTATCCATGGTGATAGCTCATCGGAATGATTACCAATTAGCATATCAACATCGGGTGGTAATGAAAATTGTAATGGTACAATAGCCGCTTCGATGAGTCGTGCCTGAATTGCTGCTGGATAAAATGACCACAGTTTTCGCTGACGTATATCGTAGCCATATCCAGGATATCCTTCTTGATTAAGTACATAGACAAGTAAACCATTACCACAACCAAGATCTGCAAATGCCTTTGGCGTTCGCGCGTTTTCCGATCGCCACAAACTGATTAAGTAGGCTGCTATAGCTAAATCTTCATAGATGAACTTTAGCGGATCCGTACATTCGTTCGCCTCAAGCCAGATCTGTTTGAATGAGAGTCGAAATATATATGGGGGTAAGTCAAGCTATCATTATATCATACTACAATGGCATTTATGCCACAGAGAGCCTTTATATTCACTTACCGTCTTTAATTTCTCTGCATGCTTAGACTTAAGCCTCTTATACAAATTAATGTACACCTCAAGGTCAATTAGCTGCAACGATTTCGTAGATGGGTTCGGATTTGGATCACTTAAAGCCCAGTTTAGTAGTTTAGGTTTCAAGACATATTGAAGCCAACGATCATACGTCTCCCAAGCATTCTTTGGTATTCTCGACAATCGATTTTCAAAATCAATCTTCCCATCATGTTTATTATAGATAATTTCAAAGTTTTTCAACTTGTCGTCTTTAAATAGGCAACTGTACCTTGATTCTCTAAACACTATACAAAATTATTATATTATATTAAAAAATACTAGCACGAATATACGTACTGATATAGCTAGTTGCTTTTATGCTTTCCTCCAACTCCTTGGTTAGAATCTTATGTCCAACCATGAAGCCAACATAAGCTTCCGGATTTTGGAAGGCTTTTTGTAACTCTTCTTCTGTGCTCAATGGAAATTCATCCTCGTAACAAGTTGGATTTTCCGCAATCAGATAGACATGTGTAATGGGGCAAGCAAAGATCTTCTTGTTTACTGCATGAAGGTTATGCATAAGTATCCAGATAGAGTTCCAAAATTGTTGCGATGTTATTTTTTCTTTATCCATTTCTTTATTTACAGTCTTACAAGCGCGCATTTTCCTGCTTTTGAAAAAGAAGCAATGATATTCAAATCGTTACTGAATTATAAGCTTAAGACCATCTTATAGCTTACCTCCAACGTTTTGCATTTGCCAAATGAAATTTGCTGACTACTGCGTTTTCTTGGCTTTCGGGAATTCTAACAAGCAATATAAAAAAACGAAATATTTATTTACATACATACATGCTGACTTCGCTGGTTTTCTTTGGTTTGTAGTTTTTTTTTTTCGTTCGTGAAATGGATCAAATTTCTTGAGATTCAAAGTAAACTGCCAAGTCGGAGCATGTTCTCCCACATGTTCGAAATTGCGCAAGTTCGAGGCTGTCTCATTTTCGTCCTGAGACTCGTTCACACGTGTGCAATTTCAATAACCGCATTTTCGTTTGTCAAAAACAGCTGAAATTTCCCTCAAGAAAACACAGCACATCACCATACGACTTGTTTACCTCTGAAAATTTTTAAATACATATATTTCATGCATCAGAGCTGCTATTATAGCTGGAGCACATACAATACGTCGTACGTTACCGTCTTTGACTGACCGATAAGTTGAACTACATGGATACTTATCAGCTTTATCCCAATCCATACGTCTCCACGAAGTTAAGGCTTGGCAACTTTCAACTTTCGACGTGTAGTTTGACAGATATCAACTGGCTGTTTTACCTATGGTGTTGAATTTGGATATTGATCAATTATGAATTTAGCTCGAATATATTTACTTTCAAGTTTAGAATTTCAGAACAATAATTGTAATTTGTTTAATTTGAATTCGATTTTTAATGTGACTTGTCCATATTAACAGCTTTTGCAAATCTTAATTGATACTAATGATGTTTATCGATTCTCAAAATTGCAGCAATTGACTGTTTAAATTGATCAATGTTAACAAATCAATTATTCTTGAAGCATTGTATGCAATTTAATAATTTGGTGATGACAATATTTACTGACAGTCGAAAAATGCAAGTCGTTCTTTGTACAATGATCCAAGCTAGCTCTTGAACTTATGTTAATTCTATATTTATTGATTAATTTGGATCTCAATTTACGATCTACTGTCAGTAGCTGACGACTATGTGATCGAGTTTGAAAGATATGCACTGTGTTTCTATATAATATCTGTCTCACTAAATCTAACACTGAACAATTGAAATGTATTAAAGCAATATGTCTGAATTTGATTACGTGCCATTTTACAAATGCAAAATATGCTTTCAGATGCCAATTTAGATTAATTAGCGTTTAATGGCAATTTTAAATTTTTCAATTATATTGCTACAATTTCAATCTACTGTCGCACGAATTATGGCAATAGTATGGAGTATAAACTAATTGAGGCTGCACAAATATTTCACTGACAGTTCGATAAAAGCCAAAAGTCTGATTTATTAGTGGTACTCATGCAGCTTCGCAAATGCCTTCGCAACTTTTCCCATCGTTAATTTGCATATAAATTTTTACAGTTGTGTGACAAATTTCTCATTTCGCACAATTTGCGAAGCTGCATGAGTCCCACTATTGTCTATCAGCAAAGTGTTAATTGTGCCAACTTCGTCCGTCGTTACATCCCTCTCTCATGAGTTTCCTTACGGTGTCTCTCTTAATCTTAACATGGCGCCTCGACAGGCAATAATTATTGCTAGCAATCTGTCAACTTGAGCAATATTGCCAATGGAGACCGCTCATTTTGAAAAGATGGCAATATATGGCAAGCAATATTGCTTCGCTGCGATTGCCAACTTTGAGATTGACAATGAGCTGTCATTTTGCTATTTGACAGCCGAATTTCATTTCTATGAATTTTTCAAAGTGTGTATACCGTCAAAATGGCTTGGTGCGTCGCCGATATTTATAAGATAATAAATCTTTACCGACAGTTCGAATGTCTTTGGGCTATAAAACCTCATCAAATAAATGTACTGATATGAAAAAATAATGCGTGGCTTCAAATGGCGAAGGAAATTAAAAAGGACTACGTTGAAATAAAAAACAATAAAAATTAAAAATTTGCGAACTGCCTATATCGCAGAGAAGAAAAAATAAGAGAGTTTCTTCTTTGTCACACTCATCTCAAAGTTGTTTCAAGGCATCGAGAGCGCGTGCGCAGCGTGGTAGCCTGTTCGACGTCATTTTGAATATGAAGATGGCATAACATAAAAATCCCACCCTGGCAATATTGCCTCTACCTGGCAAAGCAATTTGACAGATTGCTAGCAATAATTATTGCCCGTCGAGGCGCAGCGTAACAAGGACTACGTAAACGTCAGTCAAAAACGGTGACGGATGACGTACGACGTATTATATGTGCTCCAGCTATTATAAGCCAATTCAAGCTAGAACATTATCGATAGCATAGGGCTGCTATTTATTTTCTCTCTCTCTTTGACTGTGACGTAGTAACGGATAGAGAAAGGAGCGCTTTTATACTTTGTTTCATTTGAAAGTTCAAATAACATTCTATTATAAAAAAAAACATTGTTGTGGGCATAGTTGAGTTTACTTTTAGAAAATTTAATTTGTGTGCTTTCAAAATAACTAATTTCAAATATCGTATTGTCAACCTTACTTGATAAAGAAAAATTGTCCAAAATAGGAACTGGAGTGGCAAAATATAAAATTTTCTTTCAAAAAGATTAATCTGGCTAGCATATAGAACTATAGCTGCAACTTCGGCCAAATTTTGGCGCGTTACGGCATGATTTGGTGGAAAAGTTCAACTGTGGTGAACCACGCCATAAGTCGAGTGTTGTGGTGAACCACGTAATAGAAAGTGTGGTGTACCACGTAATAGCTTTTGGCCGAAGTTGCAGCTATAGTTCTATATGCTGGCTAGTCCAGGTATATCGTACCTTCAGAGCCCTCGATTTATATATATTTATACAAAAAACTTTCGTATTTCCATATTTTCTTTTTGCCAATCGATCAACGAAAAGGTTTTACAGATCCCGAAAAATTCCTCTCTGATACTTACCAAAGAGAAATAAAATCCTCTCTTCGAACACCAAAGATTTTAATTAAAATAAGAAGCTAACTAGTTTTTCATAAATTTCATTTTAATATAAAATTATAAATATTAATTTACAACATATTTTTTTTAAACATTAATTATGATGAACATTATGTACCAATGATGGGTGAATTTTTAACAATGTTACAGCGACTTATTCTATTAAATGGTTTTTGTGATCATCCAGAAAGACGTGGATTGAGTGACTAGAACTTTTCAAACACTGCGATTGAATTACATAAATTACTTGAAGAATAAAACGATTAGCCCGAAGAGCTCGTTAAAAACGAATGAAATGGGAGACCATAATCGTTTGGGAAGTGAAACTATCCAAATACCTATTAAATATAAGAAAATAAGAAAAGTTTTAAGCACATTTTGTTTAAAGATAACTCTTCATGAGCCTACCATCGGCAGCTAACGATATTTAAACTGTCTGAGCTCGAAGAAGTTTGACCAGTTTTATCCGGTATAAATTTGAGCACTATTAAGCGATTCCTTCATTAATTCCTGCAATCTGCTCCTTGGATTGTCCTTACTTGTATGAGACGGGTAACAAGTATATTTTTTAAGATTCCCTATTCCTTCCGCTTCAAATGAACCACTTTGAAAGAAGAGAAAAAATAATTATTGATCTTCTCGTGTTACTTCTTCTTTGCTCTTACCTCTCGAACATCGTCCTCGTTTTGATTCGAAAAAGGTTTTGCCGGAATGTTTACATATTTGAAATGTTTCGTTTTGCTGGTTCCCAATTCTAAAGCCAAACATTTACCTTCATTGCGTTTAACCTCATTCTCCAAACGTGCACATATTTCTTCCTTCGTACGTATTTCTTCCATGAGTTCACAGATCCTACTCTGAAGGCATTTAAGTTTTAATTGAAGTCTTTCGATTTCTTGTTCAAGTGTAGCCACCTCCTCACGCAATTCACCGTTGGTGACTTCACAATTTTGGAATTCCCTTCGCAGACTGGAATTCTCTGTTCTTACAGCCTTTAAATCGCATTTTTGACGTTTTTCTGCGTCCGAGTGTATTTTTTGAACAACACACAATTCGCTTTGTAAAATTTTATTCCGTTTCTTTTCATTCTCTAATTCTTCGCTTAACGGCTTCATAGACTGTTGCATCTGTAGCAATTCTTCTCGGCAAGATTCGTATTCATGTAGGATATTTTCATGATCATTGAGAATATCTTTTTGCTCTTTGGTAATACGTTTCAAGCAATTTTTCAACTCCTTTTCGGTCTCTTCCATCTGCACGATCTTCTCGTTCGCAGCACACGAATCAGCGTGAAGAATACTCTCCAGTTGTGTGATCTTTTGCTTCAAGGATGATTCTTTAGCTGAAAGCAAAAACAAGTAATATTTGGAAAAAAAAATTGAATATATAAATGTTTCTGAGATTTCGCTCAAAAATGCTATAAATACTTTTAAGAATAATGTCGTATTATTATGTGTATTTAACAGATTGGCATAATTTTTTACTATTCCTTCTGAGGGACACGCATAGTGTAAGAGTCATCTAACACAATTAACTGACTGATTCAGTCAGACTGAATGTTTATGTGCCGCTTTAAAGCTGTAGAGCTATCGATAGTCGTAAAAACCATAGATTATTTCGATAGTTTGAAGTCATCGATAGTGCTATCGATTGTGTCTCCAGCTCTACCAGCTGTAGCTTCCATCCAAACTTTAAATCGGTGTATCCCCTAAAATAGACGCGGTTTCCAAAAACGATCAAAGTCCTATTTAGCATTAGCAGTTCGTGCCAAGTTCCAGCATATGCAAAAAAATGTTTACGTATAAATACGAGGCACACGACATGGTTATAATGGGGGTGAGTGAATTTTGTCAAAGAGATGACAACATAAAGCTTCGCACTGAATATAACAGTGGGACTCCACATGCGATAGTTCATGGCATACCATCTGTCAAATATCGGTAATCGATGAGCATTTTAAGATGTCACTAATAGATTTTGCGCGGGACATTTCGCGCCAGTTAGAAAGAGATGTTACTCGGCAGGCAAAAAAAGAGCGAGAGAGAAATACTTTTGGTGAGTACCAAAGTGAAATGTGCTAATTTTGGTGGGTACCCAAGACCGCGGTGAAAAAAGCCTAAAATGGTAAATTCTGATAACCTAGAGTTGACATTATATAGTTAAATATGGCAAGGAAAGGTCTTGATGTGAAGCGCTAAAAGATTTGAAAGGGATTGTCAAGATTTTGTTAAATAATATGTTAGCACTTAAAAAAGAAAAAAAATTAAAAAGCTCGACCAAAATCGATTTGGTCCTAACTTTCCGTTTAACTTGCAAAAAGTGTTAACATCATAAAATAATAACTCAAAAGTGACATCTCATGCTAAGCAATAATATAGCTGATATTTGGCAAACATAATTTGCATTTTGCTTGAGTCTCCATTGAGTGTACGTCCATTATATTAGTCAACATAACATAGAGGGGGAGGTTACCAAGAAAATCTAGCCATAATCTCACCAAGGGGCGGGAAGGGGTTTTTGATAATTCGTACTGTCAACTTTCGTCTTGTGTATTCGCTTCGTTATGTCCTAAGCTGTCACAAACAATTTTAAGGCATTTGTTCAGAGTTATAAAGAAAAGCTTTATGAAAAGCAAAACGATTTAAAGGATTTAGGGCCTAATATTACCAAGACATAAAAAAATTTTAATTAAAATAAAGCATTTTTATTAACATTAATTTCTTTTTAATATGCAACTTTATAAAGAATATCTGCACGAATTGCAACAGCTCATGTAGGTATCAGTAAATTCAACAAGCGTTGAAATATTTAAGTGTGTCCTCATGCAACGTCATTTAACATGTGTAACTAAGAAGTTAAAATTTCAAATTTGTCTGTTATGCAATTTTGACATTTTAACACGTTCACTACAGTTTTCACGGTGTAAATGGTTGCAATGAGTTGACCTTAATTATATTTTTTGTAGCATGACTTTTTTACCTCCTAAAACAGGGCTGTTACGTATTTTTTTAAAAAAACCTACTGAGGTAGTTTAAATTTAAAAAGCAAATATTTTTAAAATTTCATTGGTGAAAATGAAAATCAGATTGTATTTTAAAAATTTTTTTAAATATACTTGGCAATATTTGGTTTTTACGTACTCATATCAAATATTTTTTAAATGGTCACTGCTGGATTTTGATTCCCCTTTGTGGGATTTGAACCTATGAAGTTCTTGTTTTCTAGTCATGAGATATTCAGTCACCGAAACCATGTTTCCCATATATAATTTGTAGTGGTTTAATGTTCTTAATGACCATTTGGTGATAAAATAAAAAAATAATCATTATATGCGGAAAATCGTATTTTAAAATCTTACGTGAGATTTGTCGAGGGGAGGTGGGGGTGCAGAAAAATCTCACTAAACCTCACCTTAGGGGGTCAAAATTTTTCGAAAATATGTTGACGTAATTAATGGACGTCCCCATTGGTAATATCTGCACTTTGAGAGATGGTATGCCATGAAAAAATGCACGCCGAAGCGCCGAGTAATGTTAATTAAATGTGTGTGTTTTATACTCTAGAAACCTGGAGAGCTTCAATTCGATCCACCAGTTTATCAGCAAAGATATTCCGCCACATTGCATATCTTAAAGGATCCACGTTGGACATCAAAATTGAAGAAGGTTGTGGAATTTGGCTGCGCCAATATGGCTTTATTGCCATTAATGCGTCGCATAGAGACATTGGAACACATCATTGAAGTTGATATCGATGAGCCAACATTGATATCGAGTAAAGATCGTGCTGAGCCATTCACAGCGGACTACATAAACCGACGAGCTCGCCCGTTGTGCATTGAAATCCTCCGAGGTAGTATAACAGACTCTGTGGAGAATCTACGGAATGTTGATGTCGTAATAGCCATCGAAGTGATCGAACATTTAGAGAAAGATGTCCTCGAGAAGGTGCCCGAGAATATATTTGGATTTATACAACCGAAATTGGTTATTATCTCGACACCGAATGTTGAATATAATGTACTCTTTAACGGTCTCAATGCGAATGGATTTCGTATAGACGATCATAAATTCGAATGGACGCGTAAAGAGTTCAAGAGTTGGGCAAATAATATTTGCAAATGTTATCCAAATTATTCGGTGGCATTTATAGGAGTCGGTAGTCCACCGCCGCAGCATAAAAAACTGGGTCATGTAACTCAAATGGCAATTTTCGCGCGGAAAGACTTAATTGATCGTGCACTTGTGACGCCGATAGTTACGGATTTACCGGCGGATTCACGATCTGAAGCGCAGTACAAAGAAATTCATACTGTTAACTTTCCTTATTATATTGACCATCGTAGTACAGATCAAAAGATCAAAGATGAAGCTATATATTACATCAGTAGCTCGAAAGGTGTTAAGAAATTTTATAATCGTGATCGTTGCTTGTACCAATTACCAATACAGCATCTAAATGACTTTGCTCAATCCATAAATGCCACATATAAAGATGTTTTGGATGCTTTAAGGGAATTGAATTTTGAAGTCGAAAACGATTTTATCATACTGACCGAAGATTACTATGAAGACGATTATAATTCTCGCGGCGATGATATATATGAAGACAACGAAGATTTTCTCGACTATGAGCCATACCAATATGATGAGGAAAAAGATGGGGAGCCAGCTGAAAATTCTTCGACGCATGTCGATAATGACGAACCCGAAGAATCTTGGGATTAAGGCTCAACAATACCTCCAATTTACTATGAATATAGTATTTTTTTTTTTTTTTTTCAAAAAGAATCATGAATTTTCGATGCGCTATTGATCCTCCACTTAGTGGACTTTCAAGACTGATACTGTTTATGTTTTAAATGAATAAAAAGAATTTAATTTTTTTTCCATTAATACTCACCGCTTGCGATCTTCTCACGTTCCTTGTACTCCAGCTCGAGGTCAAGCCAGTGCGAATCTGCCGACTCGATCGTTTCTTGACAACGCTCCTTACACTCTCGCAATTGGGCCTGTAGGTAGTGGACTTCGTTCTTTAGCTTGCTGCAGCATTCACAATCAAACACTCTCTCTGCATTTGGAGAGACATCGTTCATTGGAACATTCCCTAAAGCAGTTGCATTATTTTCTGCTTTCCCCCCACTCGCCGTGTCTCTATCAACAATAAGATTATAAGCGATCAGCAATGGTAAGAGGCTATGCAGGAATTCTAAATTCTCTTTGGCTTTGCGTTTATCTTCGCAGATATTTCGTAGCTGCGTTTCGTTTGCTGATAGATCTTCACGCAGTATAAGGCACTCGGAACGGCAGTGTTTGTACTTGGCACTCAATGCTTCCTTGGATAGCTCTAATTCAACGTTACGTTGACTTAGAATTTCCAATTCAAGTTCAAGTCGCTGTAGTCTCAGGCGAGTATCGTTTTCGGCCTCCTCGAATTCACATTTCTCCTCTTCCAGCTGAGCGTTCTGATTGACAAGGAACTCAACACGATCGCGCGATTCTTTTAACTCCTTCTCCAATTGTAGCTCTCGCTGTAGCCGATCGGCTAGATGTTTGATTTGAACGTCACCAGAACTCTCGTAAACGAGTAATTTATTCTCAAGCTGGCGCAAGCGATTCTTATAGTACTCGATAGTCGAGATGGCAATGGGTACTCTGGACTCAACTCTACTGGCATTTTGATCAGCCTGAGGAGTGCTTGCGTTAAGTTCAACGCTTGCGTCACTAAAGAAATCCGACTCTACGAATACACCACTTTCGCTTAGGCTATTATTATTCGTGCCACGGTGGCTGGACGATGGTGCTATCGTAGACCGATTTCTTCTAGGTTGTTCGTTGGGAGAGTTATGAGGGGCTATTTGTACTGTTTGTTTACTATTATACGGCTGTACAGTCGCTATGATACGGGAATTATTTTCAATCCTTCTTGAGGATTTGAAAGAATCGCTTAGATGCTTAATTATAGGATCGATTCTCCGGTCCGAAGAATGAGGAGATGCCGTTGACGATTTCGAAGATTTCACCTTTGTATGTTCGTTAAAAAAAATTATTAGAAAATTGTTTCTTAGAATTCATAAAGCCTCGTCTACTTACAAACTCGAAATCGGAAGACGATTCGTCACTTGATGAATTTGTACTGAATGAGTCGGGTTCACTGGTTTCATTGCTGCTGCACGTACTGGTCTCTTGTGATAACAGGTTTAGAACCTGGTTCAAACACCTTTGCTCCTCATTGGCTAGCGGTAGGTCTTGAAGCATTTTGGTGATCCTTTGGCTAAGCTCTTGATTTGTGTATTCGTAGATCTATGGAGAGAAGGAAATCAGATTATTATTTTTTACGCAAAATATTTTTTTAACCCTTTTCAGCATGATATATATCAAAAATTTGAAATATTTTTCCGCTGTAAATGGTTTTATTAACCCTTTACTGTATGATATATTAAATAAAAATATAGATTTTTTTTTGCTGTTAAAGGTTTTATTAACCCTTTACTGCTTTATATATTAAATAATTTGAAATTTTTTTTTTGGTAAATTAACCCTTTAAAGCATGAGACTTCAAATAATTGGGATTTTTTTTTATCTTAACCCTTTACTGCATAGTAAATTAAGTAATTGAAATTTTTTTTTTCGCTGTAAATAGTTTTATCCCTTTATTGCATGATATTTTAAAAAAGCAGTAAAAAAATTTTTTTTTTTGCAGTAACGGAGTTTATTAAGGCTTCAAAACGAACATATACGGTTTTATTTAGTTTGCCCTGTTCACATATTCAAGTATTTATTTTTATTTTTGTAATTTTGGGTCTTTAGTAGAGTTGCAACGGATATCCGGCAACTATCCGGTATCCGGCCACTATCCGGTGTCCGGCCTATTCGGCCTCAAATTTAATATCCGACCGGATACCGGATACCATCTATATCCGACCGCCGGATACCGGATACCATTTATATCCGGCCG
This sequence comes from Chlorops oryzae, assembly GCA_020466095.1. NCBI lineage: Eukaryota > Metazoa > Arthropoda > Insecta > Diptera > Chloropidae > Chlorops > Chlorops oryzae. The sequence continues at coordinate 8,662,296 of CM035809.1, read as the reverse complement.
CCGGATACGGGATACCATCTATATCCGGCCGCCTTCGAATGCAGATTTGAAAATGGAGCGATTGGAGGAAACCGGATGCAGTTCTGCTAACATTTTCACAGAAAATTTCCATTTTTAGGGATTTTTCATTGTTAGTTCGGTGCAACCACTCGAAACAATCATTACTAAAAAAGTGTGCTGTGTCAAAAAAAAAACGTTCGAAATTTTTGGATCATTGCTCCACCGTTCAATATGGCTTTAAAAGCGAAAAATATATATAAAAAAATTAAATGTCCGGCAGCCGGATATCCGGTTATCCGGCCTGACAACCAGCAGGATATCCGGTACCCGTCATTCGGCCGGATACACTATCCGTTGCAACACTAGTCTTTAGTATGTCATTGAAATCCCATTTCCTTTTGAACAAATTGATCGGTTATTTGGTAAACAAAATGGCGGATTAAGTTCGTATTTTTACAATGCCTTCAATATGGTTATATAATCGGTACACACATATCAGAGCTTGATCAGTGGAATACTATAAGCTATGACCAATTTTAATTTTTGATGGTCGCCAGCAAAAAGAAAAAAAACCCCGACCGCTTCACACGGTTCCACATTTTGCCTGATCAGTACCCTTAATTGATGGCCACTTATTTTATATCGTTATTTTTAATAAAACCATTTAATTTAATACATTTTTTTTTAGCACACTCACGTCAGGGCACTTTCCATTGTTACTTCCAACTGTTGCAATATTCCAAATATTTTCTTGTTCTGTTGTTTGTTCTGCATTCTTCGTTGGATTTGTTGTTGGCTGTGACCACTAAAACGGAAAATAGGGGAAATATTTAATTGGAGCAGTTAGTCTCGGTAGATAAAGTAACCTTGATTTGGAATTATTTAATAATTAACAAGGTGCTCACTTAGCACGCAATTTACCGGTTCATACAGTAAAGGCCTAACGCACTAGTTACGGCATTAATTGTGGGCTCAAAGAAGCGATGAAGCAAAGGGGGAAGAAGTCTTAATTAAACAGTCTAATTTTGTGCGAACAAGAGAGATGACAGCTAAGGCTTTTGAATACGAGCATAAAAGAGGGAACAGCTTACAAGCTGTGACAAGCTATATGAATAGCGGTTTAAGACAGCCAAACAATGCGGTATACAAAGGAAGATGTCAAAGAAATATATTTTCTCTCAAGAATAAAAAAAAAAAAATAACAGACTTAATTATTAAAAAAAATTCCTATATTTGTAGTCCATTTGTTGAATGGGAAAAAGTCTTAGCCCCTGAAAAGATGTCTAATTAATTATTCAAAACTCCGAGCTCATATTTTACGAGTTTCTTAATGTTTCAGAGCCTATCAATGTTCTGTCGTTTAGTTATGAATTCAAAAATCATTTTCGTGTTTTACAATCAATTGGTTTTTATGGGGCCTGTTTATTTTCTTTATGTTAAAATTTACCCTCTAATTTCTTAAAAATGGCTTTTGAGTTGCCTACTTTTTGCGACTTCTGAAATTTTAACAAGTAAGGGTGTTATAGTCAGGCGAGCCTGACAATAAAATACCCGACACAGAAACATATGTTTAAATAATTTTTAAACCACGCCAAAAAACAGCACCACTAAGAAGGAATATTCAACAGGCCATAAGGGGCCCCATATACCGACTTTTGTTAAATTTCTTTGCCACGCCCACTTTTCCAATTTTTTAAAAATTCTAATTGGAGGCTTAAATATACGCTCAAATTCTAAGCTTCATTAAAATATTTCGAAAAAGTCCGATTTTGGGCAGTTTTGAGATTTTTGTGACAGACCCTAGTACTGGAAGTACCCTTAATAATGGACCGATCAAGGAAATTTTTTTGACGGATGTTTATGGCTACAAAGGAAGCATAAAAGCCAAATTTCGTTCAAGTCCCATTTGAATTTCGGCTGTAGGAAACAATTTTCGAAAAACGCCCTTCTGCCACGCCCACTTTTCCAATTTTTGGAAATCATATTACTTGCCTTTCAACATGTTATATAAAATTTCATCAAAATATCTTGAAAAACTTCGATTTTAGAGCAGTTTTTGTATTTTGTACAGACCCTAGTACTGGAAGTACCCTTAAAATGGTCCGATCAAGAAACTTTTAACGGATGACTTGATGCTTACATGTGCAATAAGCGCAATTTCGTCAATGCTTAATCAATTCTTCGTGTAGAAACAATCTGTTACAGACAAATCTGGACTTGGCACAACTTTCAATCTTATTGACGCGAAATTCAAATTGTCCTTTAGATGTTATACAAACCATCATCAAACCAGAATATCAGAAAATTTTTTGTAGATACTTTTGTTGGGTCTGTTTAAAATAAGTAGAGGTATAAAAACATAAGCCTAACCGTTGTACTGTGCCGAATGCAGTAAATTGTCGTATAACACCCTCAGAAAACTTATAAGACAGTGACTTGGGTCTTATCAGTTTGTTCATTTCATTCAGTGCGGAATGCATCAAAAAGCAATTCAGATTTCTTTATTTAACTTATGGTTATAGGTGCACAAAAATATAAAGCACACCGTTGTGCGATTATATGTTAATTCTGGCATCACCCTTAATTATGTCGATCAATCACTGAAAACGATCCCGATATGCCAGTTATGGTTATAGATACATCGCCTTCATGTCATTGGAATGCTAAAAAGCGAATGATTCTGACTAACATAGGGTGCTCTTAAGTCGGAATCTTACACATATCAATCACCTCTTTTGCGGATTCACCCCTAAGCATAATAGTTTTCTCTTCAGACGAACACCTCTAGTTAAGCCGACATATTTTTGTCCCGTCCGTGTACGCTTAAGAGAGTGTACACTGCATACCTTATGTGAATAAATTTTTGATCAAAAGTCGAATTTTACGTTATTCCCATATGAATTATAGGACCACTCCCAATTTTTCATTTTTATAAATGACATTGAGTGCCTTAAAATAGTTACAAACATTCAAATTTCATTAAAATGTTTTTAAAATATTTCAAAAATATTTATTTGGAACTGATTTCATGGCTGGAAGTATGGCCCTTCAAATGGCCCGTTTCAATGTGTTCCTTAAATTTCTCTGACGAATATAATATCCCGATGAATATTCTCATCAAGTGCGACACGAAAAGAAAGATAGACATTCAGAATGTCTGACGATTTTGATCATATTTTCACTGGTCTTTTTCTTTGGAATGGTGCTGGAAATTACACACAGCCGCACGTATGCAATTTACCCTCCACATAGACTGTGTGTACGTGTATGTGTGTGTTTAAAAAGAGTCTAAGTGCGAATTGTTAAAAGGTTTCAATAACGCAAAAAATTAAAAATCACGCTATAATCATTTTTTTAAAGGCCCAACCCAGAAACGTTCGCACCAAACCCATATGACGATTTCCTGTTTTAACCCATTCATTTGAACCAATCTACATGCATAAAAAGAGCCCTCGGGGCACTGCCTGACGTCTGAAACTGAGCATGATTAATGATCGTGAATAAAAGGTATGAAAGGTTTATGGCATATGCTTGGATTGATTTGTCACAGAGAAAAATCATTATCCAGTGCTTAGGTCTCCCCATGTCCATGCTGTGAGACTTTAGAACGTTCTCAATATTACATACAACGAATGTCATTGGCTGCATTGTTTTCTTTGTGAGAAAGAAAGTGTACAAAGCGGTATTTATCTGGAATTTTTTCTCATTGTTATGGGAATGAAGTCCGGGTCAAATGGGAGGTAACGGAATACCCACTAATGGTAGGCAGTAAGAGATTTTAAATGGGTCAACTTAGTAGATTTTGGTAAATGGAACTTCTCTGTGCGGGGATATTTTCAGTCGGAGCATGTTCTGTTGTCGTAAGAAATGTTGTTACGATCCTCACATTTATCGATTAATTGTATCGGTTTATGTTCTCGATATTGAAAACAAAAGAATATAGGTATTTTCATACTTTATTGATATCAGAATATGTTGTTGTACTATGGAGAAGCGATATATCATTAGCATGCACTTCTTTCGACTTAGCAGGTGATCTACATAAGGTCAGTGATGCCAGATTGAGTGACTTTTCTTAATTTTGATATGATTTTCCTGCTTTTAACCCACTTCAAGGCCTTAAAAAAGATTTCTCACAACTTCTTTTCTATAGAAAACATGACAAATTAAATTTTTTTTTAAATATCCGAAGGAAAATTGGAACCAAAATACTAGCAGCACTGCCGAAAAGGGAGGGGGAGAGAGAGAGAGAGAGAGAGAGAGAAAGAGGCAAGAGAGAGAGTTGTGAAGAGAAGCGATATATCATAGCATGCACTTCTTTCGACTAGAGGTGATCTACATAAGGTCAGTGATGCCAGATTGATGATTTTCTTAATTTTGATATGATTTTCCTGTTTAACCCACTCAGAGAGCCTTAAAGAGAGATTCTCACAACTTTCTATAGAAGAACATGACAAAGATTTTTTAAATATCCGAGAGAAAAGACAATAGCTAGCAGCACTGCGAGAAAGAGAGGAGGAGAGAGAGAGAGGAGAGAAGAGAGGAGAAGAGAGAGCGAGAGAGAGACGAGAGAGAGAGCGAGAGAGAGAGAGAGAGAGAGAGCGAGAGAGAGAGCGAGAGAGAGAGAGACGAGAGAGAGAGGAGAGAGAGCGAGAGAGAGAAGAGGAAGAGAGCGAGAGAGAGAGGAGAGAGAAGCGAGAGAGAGAAGAGAGAGAGGAGAGGAGAGAGAGAGAGAGAGAGAGAGAGAGAGAGAGAGAGAAGAGAGAGAGAGGAAGAGAGAGGAGAGAGAAAGAGAGGAGAGAGGAAAGAGAGTGAGAGAGAAGAGAGAAAGAGAGGGAGAGAGAAAGAGAGTGAGAGAGAAAGAGTAGAGAGAGAGAGAGAGAGAGAGTGAGAGAGAAAGAGAGAGAGTAGAGAGAGAGAGAAGAGCGAGAGAAAGAGAGAGAGTGAGAGAGAAAGAGAAGAGAGGAGAGAAAGAGAGAGAGAGAAAAAGAGAGGTACGTTATCTCTTTATCGCTTCCAAAATAAATAACTTCATTGGGATAATGGGCTTGTCTAAAACCTCTTCCATCAAGGGCGTATCTGACGGGCAGACCGTTGGGCCCTGACGGAATCAACTTGAAAATTGAACAATAAGTTTTCATTTACTTTAACCCAGTAGTACCTAGCGATACCATATGGCATCACTAAAATGATTCGTTTTCTGTCATCGCCATATCTGAGCCGGTTCATATTTTATTTAATTTTTTATATACATACATAAAGGTATTTTTTAATTCAGGCCCTACCGGGTTAATGTTGAACTAAAAAAAATTTTTGCGCCCTTCAACATATAACGAATTACGGCCTTCATTATTTTCAGAGACCAACCGATAGTTTTTTTTTTTGGGGGTCAAGCCAATCGAATTGTTTGGATCACATCTGGTCAATGCGTATCCCATTTCACTACAGGTGGCGGTTCATTAATCCCATTCGAAAATGAGGACAAAAATAATGACGCATAGAGCGTGTTTACTGCGCCTATAAATATGTTGGCCTATAATACCGAATTAGGGTTTTGTGTAGGCCTCCATTGAAGTTGATTAGTGGGAAAAAGGCAATTAAAAATCCCAAAAATGTAAAAGTCCTTACAAAAATGTAGAAAAGATTAAAATTTTTTGAACTTACAAGGCAAATAAAATCATCATCGCAGAGCATTTTGTGTTGATGAGTTGATTTTTTGTTGATTTTTTCCTTTCTCAAAACACTCGAGCGTGGGTGAAGTAGATTTCTTAAATATTTTTCTATTTTTACGTGTTAATAAATTTTTGTTTTTTGTTAATCGAACATTAATTGTGTGTGAAATTAAGTTTATAGAGCTGATGACGTCATTTTTTTTTTACACAAAATCAAAACAACAACTCCTTGAGGGGTGCCAAATATTTTTTATGTCACCTTCGTTCAATCGATAGGGGGAACAAATGTTCTTTCAATTGTTATTTTTGTGTGAGAAAAATTTTAATTGAGGAATTTTCTGCTTCGTAATTATTCACTCTACAATTATTCAAATCTGGTTTGCGATAAAAAATTTTTTTTCTACATTTTTTTTTTACGTAAATGTAATTTTTTTTCTATGGCTCGCACAGATAATTATTTATTACTATTTAATTTTAATTAGTAAAAGAATTGAATAGAAAGAATAAAAAAAAAAACAAAATAAATTACGAAAGCACTCTTAAAACCTCCCGCCAGAATGTTATTTCTTAACGATTCGTATACCGTTGCGCATGCGCACTCCGACACGCTAAATTGCAAACTAAAAGCCAACATCTTGAGAGCGTTAATTCAGACTCGATTCGCGCAAACTTGAACGATTCTCTCTTGCTTTTCGAGAGAATGCAAAAAAGAAAAATTAAATTGAAAAATTTCATTCAGAAAACTATTTCTTCTTTCATTTAAGTGTGACCTCTTAATGCTAAAAGGGGGACTAACAAAGTTGTTCTGTGCTTATCGAGAACAGAATCATAATAATTATTGCGAGATACTTTCACTTCAATGTGGAAGCTTTGGAAGAAATTTTGTACATGAAGTTTGAAGTGAAAAGGTTTCTCAAAATTATTTAGTTTCTGGAAGGCAGTTATTTTCAGTAAGGAAGATTATTTGTCCTTTCAAATAGTAGTAGTAGTAATATATAAGCTTAAGGCCTTTTTATCAGAAGAGTACTCCATGATTTAGTTTTTATGTATTTTAATTTTTTTTACATGCATAGCAATCTTAAAGCCTGAAATCTACTATAGAGTTTTTTTACGAACAGAAAATAGTGTAGAGTGTAGAGAATCAACCTTTATTGTGTACACTGAAGACCTTCTCTACAATTCTACAGCTCCACGCAGAGCTGACGTCGACATATTTAGAGTAGTGCTCTTCCCATGTGCTCCATGGCTATTTAAGTGTATGTAGTCGTTGGGCACATAGTGCAGCTGTACTCTAAATATGTCGTCGACAGCCTTACGTAGAGCTTTAGAATTTCATAAACGGTCTTCAGTGCATATAACAAAGGTACATTATCTACACTCTACACACTTTTCTCTACGTTAAAAACTCTATAGTGCATAACAACCTTAAGAGCTTGAAACAAAAAATGCAGAGATATAGTAGATAACCTTCGCATAAAAAAAATTGAACTACCACGAGGTAAAGCAATCGTGGTAATCTTCAACAGATTCCTGGATATCCATTCTCTTCTCGACTTTGTTACGTCCGATAGTTTCAAGTTTGACTTCAATTTTTGAAAGTACTTGATAAATGTAGAAAATATTTATATAAGGTTTTGCTAAATTGACCAGAGGTCAATCTTAAATCGATCTCAAAAACTATGGCCGATAACTAATTTGCGTATGTTTTTGGCTTTTACTTATAGCCACATCTTCTAAACAGTTTAATATTTTATTATTAATTTATATACATATTATTAATCCTGTCGTAAGAAAAGTTTTAGCCTTAGATATGGATAAAAGAACTGAAGTGAAAAACTGTCATAAAAAGGTCTCAAATATCTACAACTATTAAAAATTTCAATTTAAACATTTTTTCACCTCTTGTTACCATTTTTGGACCAGTGCTCTCAAACACGTACACATTTTATGATAATTCTTTGACTAAATTGAAGAAAAAATATAACTAAGCAACTCCTTCTAGCCCACTTGGATTATTAGAGCACTCCTTGGTACCTTTTTGGTACTGCATAGTTGAAAAAAATTTCCCTGAAATCAGAGGAAAAAACTTAAAAATTCCCTTCTAAATATGCTCCGACTGCATATGAATAATAAGCCTGAATATTTTAACTATTCACATAACGAAAGGACGGTAGAAATGTTATACTTAATCCATTTAAGTTCACACAATTCGTTGGATCCCTCGGTGAAAGCAATCGCATTGGATGAAAAATCTTGAACTAATCTAAAAGACTTCAGAAGTACCCAATCGTAAATCAAATTGGAGAACGGACTCAATTTTATATCCTGGGACTTGACACATTTTCGTCTTGAAAGTCTAAAATCAGCAGCCAAATTTAGTTTTGATTCACAAGCAACAAGACAATCTCCTAAAAATATTAAAAAAAGACAATTTCTCTTTCTTCAAGCGATTTTCTGTGCTCATTCTTTTCAATTTCAAAGCAGCCGCTTGTGCTGATTTTTTCTTATCTTAGAATTCTGTGTGATTTTCGTGCTAGAAATAAATTCTGAAGTCGACACTTTAATGCACAAAAATACGTGCTTCATTGTCAATTGTTTTTGTTGTTTGTTTTTTGGGGGACCGAAAAATAAATTCTTTTCAATAGAAAAAGCGGGCATTTGAATGTCTTGTGGTTGTCTCAATTTTATCATGGTTAGCTGACTTCATGATGAAAAGTTTCGAGTTGTTCGTGATGCATGGGTTAAGATAAAGTAAATTTGTCATAAAAAATACTGCACTGAACTAACTTAAAAGCATTCACAAACAGCATTCAGTAGCGCTTAAATAAACGTCAAATACTATCATCTTTGATGGCAGTAAATTCTTTTCAATTATTCCCACATAAATAGCATTTAATATGATCGATTGCAAGTGACTTTTTGAGACTACAGTTAAACAAAAAAAAATCGCAATTAATAAAAAAAAAAAAACAAAAATTTATTTTGCTGAGGTTTCATAGCATGTGGGCTTTAGTCAAAGTCTCATAATGATAGCTTTCAAGTTCGATTTGGTTTGAATGTAAAAATTTCCGATTGAATGAAGTTCGTTGCTTGAGTCTTTTGTTTTGCGAATGGTTGGCTTCAGATTGCTCAAAATGATATCGTCAAAATAAATCAACAGAAAAATAAGGAAAATATTATGAATGTTAGTGAGTCACGACTTGGGCATTTAAATTGAGAAAAGGATGGTGATTTTATTTTATTTATTTAATTTAAAAATTTTTTTTTGTATGGGTTTCAGTGCCACTAACTTTGAGCCAAAGAAAGTCCATAAAAATTAACATTTTCTTAGGCCTTAAGAATTTCTATAAAATTTTTAATAATTTTTTTAAAATTGCCTTGGGAAGGCTAAATTTAAAAAAAGTCGCTTTCAAGGTGATTTTTTAAAATATATTTTTTTTATGTTTTACTCTTGGGCCTTTAATGGTTGCTTGCGGTCTTCGAACTAATCCCTCGAAATGTCTAAAGCACTCTTATGCATGGCGCCAGCCTTTGTCGGCTTTGTGTTTGACATATCACCTACAAGTGTCAGAAATGAATTCTATTCAAATTGAAAAATATTTGAACGAAGGAAATTCAGGTAAAGCAATATTGTCCAGTGGATCGGAAATACTTGGAAGTAGTCTTGCTGTGCTGTGTGACTCATTCCGCGTTATTGCATGGGGCACATACCATTTAATGCCAAGTAGTTTGATGTAGAAAATCCGATAGTATGGGAAAATCATTTATGAATGAATGGAAATGTACTTTGAGGCAGAAAACGAGTACGCCATAGGGGGGTCCGGTTAATGCGTCATTAGCTTTGAACACGTGCAAAGCTTGACCCGTTTTGTCATTGCATGTTCTCGATTTTGTAAGATTGGTCAATGAATGTTTTTTTGGGGACGCAATTCGCTACTTTTCTTGATCTTATTGAAAATTTTACAACTGATTTTCTAAAAGGGGAAAACGCCTAAGTAAAACGATTTGTGAATGGTCTTCTTTCTATGTCACAACATTTTAGCTAACCCCGAACATGTTTGATGTCGTATTCGATCTTTTTGTGACGAGAAAATTTCAAAAAATATAACATACTTACAGGCTGAATAGAAATTGATTTTGATACATTTTTTTTAATGAATTCAAAGCGACCAAGGTTTTTGGCACATCAAGCGGATAGTGAGTAGACCCTCAAAATAAAGGAACTTAATATAAGGAAACAGGGATATAATCCCTTTATCGATTGTCCTATCGACTTGAATATTAATACACATCATATAATATACATAGAAAGTTTAAAACGTAAACTTCTTCAATCTCGATAGATGAGTGTAATTTTTCATGTTTCAGGACATTTAACCAACTTAAACGTTATACCAAATGGGTAAGTTTGTTACTTTTTGAAGCCTATTCAAACTCACCTTGTCACTGTTGTCTTCCATTTCGAGTATTCGGAATTCCAAGAGTTCATTTTGCTCTTTCAGCTCATTGCACTCGTTCAAAAGTTCACGTTCCCGTTCTTCCAAATATTTTACACGATCAAGGAGTGACTTCGATGTTGTGTTATTCTTTACAGCCTTGAGAAGAGAAGATAAAACTCTTAATGACAAAATTTTCCGTTTAAATTCTATTAACTGTTTACTTACCTCCATTGTAATCTTTTCATTATTGAGAATTTGTTCCTTGGCCATTTCTAATTCGGAACGTAGACGTTCATTTTCCATTTGCAGCGCATCAATGTCCTTTTGAAGTTTCTCAATGTCGGATCTGTAGGGGCGAATCTGTTTGGGTGGAAGTAAAGTAAAATATATAGATGGATAAATAGAATAGATAAATTGAGGGAGATTCAGAAAGAAAAAAAAAATTCCAGAAAGAGAGAAATGGATCGAAAAAGAGAGGAATAACCGAGAAATAGATCGAAGGAGTAAGGGGATCGTGAGAGAGAAAAAATCGAAAGAGAGAAACAGATCGAGAAAGAAGAAAGGTCGCGAAAGAGAAGAAGAGAAAAAGATCGAGAAAGAGAGAAAGCGTCGCGAAAGGGAGGAAGAGATCAAGAAAGAGATTGAAAGATTGATCGCGGGAGAGAGAAAGATCGAGAGATAGAAAGAGAAAGATCGAAAGGGCAAAGAGAAAGACATTGAGAGAGAGAGGAGAGAGAGAGAAAGAGAGCGAGAGAGAAAGAAAGAGAGGAGAGAGAAAGAAAGAGAGCGAGAGAGAGAGAAATAGAGCGAGAGAAAAAGAAAGAGAGAGAGAGAGAAAGAAAGAGAGCGAGAGAGAGAGAAAGAGAGAGAGAAAGAGAGAGAGAGAAGAGAGAGGAGAGAGAAAGAAGAGCGAGAGAGAAAGAGAGGAGAGAGAAAGAGAGAGAGAGAGAGAGAGAGAGAATGAAAGAGAGGAAGAGAGAAATCGAGGAGAGAGGAGAAAGATCGAGAGAGAGAAAGAGAGTAGAAAGAGATCAGAGATGAGAGAGAAAAATCGAGAGAGAGACAGATGAAAGAGATCGAATAGGAGATGAAAGAGAAGAAGAGAGAGCAGCAAAGTCAAATGTAGAGAGGCTGAAATGAGTATCCTGTAGCGATTGAGTTGAAATTTTCGAGAGTAGAGAGAGTAATAGAGATCGAGATAGAGATTGGAAAGGGATAGAGAAGCATCGCGCAGTTCTAGAATCGGTAAAGTAGGCTCTGAGTGGTTCCTGTGCGTTGATTTAATCATTGTTGAGCGATAATCTGACATAATAATTCTAGGAATAGTTGAACATAAAAATATTGTCAATGATATTTATTGTCTCTCTTTTCATGATGTCGTGATCTTCTCGTAATTCATTGTTGAAATTACGTATTCGATGACATTTGAATGTGTAATATGCTTAACAGCTCTAGAACATGTCTGATGGTTATTGTGCTTGCAAATGATACTTTCGTTTGATGATCTGCCTGTAATCAAACCGATTCCAGTTGAAATTCTTCTTCGTTTTTCTTTTCATAAGAAATTCACGCTCATTCGACTTGACATTTGGAATTTGTGTTTAAGTCTGCTTCGCTGCATAGGGAAGCATGCCTTCTGATGGTTTTTTGCTTTTTAAATTCGGTTTCGCTTTGACCATGAACGTGCCTGACATCAAACCAATAAGTTGCATACCAAATCGAGTCTCGGGTTCGTTCGATTTTTTGTTTTTTTTTTTTTTCATATTGTATTTCTTTTTCATTTTGTACTTCTTTGCTTAAATTGGTAATTGTCGAATGCTTTGGCTCAATGTGTCATTGTGAAAAATGCATTGTCATGCAAAGCGCATGCGTTCATTGTGCTTGCAGTAGGATATTGCCGAGTGCATGAATGCTGATAAAATCGGACAAAGACAAAAGGAATGCGCAAATTCAATGAGTTCTCTGGATTTCGTTTCTTATTTTGCCTATTATTTGCATTAATGAATAAGTTGAACGAATATGTGGGCTAAAAGGTTTTACATAGTTATATTCCGAAGTTCTTGGCTTAAGTCTTTTGTTTTTATTGCGGCGAAAAATTGTTCCATGTTCTTGAAAGGAAATGGAAGTAGGTCTCTGTTTTTAGTCGATTATTGACTTACTCACCGCTTGCCATATATCGGTTGACTGCATATTTGCCGAAGATGGCTGCGGACTTATTGAAGGCGGTGCTGAAGATACTGCCGAATCGAAGTCCGAACTGTTGTCCTGCAAAATAAGAATTAGGATTTAGCTACGCAGAAAAAAGAGTCGCTTAGAGACAACAAAAATATATAGCTTAAAAGACAGAAAGAGAATTAACTTAATGGATCAATGATTGTGTGAATAGAAGGATGGATATATGGACAGGCAAGATAGCAGGATAAACAGATGGATAGGCGATGGATATTTAGATGGATAGATAGAGGGATAATTGGATGGATGATAAAATAAGATAATAGATATGTAGGTGCATATGACAATAAGTAGAGAAAATTAGTGTGAGGTAGCATATGGCAGATAGTCGGATATCTGGTTGCGAGGCTGGGTAGCCGGATATCCTGCCGCCGGATAGTTACTTTTTTTAGTGGCTGAATATCCGTTGCAACTCTAGTATAAATAGAGGGAAAGATAGAGGTATATCTAGAGGGATAGATAGAGGATAGATAGGGGATAGAATAGAGGGATAGATAGAGGGATAGATTTGAAGAATAGATACAGTGATACCTATTTAGGCAGGTAGACGGATAATTAGATGCATAGATAGAGGGATATTGTATTGATGGATAGATATATTGATAGATTGATGGATAGAAAGGGAATAGATAAATTGTGGAATAGAAGGACAGACTGATGGCTGGATTGAAAGTTAGATGGCTAGATAGATGGATAGTTTGATGGATTTATTGACGGATAGTTAGGGAGATAGCTAGGTAGAAAAGTAGATGTACAAATGGATTGATAGATAGACCAAAATTATGATCGATGGATAGATTGATAGATAGGCATATCGGTAGGTTATTGATATTTACTTGGCGAAATAATTATAATACTAAAAAAAAATCCTTTACACACCCTCCTTTTATACTCATGATCATCCAAAATGATCTCTCTTTCTTCTCCTGTTGGTGTTAACTCGTTTCCATCTTCTGTTGTTGTATTTGCTGCCGTGTTTGTTATTGTTGTTCCATCAAAAGGCAGAGAAGGGAAATGCTCTTGTTGTTCTTTCTGCTCTTTCCGTTCTTTAGTAGTTTTAACACCGCAACTTTTGCTTCTTTGAAATTGTCGCTTGCAATTGAAGCTTTCACTTTGTGGAGCCTCGTTTTCCACGTTTTGTTCTTTTGATTTTCCTTTTCGAAAATGTTTACCAACCTTTTGAGCTTACTACTTTGAAGTCTACCATTACTATTCCCCTTGAGTGTTGATTTCACTAGATTTATGGTGACACTATTTTGCAGATTTTTCATATTGTTGAAGAGCTCAAGATCTTTGAGAGTATCGATCTGAAAAAGACAAGAAAATTTTCATGTTAAATCAATTTGCTCGATCCGCTTGCTCAATTGGGTTCTTTAAATATTGAAAAACAAGCCCTAATCTGGTTTATTTATTCACTGCTGGTTGAAGCTTTGTGTCAATGTTGTCATCTTTCTTCTTTCTCGTTTCTCATTCCACTCATTTCTGCTGCCACCATTTGTTGACACATGAACAGTTGCCGACAGCAATTGTCGTTACAGTCACATTTATTTGTCAACTTTTAAATAACTTTGACTGCATTTGGTCACTCGGAATGTACAAGAAGCATTTGAGTAATTTTACATCGAAGGAAAAACCCAATGAAGCAGTGTAAAGTAGCAGCAAGTGTGTATTAAGTTGACTGAATGCCGGCTTTATACTTGTTGCTAATCAATAAGGAACGATGTCATAAATGGTGCTAGGGACGAAACAGCTTACTTATCGATCGACCATTTAAGCTTCATTTCTTAGATAAGGATGTACTAGGGCTAGAAATTTATAGGCAGTATCAATCGGACGATTGTGTATTTTTCCGTAATTTCCTTTTTAGACCTCGCCGTTTTAGAGGCTTACTACTTTTGTTCAAGTCTGAAATACCCTGGTAGACAAACAATGGGGTTACAAGTGCGCAGGGTTGCATACGAATTTTTGTCTTTACTTAGCCATGACAAATGTATATGTCAATTTTGTAATGCAAAGTAAAAGCTATAATAAATGGTTGCAGCTGATTTTTCAAAGGGAATATTGAAACCACTCTCTGGTAATGAAGAAGGCAACTTACCAACAAGGAGTGCTCTAAGGTTACTTAAAATATGACTAGTAAATATGTAGAGAGTTTTAGATATGAGAATTGACTAGACCTTGAGCAGCAACAAGTGGCCTAAAAGAAGTGAAATTAAAAAATAAGATATACTGGTACAAATGGGACAATTGACTTTTAATTGACCATAGAAGGTCTACTCGGAGTAGTTGAGCACTCCCAGACAAACTGGCCCAAATGGGACGGTTATCCATAGAAAGTTTACTGGTGGACCATTTAAATTTTGGAGTGGTTATTTGTCATTTATAGCTCATCCTTAAAAAAGATAGTTTAAGACATTGGGTGGCAAATGAAAAGGGAGTAAAAAAGGGAGCCTCGGTGTTTATGTGGCAAGTCGGGGAGCAGTTGGAGAGTAATAGGAATTACTGTGGGGCAATTTTGTAACCTTCGATTTTTTTTGTGTGTTAGAAGAATTTAGGAACTATGAATATCTAATGTCCTTACTAGGTTCATCTTTAGTGATGGAAAAGTTTTTCCATAAATCGATATGTTTTTCTATTAATTAAGACGATATTAATTTGATGATGTAATGTATGGTTGCCATCACCAATTAATAATTAATCTTTGTACTTGAAAATAACGCTTAAAAGTCCATAAAATCATTCCGAGCACGTCAACATCGAAAACTTGTAATAAAATATGAAGAAAAAAAATATCTAAGAGCAGCGACCGCCTTTGGAAAGCTATCAGCATCTATAAATATATTCTATGAAACACCATATAGAGCTGCAATGATGAAATTGAATCCTACACACGATGAAATTTATTTGATATATGGCGCTGAAAAAACAGAGCAATCAGTCATCGGGAAGACGGAGTGAAATCATCATTTTGGCTTCAAGCGAAATTGTCAGAGTTTGAGGTTTGGTCCATGAACGTTCAAGGAAAACATTTGGGATTCTCAAACTTTGAAGCTTCTAGTACTCCATTCAATGTCTTCTCTCAAAATCCTTGACATTTTTCGAAATCTAGCATTTATCTGAACAATTTAAAATCAAATCAATCTTAATATTATTTTTGCATTATTGGAAGCCCTTTTTCGTTCATCGCAAAATTTACTTCAATTTTTGCAGTCATAGCCAGTGACGTAAGCAGAAGGCAGTTAAGGGGGTTCTTAGATTCTTCAGACACAGTCTTGATATAAGTTTTTGTTATACCTAAAACCCCTTCCGAAATAATTTCAGTGTACGTGCCTGATGATGACTACATTTTGATGTCTCATCATTTTGGTGTTGACATTTCGATGGCTTTGATAGATAATAAGATCGTGATTTTAAGTTTTAATTCTTTTTTGAAGATGATTTTACAGATTTTACTGAAAGCTCGTTCATCATTTTGAGTAATTCGTGATAAGTCTGTTTTTTGATGTGAAGTTTTTGAGCATCTTTATTAAAAGAAAGAGATGAAAAAAGTGGTTCTACTGTTGGGATTTGAGGATTGATGAGGCCTCATCATCAATTGAACAAGCTCAGTCATTGAACACTGACTTAGTGACCTTCCTTTTAAAAATTTTCCAAAAGACCTATCAAAACGATCGAGGACTCTGGTGCCGCTGAAGCTGATCTTTTATTAGAGAGAGAAAGAGATCGAGAAAGCGATTGAGGGAGTGAGAGATCGCGGGAGAGAGAAAGATCGAGAGATATAAATAAAAAGATTGAGAGATATAAATTAAAAGATCGAGAGATAGAAAGAGAAAGATCGAGAGATAGAAAGAGAAAGCTCGAGAGATAGAATGAGAAAGATCAAAAGGGTAAAGAGAAAGAGATCGAGAGAGAGAGAGAGAAAGAGAGAGATATGGAGAGGGAGAGAGAGAGGGATAGAGAGAGCGAGAGAGAAAGAGAGAGCGAGAGAAAAAAAGAGAGCGAGAGAGAAAGACAGAGCGAGAGAGAAAGAGAAAGACTGTCTGCAGTATTTTCACTTGATGTCTTTTCGGTCAGAGGAGATGAGAAAGAAATTAAAAATAGAAAAAACCTCTTAAGTTTCTCAGTGACTCAGTGAAATTAGACATAAAATAAAATCAATGTCAAATTAATACGAAAAATAAAATGTAATGAACCTTAACCCATAAGCATGTAAGTGTGCCGATTCGGTGGCTGTTTGTGCACACATTTTTTGCATGGCTGCATTTTCTGTGTGATACCAAAACTGGAAAAAAGCATTCAAATGTGTTTAATATTAATACCTACGTCGTCGGCAGTGGCTTCTGCAGGGGTGATAATGGGGGTTCAACCCCTCCTGACTTTAAGCGAGGAATATCAAAGGTACTCGAGAGAATGGTCTCCATATAAGGCCTTATTATTCCGGAAAACCCCTCCCGAAATAATTTTCTTCCATATAATTTATGGGTATATTGTTGAACTTTCTGTAAAGCTAGTCGTAGTCTTTAATGATTGGTCAGTTGGGGGAATGTTGCCGCGCAGCTTCTAGGACGGCAGGACGCTGCGACGCGTTGGAGAGTTAATTGGTCGAATCGAGCAGGGAATTTAGCTATTTCCCCACTACCATTTATCTGGCTTAATGAGAGAAGATTGTTGAGATTAAAGAAGGATTTTTCTCACGGATCTTGACTGTCTAAAAGGGCCAGAATAGTGGCCCAAGGGTTCTAACCGAAGCTCTTTCGACTCAATGAGGCTCCGAAGAAAATATGACTCGATCTAAAAATTCCTCTAAATGGGTTTTCTTCACCTACTTCAGTTACGCAACTGTTTCATCGTTCATTAATTTACAATTTGAAGCTCAGCCTCCGAACAAAAAACTCATTGGTGAAAGTCCCACCCATTGAACGTTACATCGCGTGCATTGATGGATTGTCAACGCAAAAATTCATCACCTAATGCGTTTGATAAACATCCATGAGGCGTGCTTTTCAAAACTTTTCAAGGAGTGCCATGCAAACAGGATCGAACAAATTTTTTCGCACATATTTTCGTTCGCATCTTTTTGGGTGTGCGATTGAGATTGCTGAATGTGACACCAATTTTTGAAAACAGCTTTTTACATAATCTTCAACTGTTGCAAAGGCAGCAAAAAGTCTCAGAAAATCTCGGTATTGGACTTACGAATAAGTCAATAGATGAAGTGAAGTGATAGCAGTATTTTCGCTGGAGTCCCATCAAAAATTAGCCGCAATCAAAAGAGTTTTCCTTTTGGACAGAAATCAAAGTTCAAATAAATTGCCACCGTTGCAACATCCAATAACAAAATCATTTCAGCCAACCAACTACATAAAAAAATTTTTTTAAGTATCTCAGCGGTGGGTGCTTACAAACCATTGATGGTTTTCCTCTAATCCAACAATGCAATGCAACAAGCGAAAGTAGTCGATGACCTCAGCGATGCCCTTTGTTGATGCAACATTAGGTAGTTGCTACAGTGGCAACACAATCAAATCCCCTCAACGTTGACTTTAATGTTTAATTAATTCGTTTATCAACAATTGGACTCTAAGCAACGAAGGCGACGAAACGCTTTTCTGAGTGCCAACACCGAAATTACCGCAAATGATTAACATTTTGTCTGTGCAAAAGGTGTACTTGCCTCACAATGAGCTGAATTGCTTTTCTCACGGTTTCACGGCTTGATTTTTCCTGACTGAATTTTCTTGCTGTTTTTCTTTTTGATATAGGCAGATAAATACCGACAGCTTGCTGCTTCTATTGTCGGCTAATCAGTTATGCTAAACGTTGCTGCGGCTTCCTCGTTTCGTTCGTCGGCTTGTTCGGTGAGAAGTCAACAATGGGTAGCAATTGAGATTGGAGGCTTGTTTGGGTGTTTTTTTTTTACAAAACTCTTTTTGGTACAAAACTATCTGATTACTAGGATAACAGAAATTATTTAAACTTAGCACCTAAATGTATGCATTTGAATATTAATAAATCAATTTCCTCACTAAACCTTGGTGACTTTACCAATCGAACCTGAATAATACTTTAAGAAGATCCTTACAACTCCTACAGTGGAAAGAGGTTCAAGAACGAAGACTTTCTGACTACCAGAAATATTCGTAATATTTATAAGCATACTTTTAGGTTCGGAATATAAATATTTTCTCTTGCCCTGATGATTCCTTTTAAATATAAGCCATTAAGTCCCCATACTTATTACTATGAAGTTAAGAAATCATTACCTCTCTTTTTGCCTTAACCCGTTCATTGCATCTCTACATTATTACACCATTTCCCATTCAGCCCACTCTTAATTTCATTTAAAGAAAGAAAATAAAAATAGGCTTTACTTTCCCCCATCATCCGAAGACAAATCCCTGCAGTGCAGCAACCGTTGACATGATCTATGGTGGCAGTAGCAACAGGTAACAGCACAATTTAAGACTAAGTGCTCATGGTGGAGATAACAGCAACAACAAACGCAACAACAAAAGCAAAAAAGAAGGTGATTATGCCGGTAACAAGTCAAAAGACAGAAGTGAAAGTTGAAAAATAAACCGATAACAATTTTAACCGAAACGAAACGTTGCGTATACGAAGCTTTTTAAGCTCAATATTCGACCATTAATTACCCGAAATGCGATAATTTCAGACACTTTGTCGCCCATGCCGGCGGACACTTGAATGCTTGACAATTCGCCTTAGCCACGAACTTTGTAATCTTTTCATTTTCAATATTCATTTTCTCTTTTTCCGCTCTCTGTGTTTTTTTACCCAGCTTCAGTAGGGTATATTTGTTTTGTGGGGATCTTGTAACAGGTAGAATTTAGATATGCACGTCCATCTGAGGATGATCAATGATATTTGCTACACTGTATAAGGAGAGAAAGAGAGATAAAAGGAAAGAGAGAAGAGAAAGAGAGAGAGAAGAGAGAAAGAGGAGAGAGAGAGAAAAGAGAAAGAGAAAGAGAGAGAGAAAGAAAGAAGAAAGAGAGAAGAGAGAAAGAGAAAGAGAGAGAAGAGAGAGAAAGAGAGAGAGAAGAGAGGAAAAGAGAGAGAGAGAAGAGAGAGAAGAGAGAGAGAAAGAGGAGAGAAGAAGAAGAGGAGAGAGAGAGAGGAAAGAACGAGAGAGAGAGAGAGAGAAAGAACGAGAGAGAGAGAGAGAGAAAGAAGAGAGAGAAGAGAGAGAAGAAAGAAGAAGAGAGAAGAAAGAGAAGAGAGAAGAAGAAGAGAGAGAGAAAGAGAGAGAGAAAGAAGAAAGAGAAAGAGAAAGAAAAAGAAAGAGAAAGAAAAAGAAAGAGAGAAAGAGAAAGAGAAAGAGAGAGAGAACGAAAGAAAGAGAGAGAGAAAGAAAGAGAGAGAAAGAAAGAGAGAATAAGAAAGGGAGAGAGAAAGAAAGAGAGAGATATCGAAAATGAGATGAGAGAATGAAAAATAATAGAATGACATAAGAATTGAATTGATTGATTACTATTACTTATGTATGAAAGACGAGGAAGCTTCAAATTTGAAACATAAATTGACAATGACGAATAAAAAAGAGTATGTGGAAAAATGGGTGTGTTGGGATGCTGGCTACATCAAAGTCGGACTTGACCGACCTTAGCTTTCTTATTTGTTTGTTTTTGTTTTTCCATTATAACGACCTATCACATGACCATTGTATCTTATCTTAAGCCTTAATCGATTTATTTAGGATTTTCTTTTCCTCGCCCGTTTCTTGTTCGCACAGCATGCGATTTTCCGGTTGCGATAGCTTATGGTGCTGCCTTCAGACTTGTTGAAGGAAAATAAAAACAATTGTTTGGCGATTATATTTTATGAAAATTTTTTTTCAGATACTTTTTTTTAAAGGAACATGTTGCCTGACACAGTTAACAAAAAATGTTAGTGAAAAATTGGGCTTACTCCGAATTCAGAGTTAATTTAAACATAAAATTAGGAGAAAAAAATTATGGGCACGAGGACATTTTGCTGAATGCAATGTTAAAAAATTTCCTTTTGAGTTGACTCCGAATTCGGAGTGAATTAAAAAAGGACTCCGAAAAAATATTTGGAAATAGGACATGTTTCTTGATACAGAGTTAACAAAAATCCATTTTGAATCGACTCCGAATTCGGAGTTCATTTAAATAAAAATTTTGGATGTTTTTTTTGACGGGCGAACATGTTGCCTGACACAGTTAAAAAAAGCTAGTGAAAAAGCGAGCTGACTCCGAATTTAAATAAAAATTAAGAAGCAAAATTGTTGGCACGAGGACATTTGCTTGATGCAATGTTAAAAAAACATTAGTTTTGACTTGACTCCGATTTCGGAGTTAATTTAAAAAGCAATGCGAGATAAATAATATGGTTCCATTTATTCGGGCTTTATGTTTAGGCACGATACATGATACAATGGAAATAAAAAAAAACTTTCACATTGGCTATTATTTCAAACTCAAATTCAAAAAAAAAAAAAATAAAAACTTGTCTAACTTCGGGCGTTATTGTATTCTCAACCAAATTGACCCAGAATCTTTTGTGGACATCTGTCTGAAGGCAGAACAAGGCTCCCATTATCGGAGAAAATAGCACAGAAACGTGTCATTGATGACCTTATTCGGAGGATCAAATTACGCGCGAGTTAAGACTTTTATTGAATTTCCTTTCTTTTTTTTTTTGGCTATACAATTTGACAATGGCAACATCATAATCATTTCTTAATCTGAGCCTTTTCTTGCCAGCCATAAGCTGTGAATTTGTGCTGAAGTTCAGCGAGCCCAAACACCGACAAGGCAACTTTAAATCACTTAAGAAAGCACAAAGCACAAGTACGAATGAATGAATAAAGCACAGCCGCAAAAATGTCGAATAATAGTAATCAAAATAAAGAGAAAACAAAGCGCAAAAAAAGCGAAAGAAAAAATTCCTCGTTTGCCTGAAGGCAAAGGCATTTTCGCCTTACCTATATACGAGTATAAAAGGCAAAAATCCCGAATTGGAACGCCAAGCAACAACAAGTTGCACTTGTTCTGGTCGATATAAATGGTAAAAAAAAAAACGCTGAGGACCAAAGAAGCGATGCACATATGAAATTATTTCAAGTGGGTTAGCCAGAAGGAAGAAGTTTTGAGTTCATGGGTGGTTTCTCTTTCTTGAGACCCATTTTAATTAATCGTGAAATGAATTCAATTTAAAGATACCTTCCTATAAAGGTAGAAAGAACAGACTTCTTCTAGGGTAATCAAAAGTTTTACACTGACGTGATAGAAAAAATTCCCTGATGGGTGAGCGGACTCTATAGAAATGATTTCGCCTTTTTAATAAGAATATCAGGCTAATAGGTATGACAAATGAGGCTTACATTATATCTTCTAAAAAGAAAAATACCATCTTCAGAAACCGCTAAGCATTCCATCATCGATTCATTCGAAAGTCTTGTCTTCGTAGATGCAACTTCATAATACCTAAAAAAAAACTGTAAAGCGCTCGTTCAAACCACAATAATGGGTTCATCATATTCTTGGTTCTTGTTTTCTCTTTTCTGATGATAAATTTTTTGTCCGCTTTAATGTTGCTCGCTCCCAGACTATCCATTTCCATTTCGATGCGCATTTAAGCGGACAAAAACCCTATAAACTGACCATAGATTGCTGATTATTATGAACGGCTGGGAATTTACGGTTATCTATAGTTTCATTGATGTTGAATATGAATATAAAGAAGTCTCTTCATAGCTCCATTAGTCCAAATTGGCTTCAGGCTAAGAAGAATTCAAGATGAGTTTTTTATTACTTTCAAAAGGTTCGTCGTCGGTTCCCGCTGGGAGTATAATAATAAAGCACACAGTATGGGAATAAAACTCAAATTGCTGCAATTTATTGGATGAAGACATTTCCGAGAAGGAGATTCAAGCCATTGGCAGTAGTGTTGCTAGTATTTTGATGCTGTTTTTCTCCCGTATATTTGAAAAGAATTCGTTCTGCTCTATTTTCTATAGAAAAATGATCGCAAAAAATCTCTTAAAATCCTTTTGAAGTGTTTTTGGGTATAAAATTATATTGGAAAAATCCCTCAGCAATGAAAAAACCCTCAATCTGGCTATGGATAGGTGGCGGATTTTTTTTAGCCTTTATTTTTAAAGAATGTTATGCGATTTTTTTGGTCTAACTTGTTCTTGGAAAATTACGATTGATGAACTTTTTTCTAACCAGATCAGCTTCCATCAACAAAATTCGCTCTCAACAAAATTCAACTTATCTCTCACACCGTTTTGAATGTCAGTGAATAACTTCTTCTTAGCCCTTGGTTATCTCTTTTCGGACTCGATCGTGGTTCTTCTGTAAATATTGCGATTCTGGATTATGCCATCGCTGAGACCCGTCCTTTGCTGAAATTTTTTTATCTGAGCGATCCGTGTATTTTCCGGTATGCCTGCTCTCCGGCCATTTACTGGAACAGTGGTGGTTATCGCCTTTTTGGGGGAGTTCTCCGGAGGTGTCGTTTAAAAATGGAAATACCATCCGATCTGACAAACTTTTAGCGTTTAACTAATGGGCTTATGGATGAGTAAGCTGTCTGGGATATGTATTCTTAACAGGCGCGGATCCACGGGGGGGGAAAAAGGGGAAATTCACTATATCCCTCTTTCACTTTCATTTCTCCAAACTTGACCCCAAAAAGTTCTGGTCACCCTATACACCGAGAGAATAACAACAGTTAAATCAACTACTTAGAACAGTTAAAGTAAGAGTGGTCAATTAAACTGTATTCCCCGTTAAATGAAAAAGGCAGTCAAATGAACAGTTGAAAAACAGTTACTTTTTATGTTCAAATTCGCTTTCGTTCACTTAGGGGCTGTTTCCACTACAGGCGCATTTAGCATTTTTCAGCATTTTTAAAAAATGCTCAAAAATGCGGCTTTGAATTACATGTAATTGTTGTTGTTCTTAAAACAGCATTTTTCAGCATCTTGAGAAAATGCGATAAAAATGCTAAAAACCGTCTAGTTTTCATTGATATTTTCTTCAAATTTTTAACATTTCAAAGCCTACTTCAAAGAATTCAAATATTTTTCCGAACAAAAATTCAAATTTTCACAAAATGCTAAATGCGAAACGCAGTGGAAACGGGTCTAGCATCTTTAAAGATGCAAATGCTAAATGCGGTGTAGTGGAAATAGCCCCTTAGACGTATAAGTTCGCATTCTGATCAACCGTCTCCGGAGTTTTCAATAGCTCAGTTGTTTAAGCTGTGACTTGACCGTCGTGAGCTGCGGGGTTCTCTCCCTGCTGGCGGTGGGAATTTTTCTGAATTTTTTTTTTTAATTACATTTTTTTTTTTTTTTTTGTTCAGAGTGTAGTTGTTTTTGAAGACAAAAATTTTCTCCTACATTTTTAAGGTTTTATTTAATTTTTTTTTTTTTTTGTAATGGTTCATTTTCAAGCAAAAAATTTTGGGAGTGAAACAATTCCTTAAGCACGTTCCCCAAAACTTGAGCAACCATAAACTAAAGTGAGCATTTTTACCAAGAAATAAAATTCGTTCGTTTAGCGTAATGGTTAAGACATTCGCCCTGCGATCTGGTGGTCAGCGGTTCAAGGCTCGGCCGAGGCGAGAAAATTTAAAGAGATGAAAGAGAAAAAGATTTAAATAGAAACAAATAAATAAAGAAAAAATATAATAATTTAATTTAAAAAAAAAATATTAATAAAAGAAGGTTTAAAAAAAAGTCAAAGCAAAAAATAATTTTTTTTTTCCCAGTCGCTGGTGACAGTTGATTTAACCGCGAGACAGTTATATCAACCATCAGGTAGTTATATCCTTATTGACTGTGTTTGTACTGTTGAATTGACCGCTACTACACATAAGCTAACAATTAACGGTGAACTCGGTTATTTTAACCTGCTTTTTCAGTTAATATAACTACCTTTTTCTCTCGGTGTACTAGGTTGGCCGAGTGAACATCGCTGAATTGAAGGTATCGATGCTTAACTTCGATGTATCGATATTTTTGTATTCCATGCTTATAGGTTTTTTTTGAAATCTTTTTTTTTTTTCTAAACTGTATAAAATTGCTATATTAAATATACGTAACAAAATGTTTGTTTTTTCTTTTTAAATAAAAAATTATTTTAAAAAATTTTTCAGTTTTATTCCTTTTTGTCGGGCTTAAGGTCATTCATTTCACTTTTTTTGTGAAAATGTAGAATTTTTGGCAATTAGAAAAAAACTTTTTCTGAATTGCCGAAATGTGGAAAGCTGATCGATCGCATCAGCTTTCCACATTTCGGCAATTCAGAAAAAGTTTTTTTCTAATTGCCAAAAATTCTACATTTTCACAAAAAAAAGTGAAATGAATGACCTTAAGCCCGACAAAAAGGAATAAAACTGAAATATGAATATAAAGAGGTCGACTAAATAATTACAACAAAATTTTTTTAATTAAATAAGTTTTTTTTTTTATTTGTAGGTTTTTGTCGTTTTTATTTTTTCAAAATCAATTGCTTATCTTCTAATAAAATATTTGTATAGTGCACCTTTCTAAAATACGGATTGAACATTTTAATTTTAAAAAAAATTTATTTCCCCCTCCAACGGATGGCTCTGGATCCGCCCCTGATTCTTAATGTGATCAAATTTGGCCATACCCGCAGTCATCGTGGCGCAGTGGATATGGTGCATGCCCAACAATCCGAAAGGTTCGAGTTCAATTCCGCACTAAGGCAACAATGTTTAGAATGGCTAATAGTCCAATTGCAATTCAGCAATGTTTGATGGTTTAACTGATGTCATGAAAAACCCTCACACGTGGCAATCAAATTAGGGTCCCCTTTCAACAGAGATTGGTATAATTGATGGATAATGAATGGTTAAAGCATTCGTTTTGTTAGCAGCACACGATGCCGTTAGAAGGTTTCAATAAATGGTTAAGCAAATCATCGTGGGAGCCATTTGAACAGCAATGAAACCAACTAACTAGGAAGCTATCAACATACAACAATGAAGCAACAATCAACATTCAACATTGTTTGGCACTTGTTCAACAATCAATCGATAATCGCCATCAGCAGACTTTGAACGTGCGATGCGGTTTGATTGAATGCCTTTGGTGGTTTCTTATGCTACAATCAAACGATCATTCACCGTTAATGGTGGAAGAGGATTTCGATGATTTAAGGCGATGTTGATATGCTAGTGCTGGTGCTGGACTTCTCCTCATGTGGTTTGTTATATTCACACGTTGAAGATATTCTTAAGTTTTTTTAATTGATTTTAATTGTTGATTAGGGGACAACTGTTCAATGTTGAACGCTGAAGTTCAATGAGTTTGATAAAAAAGAAGAATTTTTTTGTTTGATTTGATGAAATATTTTAAGGCAGTTTATGGCTCGAAAGGTTTAGGCTTATCTCTCTTTTATGTTAATTTCAAGGCGGAATTATCTTTCGTATCCATTGTGGATGATTTTCCTTCAAAATTTCATCTTTGTCGTTTTGTAAAGTTCTTGGCCAAACATGTTTCTTTTTCGGGTGAGCTCAACACGTTAACTGCAGAACTATACAAAATCATATTTTTTTCCAGAAAGGTGGAACACCAAAACGACCATCTGACTTTAAATTTACCTTATTTTCTGCACTTAAAACTGTCCGGATAGAACGGATAAATTAATTTGGGTGTAGTTATTTTATTCTAAATAAATTTTCTGGTTTATTTTGTGGCGAAATTGTTATTTTTACGTTTTGTTGTGAAGCAGAAAGTAGGACCACAGGCGGTAAGGCAAGTTGTTGAAAAAAGGGTACAAAATCTTAAAAAAAATCTTCAGGTAAATGGGATAAGTGAATAATTTTCGTTGTGTTTTCTTTAAAAAAGTTGGAGTTCTTTGAAGTCGTTTTTTGTTCGAAAACAAAAAAATATACTCAGGAGACTTTTCTCCAAATAATTTCATTACATTGGGGAATGAAAGGCATCAAAATCGAACAATTCTTTATTTAAATATGCTTTTATCCGGGCCTGATAATATCCACAGAATACGTTAAAAACAATCAAGATGGAAAATTCTCACTTTTAAACCATTAATAAGAGTCCCAATGATTAATGTCGAAGAAAAAAAACAAGTGAATTCTCAAAGGAACCGCCTTCACTGTTGGCGGCTCATCAATCGATTGACGTTGGGAAAGTTGTCACAGAGGCAGCCTTGTCAAGCCTTATCAAGGCGTAAAGTTTTTGCTCCAAGAAAATGCGCTTTTCCGGTTTAAATTATTCTAAGATCTCGCTGCTTCGTCCATCGTCTAGCTAAATCGCTATAATTTAAAAAGTTGCCATGCGTTCGAAACATGTTCATAAAATTGAAGAGAAGAAAATTGTTGATTGAAAAAATCGCCCAAAATGGTATAACAAGATCACTTCGTAGTCATCGAATTTTTTTTTTTATTTTGCTAGACGCATTTATTTTTCCATTAGAAAAGTGAAAAAGTGAAATGGGGAAAAATTGAGGTTAGCAGTGAGCAGTGATTGGAGAAAAAAGTAAATTAAAATTGCAGCAGTGACAGAAAATTGAGGCAGTCAAGTGCACAGAATGGTCAAGATTAATGCTTTTCTATCTAGAGTAGAGCCAATTTGGTCTAAGAAGGGAAAGTGGAAAGCAATAGTTTAAAAAATTGTATGACCACGGCTGGGTGCAACATAGTCTGCGAAACAAATGAGGTGACACAACATGTTTTTGGAAGGAAATTGGAAAAGGCAGTTTCAATCTTCGATTGAAAATTGGTGAAACGGAAGCAGTAATGACACTCAAAGATTCTTGGGGCAATACTTTTGAATGAAACTTTTCAATATTTAAAAATGACAGCCCTATCATAAGTTTATTGTGAGTAGATACAAAGTTGCTGGCTATATACATATGTATCTACATATTATAAACAAATCATTATGCATTTTCCTACTGTTATTTCCACGTTCATTAAACATGATCGATGGCAAAGGAAATATGGAATTGAAACCTCATATCAAATTGTCAAAACCAAAAACCGACCAAGGTATCATTAAACGTCACGCTTGACGCTTGAACTCACACAGTGAACAAAATAGCTCAATCCAAAAAGTGTCTTGGCATGGCAGTGGATTTTCTGTCCAGTTGGCCGATCGGCCGGTCTGTTGGTCAGTTGGTCTTACTGTAAATATATGGCCTATGTGTACCGGAAGCTAGTCAGTCGGACGTGTCGGAATTATCGCTTGCAATGAAGACAGTAGCGCCGGTGTATGCAGCATAGGTTTTCTAATTGTCGAAATCGCATGCGACTTTTTTTGTGCTTTGGCGTGTGCTGTGCGGTTTAATTGAAATTGTTTTCACTTTTGACACGTGAGGCTTTGTAGGTGAAAGTGCTTTGGAGTTTTCAAATATTTTTGAACAGCATGTTGTGGCTTTTGAAAAACGGTGATAGACAAGGAAATATTGTGACATTTCGATTTATGACCTTAAGCTCATAGTACACGATATGGAACATGCAATATAGATAATCTTTTATTTCATTTGGAATAATTGCTGCTTATTGGTCTTTCGGAGGAAAGTCTTTATTATATAATTCAGTTTCTCCCAGTGCAGCCAGCTTAGGGTATTTTACCACATTTTTCGGGGGTTAAACATTTTTAGGGTTTTTTTTAGGTGAAAATAATTACTGAATCCAATTTTTTTCATTCATACCACATAAAATTTTTTCGCTTGTCTTTCATCCAAAACTCGCTTGTTTCTTAAACAGCTTTCATATGTACCGATTTTTTTCGGGTTATTCGATACATGGAAATGCTGACTTTTATCGATGCTTTTCTCACATCCCTACTAACGCCAACACAACGAAAAACGGTACACGCATTTTTAGGGTATTTTAGTTTGAAACTGCCGGATTTTAGGGGTTTTTGAAATTAATTTAAGGGAAAAATTTTTTTGAGTTGGCATCACTGGTTTCTGCATGTCACGATCTAAGAGTCACAAATGAATGTAGCTATCTTGATGTCGTGTACAATATTTTTAAGTTTGTAATTCGGAGAAATGACTCCAGCGATAGTTTTCTTCTCATTACATAAGTCTGTGACATCTTTTTCTTGCGATTTTAAACGTCTCAGGCTATTCCGGGGTCCGCAAACCGCGACCATATTCTCCATTTCGTTTTGTCGATTGCATTATCCAAGTCCCATTTTATTGTGTTCATCCAAAACTGTTTCGGACGCCCCTTTCTTGCCAAACTGTCCCCATTTGCTCTCAGGACGTGTCCATACGAGCGTAGCCTTGCTTCCCATATTTTCCCTATAATTGGAGTTACTCCATTACGGCTACGAATGTCCACGTTTGGAACATGATCAAGACGATTCAACCCGGCCATCGTGCGGAGCATCTTTGTTTCCATTACTCACATAAGTACCTTAAAAATAAATTTTTTGTTGGTTTTATATTCATTGACCCTTTCCTCCTTCAACACTTAGATGCATAAGGGACAGATTTGTACCCAAAGCATTTATACCATTTATAAAAGAGGACAAATTTGTTTTTTTGTGTGTTGCAGGATTCAAGGCAATATGATTCGGGAAATTGAATTATCCATGTCAGTCAAGCATAACCATGTTCTAAAGATCCACTTGAAATCTGTTTTGTTCTGAGGAACGCCTACAATAATTCAACAAATGCAAACGTATCCAAGCAGTTACAATCAAATCCGCGGTTGATTAAAATTGGTTCCATATTGTTGCATGTGTTGAATATTTCCATGCATTCCTGTGCAATTGAAAACCAGGCATCATTGGTACATTAAAGCTTCTTCTCTTCACTTCACACATGCATGGAGACTCCGAAAATAATTCATTCAATCAATCATGCATGCATGTACGACCTGAGGGGGATCGTCGCAAATTTGGAACTGATGCAAAAATTATGTTCGTTTTTTTTTTTTTTTTGTTTTTGTTTTTGAAAAGCCACAAAAATTGGGAAGACTAAAAAATAAGTACATCACGTACGATTATGAAAACATGCGGATATGTAAAGATTTATTTTCTCACTTATTCTCCCCCCTCACAACACAGTTGCTTTCACAATTTTCTCACATCCACTTGATATAATTGCATGCGATTTTTTCATACAGTCAGAGTTCATAGCCACAGCAAATATTGAAAATTTTTGGGCTAATTTACGATTATGTCAGTCTCAATTATCGAATTTTAAGGAAATTACGTGCAAATCGATGAAAATTGTTGGAAAAAATTTGGTGTGGGTGAGGTGATGTATCCAGAGAAAAGACCCACGTATGAAGAGTTTCCTAAGTCAAGAGCGTACAGACTTTTTCGCTGAACACAAAAGGAAAAAACCAAAATCAATTACCCGGACACACACCCAAATTTGTAGTGCATTGACCATCGTTAAGCCTGAAATGGAACGAGGCAAATAAAGCGTTAAAGAAGGTTGTCAAAATAATTCGCAGTGAGGAATTACTCATTGCCACAAGTGAATTATTCCACGTACTCTGATTTTGAAATAATTTTTTTTTGCAGTTTTGCGAATTTTTCGTTTTTTTTTTTGCCTAAGAATGACAATTACGTTAAGTAATTCTGTTGGAACAGTTGTGCAAAGAATAATAAAAGAACTGCAAGTGATACCATCGAGTTTCAACAAAAAAAGGTTTAAGCAACATGTTGCTGGATAGTCATTTCAATGAGAGGGCTTTTCAAAATGAGTTTTCGTCCACTATAAAGACATTTGAAGTATTTTTGTATTCCAAAAATGTCGGAACTTGATTAAATGTTTTTTTGAGAGATAAAAAACGGCCACAGAATTGAGAAATAAATTCTTTCTTCTGCTCCTTTCTGGTTTAATGAACTTTCTTAGGTTATTGATCAACCCTAATGAATGAAAAATCGCTTTAAATTTCTTGTCTTTTCTGTTTTCTTTCATTCACAATATTACAAAAAATGTTATCCGAATGCCATTTATATTTAATTACAATCAAAACCATTTAAATTACGGAAGGAAATAACGCTTGACTGGACAAATATGAACTCTCACTTTGATGTCCGGCTACCGGGGCCCGATCGCACGTAATTTTGGTCACGGTTGAATAACAGTTCATATTTTTTTTTTTTTAATAATTTAACTTTGAAATATATAAAAGCGAAATGAAGTGATAAAAATGAACGAAAAATTCAATGAGCCGGTTATCATTTTCATTTTAAATTTCCCTCAACATCTCGATGCAATTTCCGCTTCGATTATGTTGCCTTATGTTGCCTTATGTTGCACGCAAGCGATGCATGCATAGAAACGTTTCCACTGTAGCAGATGAAGTAAAAATAAACCAAAAAAAGAAGTTGCTTTAAAAATACGAACGCTGAATTTTAACGAGTTGACAGCTGCATTTATTTTTTTAGATCATATCTTAGTAGAAATGAATTTGGGAAGGAGTTTTAATGATCTTTCCTGCATCAAAAATAAATACAAATCGAAGAGCGCGAGAATTTGACACACATTTTGCAGACGAAGTTAATTATTTCTTCAGAATTACTTCAAAAAAACTCAATTAATTTCCCGAAAATCCAAAAAATATCGTGTTGGCGTTGTGTGTTTCAGATTCATTTTGGCAAGCAACAGAGCAAAGCCCCTTCTGAGCAACATAAATATTCACGAATAACACAAATACCTACAAAAAAAAAAAAAAAAAAATTAAATAAATAAGAAGTAAATTAAAAAAGAAAATTGTAATCCAAGAAATAATAAAACTTTTGAAGCCTTCGCCGATAAAATGAATCTGCATCTTCAGAAAAAAAAAAAAAAAAAAAAAAAAAAAAAAAACTACAGTCAACCTTCGCAGTTGATGCAACCAAGAAACAACACGTGTTTCCCCATCACGTAGTGTCGAGTAGATAATTTACAGTTTCGCTTGAATGAGCCAATGAACTGATTGAGCTGCGATCCGTGTATGTTGAAGAACCTCAATCATCTTCCAAGAAGTATGCATCTTGCTGCTGATCTGCAGCCATAAGCCGGAGGAACATGTTTCGATACATGTTTATAGTGAAGAACTAATTGAAGTGGATTCTTAGGGTACCTTTGACGATTGAGTGATTGATTCGAGCGATCGATTTGAGTCTAAGAATGGGAGGAAGGGACTTGCCATCAAGAAGGGCTTGACGGCAAGACCATGTATCGATTCCAAGTAAAGAGAATATTAAAACCGATTTCGTTTCACTATTCCATTAATCAATTCTTCCATTTAAATACAACAGTATGACAATTATTCACGGTTTCAAAGGGTTAAATTTCAAAAACTAATCACTCAGTGAAAATGACGAGAGAAATGTAAACCACAAACATTTCACTTGCCTCACTCTCGCAAGTCACACAACTCCTCCGATGCCAATTCACCCAACGCTGTGAACACGTCAAATTAAATGGCAATGCCATCAATTTATTAATGACTTTTGATCTGCCGCAATGATTTAAGCTTCACATGCGTCGCACAAACTATGGGAAATACGATTATTCGATTCGGAAGATAAGACACAACATGTTGCTTGTTGCAGCGCCGAAGACTTTTACTTTTCTTTTCCCTAATCGACCGTGAACCTCATGAAGCCATGAAGATCGTTTGTGGAGAAAAAAGAATTTCGCGCAAAAATTCGCAACTTTTCGAGCTCATCAGGCATTCCTTGTTCATCGGTTGACTCCGCAATTGAAATTGTTGGCCTGAGAAGAAAGTCAATCCAATTTTGGCCTCTTTAAATATTTTTCCACTATTTGTTCATGTGCTTTTTCCTTTTAAATTTCATATTCATAAACCGTTTATAAACAATTTGGTGTTCATCCGTTTGTCAGATTTTGTAACCATATTTCTTTTTATTGCCTTGCTTGTCTTTTATGTCGCATGAAATAAAAAAAAATGTCGCACGTTGTCGGTGACTAAATTATCAGATTTGTCAATCAACTTTTTGCAGCTCCTCCTCACGTCTCGTCAAACTTAGTGGCTTAGCGAGACATTTCGGCACCCGGGTAATAATGGGGCCAAAATCGAGGAAATACTGGCCCCGCCCTTTATGTTTTGGCGACCGGGCGAATGTACCCTTCAACCCCCCTCACTACGCTTCTAGTCTCACTTACATTAATTTCATTCTTCTCACAATCGTATGCAGCAATTTAATTACTCTTCGTGAATCCTATCATTTGAAAGTTTCACAAAATTCTTCAAAATTTTAAAAAGCGTTCAGGTATCTGTTGACATAACCTTAAAGGCTCAATGTGCTGGATTTTAATGAAATTTTGGGAAGTTTTTTAAAGAGCTTCTTTTCAATCTTTAATTCTTTACTTTGATTAAAAACCAATAGTATTCTGCTAAGTTAAGTTAAGTTACGTTACGTTACGTTACGTTAAGTGAAGCAAAGCTAAGCTAAGTGAAGTTAAGTTAAATTAGGTTAAGTTAAATTAAGTTAAGTTAAAGTAAATTAAATTAAATTAAGTTAAGTTAAGTTAAGTTAAGTTAAGTTAAGTTAAGTTAAGTTAAGTTAAGTTAAGTTAAGTTAAGTTAAGTTAAGTTAAGTTAAGTTAAGTTAAGTTAAGTTAAGTTAAGTTAAGTTAAGTTAAGTTAAGTTAAGTTAAGTTAAGTTATGTTAAGTTAAGTTAAAGTTAATTAGTTAAGTTTAAGTTAAGTTAAGTTAAGTTAAGTTAAGTTAAGTTAAGTTGTAAGTTAAGTTAATTAAGTAAATTAAATTAAGTTAAGTTAATTAAGTTAATTAAGTTAGTTTTAAGTTAAGTTAAGTTAAGTTAAGTTAAGTTAAGTTAATAATAGTTAAGTTAATTAATGAGTTTCAAGTTAAGTTAAGTTAAGTTAAGTTAAGTTAAGTTAGTTAAGCTAAGTGAGTCAAGTGAAATTAAAGTCTAACTGCTTAATTAAGTTATAGTTAACATTAAGTTATGTTAAGTTAAGTTCATTCAAGAATTAATGAGCTTTTAAGTCAAGTTAATTTACTAATAGCTGCTCCCATAAATATTGAATACGACTGACCGAATCAACTGATTCATTAGATTAACTAAAGTTGAGATTCGTCAAGACTAAGTGAGCCATCACAGCTGAAACACTAAATCTGTTTCGTAACTCTTTATTAATTATTTTTGTAACTATTTAATTGACTTTAAAATGGACTTCAATAACCACCCCAAAAACTATGTTTACATAAGCACTTTTCTCGAGTGACGTGCCATTTGTCTAATGGGGAGTCACTTGCTAGGCACGTACAAAGAAAAAAGCTGACTGCTTAAACTAAGTACATACATATATCTAAACATCGAAATTAATAAAAAAAAAAACCGAAAATTTGCACTAGCGACACAAATTTTTGATTACCAACAAAACCAGCTGACTTTGAGAAACTTGCGTAAGCGGTTTTTGCCATTTTATTAATATTTTTTTTTCTTATTAATATGCTCTCAATTTTCGTGACACGCATTAAATTGAAGTGCGAAAATATCTCTCATGAGATAAATGATGAATTTTGCCAACTTTTCAAGTTTTTCAAGAAATCCTCATGACTTGATTTAATTCAATCGATATCGTCTTGTAAATGATCCTGCAAGAAAACTGGGTTAACCGAACTCTTTCGCCTTTTTAAGGAACAATTTTACACATGGGAATATTTCCTTAGGCTACAGTGGATCCTGCAACTACTTATATATATATAAAAAAAAACGCATCGAATTTTCTCGCATGCAAAGTTTTTCCGTTAGTTGTTTTTAAAAATTACTGGAAGAGGCTGCACGGTTTTCAAATTTTCGAACCATTTTCCATTTTG
The DNA here is from genome assembly GCA_020466095.1 of Chlorops oryzae. Classification (NCBI taxonomy): domain Eukaryota; kingdom Metazoa; phylum Arthropoda; class Insecta; order Diptera; family Chloropidae; genus Chlorops; species Chlorops oryzae. The sequence goes on along the minus strand of CM035809.1, from coordinate 8,628,130 downwards.
ATTAATTAACCCTAATACGTTATCCATTTCTTAACAAACAAAATATTTTTTCCAATTTCATTTTCAATATATTTTCGAGTCCCCTTTTTGAAGTGAAAGTCTTTTAATTTGCCAGAAAATGAGCACAGTGAACTTCAGAAAATCGAACTGAAACGTTGCATTGAAGCCCAAAACAAGCATTTTTGCATAGACAGCGCATTAGTGATTGCTTAATAACAATAATTTTATAAAACTATTAATGATTAGGTAGAAAAAAAAAATAGAAAACAAAAATTGCTACAAAATTATTGGAAAACAAAAATAGCGCACGACTTCAGCAAATTCAAGGTTCAAGCGCGACTTGAGGTAATAACATAATAATTTAATATACATACATACGTACATACTTCCATAAATCTAATAAGCGTGAAAATGATCAAACGGAAAAATAATATGAATATATATGCCGCTTGTGGGTGTGTTCATTAAGATTTAATGAAATGAAACCAATTTACAGAATTGTTTTTTTTGCCTACTTAGCAATAAAATTAAAAATATATAGCATGCGAGAAAAATGGGAACGCAAATTTAATATTGCAGTTGAGATAAGCGGTCACCTGTGATATAATTGAAGGACTTTTATGCCATTTTTTGAGGATATCAATAGTTTCGGGGATATTTTGGAGAAAAAATCAATAAAGAGAACATGAGCTTGAGGGAGTTTTAGGGTGACTCCACGAGGAATTTTTGCTTAAACCATTTAGCAACATTTGTGAGAAGATGTTTATAGGCATTAAAAAAGTACAATCTTCAAACTTTCAGTCAATGAGTTTTCGACATTTTCTATATTTTCCCCAATTCCCTAGCTGTCACGTCCACTTTTTCAATTTTGAAAAATGACTTAAGGTCCGTAAGTTCTGACAGTAGACCATAGCACGGGAGGTACAATTACTCAATATCTTCCTCATAGATAATACCAAATTTTTTTTTAAGATTGCTTAACTGCTTCATTAAGAAGACTAATAAGAGACTTAAAAACATGCACTCAAAAAAGTTTCTCAAGAACTTTACATTGTTGAGAGAATTTTATTGAAAAAATTGTTGCAACAAAAATTAATTTTCAATTTCTGTGGTCATGCGAAGAATTTTTTTTGTTGTTTTAAGAACTTCCATTTTTTTTTTTTTTTTTTGAACAATATTAATTAGTTGGGAACGATTAAGCCAACAAAATTGTTGGGACAAAGTATAAAATTGTTGGCATTACATTTTATTTTTTTGAGTGTACGAACGAATGGATGCAATTACAGTGCACTCTCTCTTAAGTGGACACATACCGGACTGGAAAATATGTCCGCTTAACAGAGATGTCTGCTTAAAAGAAAACTATTTGAGAAGCATTAATACTACAGATTTCCCAAGAAGTCTCCGTTTAAGAGGGGTGTTCGCTTAAGAGGAATGTCCGCAAATAGAGTGTACACTGCATGTGACATTAAGGGTATCACAAAGGACTGTTAAAAAGTTGAAGTCAGATAATCGGAAATTGCTGACTTTTTAAAAACTTTTAAACTTTTTTTGTATTTTGCACAACTTTATTAAGCATTTCAAAATTTCCGATTTTCGATTTCGCTACATAAATTCCCAAATGACGCTTTGTAAGATTACATAGTATGGAAAGAGAGTATGTTGTGTCTAAAAGTATATTGCATGCGAGAATTAAATTGTCTCGCACGTAGTTGTTAATGAATACGCTTTCAAACTGGCCTTTTTTACTTACGTAAATGAACCTGATTTTTTTGAATATTATATAAATAGCTTTGATTGATGATACAAAAAATTAGGCACGTAGAGTAATGCAGGACACGTTTCGAGATGTCATAAAAGTTATATCAGCTGTCATTTACATATGCCTTCTTATGACAATCGCATTTTTTCCTTTTATCTCATTTTTCTCGGCCCTCTTAATATAAAAAGCATAAAATTTTTGATTGATTTTCATTATCTGCAACACTTTGATCGACCGACTCCGCTTTTTTGCAAGTGAAAGTGGTGCAGCGAGTTTTCGAGTTACAACTTCTTTTTTTTTTGCTGATGTAACGACACTCAAATTGGGCGCAGGTACAGTGAAAACTCTCATATGGATGAAACCCAGATTGTTAAGTAATGAATATTTAACTATAAATTAGTAAATTAAATAAATTTTTTTTGGGTAAACTACTCATCAATGAATCGGGGCAATTTAAAACAAGTAAGGGTGTTATAGTTAGGCGAGCCTGACAATAAAATACCTGACACAGACTCACATGTTCAACTAATTTTTAATATCAAGAGGTGTTTAAGGCCATAAGACGAAATCGCCCCCTTGCCACGCCCACTTTTAATTTTTTTTGGAATCCTTATCAGAGGCTTAAATATACGCTCAAATTTTATGTTTCATGGAAATATTTCGAAAAAGTTCGATTTTGGAGCAGTTTTGGGATTTTTGTGACAGACCCGAGTACTGGAGGTACCCTTAATAATGGACCGACCAAGAAAATTTTTTGGATGGATGTTTATGGCTACAAAGGAAGCATAAGTGCCAAATTTCGTTCAAGCCCCATTTGAATTTCGGGTGTAGTGGACAATTTTTGAAAACGCCCCTCTGCCACGCCCACTTTTTAAATTTTTGGAAATTGTACAACGTGGTTTTAAACATGTTGAAATATCAAATTCATCAAAATATCTTGAAAAACTCCGATTTTAGGGCAGTTTTTGTGACTTTCATAACAGACCCTAGTACTGGAGGTACCCCTAAAATTAAAAATTTTCAAAACTTCACCGCGATTATTTTTGAATTATTTTTAATAAGTCCAATATATTCCCGAATATTCCCGAAAATTGACCTTTTGACTTTTAATCCGAAATTAATTAAAATAAATAAAAATTAATCACAAGATACCTTAGTCAGAATAATTTCGATTATATTTTTAATAATTAATTTTTTAAATTAACTATACTTTTTTCATAAGCCATTAAAATTACAAAAACCAAAATTAATCAAGAATAATTAGAAACTATCTAAATTTCAACGGGATACTTTTTGATTATTTTTTAATTATTTTTTAAATCAATCCAAAATCATATCTATCAATCATTATTAAATTAAATCAAAAATATTGAAGAAAATTAAATTAACTAAATCAAACCTAATTCAAGTTGTCCTAAATTTAATCGGAATAATTTTGAATTTATTTCTTAATTGATTAAAATTTTTTATTTTTATAAACAAAATTGAAATTCATCAAAATAAATCAAAAATAAATTAGTGAAACTTTTCTAAATATAAATGGAATTATTTTTTCATTTAATTGTAAATTATTTTCTAATTAATCGGAAATAATTTTATATCTATGTTTTTAATTTTAAAAAATTAATTAATTAATTAAAATGAATTTAAATAACTAAAAATAATTTAAGATTTTAGGACTTCAATGGGATTAGTTTTTGATTAATTTTTTAATTTATCTGAAATAATCCCAATTACAGTTTGATTATTCGAAGCACTTACGACTAATAATGCGTTGTTATTTACGTCACAGATTAAACAGGGCTGCTATTTATAACCACAGAAATTTGATCTAAAAATTGAATGTGTTAGTGGCTTTGATTGGAGTCAGAGTTTAAGATTGTCCTCCCAGAAGGTGCTTTCACTGTATTAAAGATTGTGAAAAATCGAAAAACCGAAAAATTTTTCCCATACATTTTAAATAATTTTCTCCAAAAAGGAGGCTTAATTAAGACTGCACGACTGCGAAGAAGCTTCGAATTGACACCAAAAACAGCGTAATTGGCTCTTATTTATTTCATATTTTCATTTGAAATCGAAATTTCGATATGCGTTGGTATGAGAGCGAAGATAAAATGAACGCTTAACGATCAAACGATCGAGTGAAAGGCGATAATACTTTTAATTTAAAGTAATGAAGCGAAAATAAAGTTTCAATTTTCATTGCAATCGCGTATGGAAAAGAAAGTCTCGTTTGCTTAATTGATTATTTTTGTTATTTACGAAAAAATAAAATATATAAAAAAAAATTGTAGAAAAATGATCCACTCTGGCGTTTTGTCTGAATGGAATCAATAATTTAAACCGCCGAGGTCCGACAACGCCCTAAAGCGATAAACGAAACTTCAGTTTAGGCATTCGGCAGCCAAAATTCGTGATTTGAAGTCATAACAAGAAAACCAAACAACAACAAAAGAAGCTCATTAAAAAAAAAAAAAAGAAATAATAAAAACGCTTGCTTTGATTGATGAACAAATCGATATTGCAGAGCGCATACGCGTCTTCTGTGCGCGCATGCGCAACCATTTACATCGTTGGTCTGAAAGCAATACTCGTAGGCTCAGCTGTTTGACTAGTTTGACAGGTTGTTTTAGAGTGAATCATTTGATTTTTTCTAATCTAAACGAGTCTGACACCGCGTGCGAGACTCTGTTATTCTCTGCAAAGCCAAATTGCCAGACATTGAGGCAACTCGTCGGCTTGGCTTGCGAAAAGTTGCTAGTCTTCGGTGTGAATCAAATGAAAAGATAACAATTAATTGTTTGTTACATAGTCATAGATCACTTCCTCAATCTTTTAACTGTTTTAAAAAAATTTTAATGATTCTGAAATTTCAAATTCGATGCTAGTTTTATGGTTGGTTAGCGGAATTTATTGAGCGGTCTCACCACTATGAGATCAATCGATTGGCTTCACTCGTTGGACGTAGAGTCAAAGACATACTATAAGCCTGTGTTTTAGAATACCTTCCGGCTTCCAAAATTATTGGGTGCAGATGACTTCCAAAGTGGACTAAAATATTTTTCTCAATTTGGGGGTAAAAAAAAAGACGCACTAAGGAAAATTGAAGTCGTACCTTTTTGGCTGATTTTAAATTATTTCAACGTAAAACTATTTGGTTTCAAAATAAAATAATTGATATCTGAAAATCGAAGTGTTTAAGGTGAACATTTTGTGAAGAAGTCAGCGAGCCAATAAAGTAAGAAAAACATTTAAAGCCCTGTTCTAAAAACATAATTTCTAGCTTCATCAAATTTGAAAGCTTTGTCATTGTTGGCACCTCAGCTTTTTCACTTTTTTACAGTCATTACTCAATAAATATTTCACTGACTCTGTACCACTTTAGTGTGTTCATTTTTCTTCAACGATTGCGCCATCACGACCACAATTGTCAGCTCAATCATGTTAACTCCGCTTTTCCAAAAACCGCGAACAATCAAAGGCAATGGGCCAGTGGAACCAATCGAAAATCTGTAAAACCGATTACGTAGGCTTAAATAGACAAAATAGCTGTCCGAAAACTCCTACTCTCAACCTGTCTTTTTTCAATTTTTCTTAATTTTTCTTCAAATCCAAATTTCAATTGACAGCCCTTTGAAGTGATTGAATTAGAAAACTGGAGCAATCATAATCAAGGCACGCATGCGCACGCCGACATTTCTACAAAAGAAATTGAAACATTTGTCGCTCGAGAGTGTTGCGGCTTTTCGAGCGTTCCCTTTTGTTCCCACTCGAAAACTCAGCGCTTTTGAAATGATAATAAACGATTTTCCCCTCTTTTTATGAGTCATTGAGCACAAGAGTTCACACGCTCCAGTTTGAAATATTTTGAAAACACGTGCTCGCTTGTGTGCCAAAACCGCACGACACTGTTCAGTCATAGTAGTCTGAAAGCTTAAGAAAGACTCAGACTCAGGATCAAAGCTCAATCGAGATCTTTGGATATGTCACATAAATCTCGATTTGACTCGGAATGGCACACAGCGCAACGTGCGAGTGACGCAAGCGAATTCGATGTGGTCATGAAATGATCGATTTGCTTACGATAAATTGAGGAATTTAAACTCAACAATGATATTTAGTGTATTTCACACTCCTTTTGTGATGTGATTCGAGAAAATATCTATTTAAAAATCACTTTTATTAAAAAAACAAACCAAAATTGAATAAAAATCGAACATTCCGAGTGAATTTTTTTATATGAAAAACAAATAGACACCCAAAAGATTCAAAATACTTGCACCTCCAAACGTACGGTTTTCTCCCATGAGACTTTTCTTTCTAATTTGATATAATTTTTATTTCAAAAAATAAGATAGAAATCGACCATTTCGAGTGAGTTTCTTGTATCAAACATAAATGACACTCACAAGATTCAAAAGACTTGCACTACGTAGGAATTTCTCCCATGAGAGAATTTTATAGCTTAATATAGGAAAATGAGAATTCGATGACATCATTAACGATTTTTTTTTTTTTTTTTTTTTATACCTTTTCCGAAGGAAAGGGTATATTAAGTTTGGCACGGTGTATGTAACATACCAAAGGAGTCGCGGTAGATATAGACATATATATATATTCTTGATCAGGGTGACAAGAGGAATCGATCTAGCCATGTCTGTCTGTCTGTCTGTCTGTCTGTCTGTCTGTCTGTCTGTCTGTCTGTCTGTCTGTCTGTCTGTCTATCTGTCTGTCTGTCGGTCACACTTTAGTTTTTCGTAATTTACTCCTAAGCCATGAAAGATATCATATTGAAATTTGGCATGGACTTCAACCAGGTAAATGTCCGAAAAACTGCATACAAATTTTTTTCGTAGTCCCTTCTTGGGTCGTAAGAAGTGGTTCAGAAGTTTCAAAAATCACGATTTTTAACGTTTTTCCTGGATAACTTTTTTACTATACATCCCAGCTTATTGAAATTTGGTGTGTGTATAGCTATTATGTAGACTTAAGCTTTCGCTGAAAAAAAATTGCGACATCGCTATAACTATGGTCATCATCCTACACAATAGAAAAAAACACTCTTTCTCTTATTCTCATATCTGAATACAAAAATTATTTTTTTTCTTCTTCTGATTGTGTATTTTGCCGCCAAATAAAGTCGTCCATTATGGATAAATTTTGACCATGACCACATTTCGCGAAATTCGCAAAAATTGATTTTCACTATTTTGAATTGAGTATTTCGCAGTTAAACAAAATGTCCTCTAAGGGTTAAAATTTGATCAAGACCACCATCCGCGAAATTCGCGAAAATTTGATTTTCACTATTTTGAATTGAGTATTTCGCAGTTAAACAAAATGTCCTCTAAGGGTTAAAATTTGATCAAGACCACCATCCGCGAAATTCGCGAAAACCTGATTTTCACTATTTTGAATTGAGTATTTCACAGCTAAACAAAATGTCCTCTAAGGGTTGAAATTTGATCAAGACCACCATCCGCGAAATTCGCGAAAATTTGATTTTCACTATTTTGAAGTGAGTATTTCGCAGCTAAACTAAATTTCCTCTAAGGGTTAAAATGTGATCAAGACCACCATCCGCGAAATTCGCGAAAATTTGATTTTCACTATTTTGAATTGAGTATTTCGCAGCTAAACTAAATTTCCTCTAAGGGTTAAAATGTGATCAAGACCACCATCCGCGAAATTCGCGAAAATTTGATTTTCACTATTTTGAATTGAGTATTTCGCAGTTAAACAAAATGTCCTCTAAGGGTTAAAATTTGATCAAGACCACCATCCGCGAAATTCGCGAAAACCTGATTTTCACTATTTTGAATTGAGTATTTCACAGCTAAACAAAATGTCCTCTAAGGGTTGAAATTTGATCAAGACCACCATCCGCGAAATTCGCGAAAATTTGATTTTCACTATTTTGAAGTGAGTATTTCGCAGCTAAACTAAATTTCCTCTAAGGGTTAAAATGTGATCAAGACCACCATCCGCGAAATTCGCGAAAATTTGATTTTCACTATTTTGAATTGAGTATTTCGCAGTTAAACAAAATGTCCTCTAAGGGTTAAAATTTGATCAAGACCACCATCCGCGAAATTCGCGAAAACCTGATTTTCACTATTTTGAATTGAGTATTTCACAGCTAAACAAAATGTCCTCTAAGGGTTGAAATTTGATCAAGACCACCATCCGCGAAATTCGCGAAAATTTGATTTTCACTATTTTGAATTGAGTATTTCGCAGTAAACAAAATGTCCTCTAACGGTTAAAATTTGACCATGACCACACATTCGCGAAATTTTTTTTTGCTTAATAATAATCTCGAGTTTTAGAACCTAAATCGAAGTACAGATAAGGTATAAATAGATATCCAAGCTAGAACAACGAAAACGGCAGGAATTTTCGTTAAGGTAATGTTTTAACATATTTTAGGCTGAGGAAAAGGTATGTGTGCAATCGGCTTTGCCGATGTAAACTTCTTTACTTGTTTTTTTTTTTTTTTTTGAAAATGGAATGAAAACGAGGAAGGATAGTTCTGAAGCCATTTGAGCAAAATTGTAGTGTTTCGAGCATGCTTTTTATTTTCAGTGCCTTTTTTACATAATTCCAACTTACAAGATATTTTGTTTTTTCATGTTATTATAATTGTTTTATTATTTAAATATTTTCTTTATCAAAAGATCCTTCATTCTTCTCATAAAAGACTTCTTTTGTCACCATACCGCTAACAGTGAAATATATAAAGAACATGACTGAATGAAAGAGTTTTTTTTATCCCATGATATAATGCCTTTTGATATTTATTATCGACGTTCGTTGTGCTGAATGCTAAAGGCAAGGTTGTTTTTTACTTCGATTATTTCGATAAGCATTGAATTTATTTCTACTTTACTAATTTATTTGGTTTAATGACCATAATTTGAGATTATTCTTTTGATCAAAACATTGGCGGCAGCGAAGTTTTTATTATTTTGATTGGATAGTTAAGTATATGTATAACTCCTTGGGGTCAAATTTAAGAAAACTCAACCTTAAAAAATATGGATTTAAGTTTTGAAATCAGTAAGCTATTAAAATTAATTTGATAGTTCTTCATAATTGCATCACTAATGGAGCTAATGATATTTTGCAACCAAATATAAAATATCTATCATTCAACTCACGATTTTCAAAATCAAGTTTACGAAACAAATTTTTTTATGAGAGCTCAAAATGTGAACTATGAAGGCCAAAAGTTTGCAAAAATTCAAATAAAAATATGCGTCAATTAATTTCTTTAAATAGAAATTGCGAATTTCCTGCAACAAGGTGACAAAAATGATTTGAATTTCAATTGTTGAAGACTTCGAAATGTGAGTTTTTTCTTCGAAAACAGTTGAAAATTTACACCATTATTATCTTCAAAAAATTTAACATTGAACTAGCGAAACAAATTTCTTTTTAAATCCCTTTAACTTTTCCGACCCATTTTTCATTTCATTGTGTTTAACTTATCAAACAAGTCCCACTGGAAGCCAAATCATGCTTCAAATGATTGATGAATGCCTCAAAAAATGATTTCCAACAAAATTTTTTCAATTGTTGATGCCTGAAATTGACACTAATGAGCAAACGAAGTGCAACGTTTTAATTTTTGGACGACTTCTTCATATTTAAATGATATTCTTCTTTTTGAGTTCAACCAAATTCTAGGGTGTGAACGCTGTTTAATGGCTGAAGCGGTTCGTGCTTTTATTTCTGAGTAGTCAATATTATTTCTCTATTGCCCGTTTTGTCTTTTGGTGTCATTGGCCTAACCTCTTTGATATTTGGTAAGAAGAAAAATGAAGAGTTCAAAGTTTTGGATCAGTAAAGGCACTCGTTCTCTTAGGGCCGTTTTCTCTCTTTTTTTTATCTGTAAGTTAAATTTTTTTGCTGATAATTTCATACAGATTTGATTTATAAGTTTAACGGCCGTTTTCTCATCCTACTTTAAGGGGGTCTTCACATTGAAAACCCGTTTTTTGGACCCTTTTTAAAAAAATTCTTATTTGAAAACGCAAAGACTTCAAAGTTGGTGGTGAAAAAAAAGGTGCCGTCACGGCGGCCACGATTCCGGGTCTCCGGAGCATCCGAAATGGAAAAAAAACGGGGTTATAATCAGTATAGATGTAATTCTTGGGTGAAACTCAAGCTTAATTTTGTGATTTTTTTTGACAAAATGGCGGCCATTCAAAAAAAATTTCAATTTCGAGCTTTTTATACCTTTTCCGAAGGAAAGGGTATATTAAGTTTGGCACGGTGTATGTAACATACCAAAGGAGTCGCGGTAGATATAGACATATATATATATTCTTGATCAGGGTGACAAGAGGAATCGATCTAGCCATGTCTGTCTGTCTGTCTGTCTGTCTGTCTGTCTGTCTGTCTGTCTGTCTGTCTGTCTGTCTGTCTGTCTGTCTGTCTGTCGGTCACACTTTAGTTTTTCGTAATTTACTCCTAAGCCATGAAAGATATCATATTGAAATTTGGCATGGACTTCAACCAGGTAAATGTCCGAAAAACTGCATACAAATTTTTTTCGTAGTCCCTTCTTGGGTCGTGGGAAGTGGTTCAGAAGTTTCAAAAATCACGATTTTTAACGTTTTTCCTGGATAACTTTTTTACTATACATCCCAGCTTATTGAAATTTGGTGTGTGTATAGCTATTATGTAGACTTAAGCTTTCGCTGAAAAAAAATCGCGACATCGCTATAACTATGGTCATCATCCTACACAATAGAAAAAAACACTCTTTCTCTTATTCTCATATCTGAATACAAAAATTATTTTTTTTCTTCTTCTGATTGTGTATTTTGCCGCCAAATAAAGTCGTCCATTATGGATAAATTTTGACCATGACCACATTTCGCGAAATTCGCAAAAATTGATTTTCACTATTTTGAATTGAGTATTTCGCAGTTAAAAAAATGTCCTCTAAGGGTTAAAATTTGATCAAGACCCCATCCGCGAAATTCGCGAAAATTTGATTTTCACTATTTTGAATTGAGTATTTCGCAGTTAAACAAAATGTCCTCTAAGGGTTAAAAATTTGATCAAGACCACCATCCGCGAAATTCGCGAAAAACCTGATTTTCACTATTTTGAAGTGAGTATTTCGCAGCTAAACAAAATGTCCTCTAAGGGTTGAAATTTGATCAAGACCACCATCCGCGAAATTCGCGAAAATTTGATTTTCACTATTTTGAAGTGAGTATTTCGCAGCTAAACTAAATTTCCTCTAAGGGTTTAAAATGTGATCAAGACCACCATCCGCGAAATTCGCGAAAATTTGATTTTCACTATTTTGAATTGAGTATTTCGCAGCTAAACTAAATTTCCTCTAAGGGTTTAAAATGTGATCAAGACCACCATCCGCGAAATTCGCGAAAATTTGATTTTCACTATTTTGAATTGAGTATTTCGCAGTTAAACAAAATGTCCTCTAAGGGTTAAAATTTGATCAAGACCACCATCCGCGAAATTCGCGAAAATTCTGATTTTCACTATTTTGAATTGAGTATTTCCAGCTAAACTAAATTTCCTCTAAGGGTTGAAATTTGATCAAGACCACCATCCGCGAAATTCGCGAAAATTTGATTTTCACTATTTTGAAGTGAGTATTTCGCAGCTAAACATAAATTTCCTCTAAGGGTTAAAATGTTGATCAAGACCACCATCCGCGAAATTCGCGAAAATTTGATTTTTCACTATTTTGAATTGAGTATTTCGCAGTTAAAACAAAATGTCCTCTAAGGGTTAAAATTTGATCAAGACCACCATCCGCGAAATTCGCGAAAACCTGATTTTCACTATTTTGAATTGAGTATTTCACAGCTAAACAAAATGTCCTCTAAGGGTTGAAATTTGATCAAGACCACCATCCGCGAAATTCGCGAAAATTTGATTTTCACTATTTTGAAGTGAGTATTTCGCAGCTAAACTAAATTTCCTCTAAGGGTTAAAATGTGATCAAGACCACCATCCGCGAAATTCGCGAAAATTTGATTTTCACTATTTTGAATTGAGTATTTCGCAGCTAAACTAAATTTCCTCTAAGGGTTAAAATGTGATCAAGACCACCATCCGCGAAATTCGCGAAAATTTGATTTTCACTATTTTGAATTGAGTATTTCGCAGCTAAACTAAATTTCCTCTAAGGGTTAAAATGTGATCAAGACCACCATCCGCGAAATTCGCGAAAATTTGATTTTCACTATTTTGAAGTGAGTATTTCGCAGCTAAACTAAATTTCCTCTAAGGGTTAAAAATGTGATCAAGACCACCATCCGCGAAATTCGCGAAAATTTGATTTTCACTATTTTGAATTGAGTATTTCGCAGCTAAACTAAATTTCCTCTAAGGGTTAAAATGTGATCAAGACCACCATCCGCGAAATTCGCGAAAATTTGATTTTCACTATTTTAAATTGAGTATTTCGCAGTTAAACAAAATGTCCTCTAAGGGTTTAAAATTTGATCAAGACCACCATCCGCGAAATTCGCGAAAACCTGATTTTCACTATTTTGAATTGAGTATTTCACAGCTAAACAAAATGTCCTCTAAGGGTTGAAATTTGATCAAGACCACCATCCGCGAAATTCGCGAAAAATTTGATTTTCACTATTTTGAAGTGAGTATTTCGCAGCTAAACTAAATTTCCTCTAAGGGTTAAAATGTGATCAAGACCACCATCCGCGAAATTCGCGAAAATTTGATTTTCACTATTTTGAATTGAGTATTTCGCAGCTAAACTAAATTTCCTCTAAGGGTTAAAATGTGATCAAGACCACCATCCGCGAAATTCGCGAAAATTTGATTTTCACTATTTTGAATTGAGTATTTCGCAGTTAAACAAAATGTCCTCTAAGGGTTAAAATTTGATCAAGACCACCATCCGCGAAATTCGCGAAAACCTGATTTTCACTATTTTGAATTGAGTATTTCACAGCTAAACAAAATGTCCTCTAAGGGTTGAAATTTGATCAAGACCACCATCCGCGAAATTCGCGAAAATTTGATTTTCACTATTTTGAAGTGAGTATTTCGCAGCTAAACTAAATTTCCTCTAAGGGTTAAAATGTGATCAAGACCACCATCCGCGAAATTCGCGAAAATTTGATTTTCACTATTTTGAATTGAGTATTTCGCAGTTAAACAAAATGTCCTCTAAGGGTTAAAATTTGATCAAGACCACCATCCGCGAAATTCGCGAAAACCTGATTTTCACTATTTTGAATTGAGTATTTCACAGCTAAACAAAATGTCCTCTAAGGGTTGAAATTTGATCAAGACCACCATCCGCGAAATTCGCGAAAATTTGATTTTCACTATTTTGAATTGAGTATTTCGCAGTTAAACAAAATGTCCTCTAACGGTTAAAATTTGACCATGACCACCATTCGCGAAATTTTTTTGCTTAATAATAATCTCGAGTTTTAGAACCTAAATCGAAGTACAGATAAGGTATAAATAGATATCCAAGCTAGAACAACGAAAACGGCAGGAATTTTCGTTAAGGTAATGTTTTAACATATTTTAGGCTGAGGAAAAGGTATGTGTGCAATCGGCTTTGCCGATGTAAACTTCTTTACTTGTTTTTTTTGTAGTTTAGTGTAAAAAAAAATAGTAAAAAATTTTTTAAAATTATGGTCGAGCTTCACCCGAGAATGGTGACAATTCTGCGTCGATTTCACTTTGTTTCATGAAAATCGGTTCAGTTGAACTGGAGATATCATGGCCGCCAGTTCAAAAAACGTGGTTTCGAGATAAACGCGTTTAAAGTTTGAAGCAACGCAAAAATTACTCGTTTTAGCGCAGATCTTGCTCGACAAAGAAGGCTATATCCTCTAAACTATTTCGAATTTCAAAAAATCCTTTTAGGGGCATATTCACAACTACCCAAGCTATAAATAAATGCAAAAAAAAAGTTGCCAATTTCTTTGACTTATTAATTAAATTTGTATGAAATTATCATCAGGATAATTTAACTTACAGATAAAAAAGATGAGAAAACGGCCCTAAGAAAATGAAATTTAACTGGCAGATAGAGCTTCAAAGTAGGATAAGAAAAGAGTCCTTAGTATAATAAAATAAATTAAAAATAAATATAAATTTTTTGTAGTATTTTTTCTGCTCACCTTCAAGTCTTGATGTCCATGAGGCATATCCATTTTTAAGTATATCGCATTGGGTGGTAGCATTTTAAGTATTTTTTTCCCCTTAATATTTCACCAATTTTTCACTGTTCTTTCTGAGTTTTATTTTTATTCTATTTTTAGTTTATTTATTTTTTTTATTTTTTTTTAACAATTTAATTTTCTTCCACTTAAAGTGCATTTCTTTCGTATGCAAAAACGTTTAATGAATGCGCGAAAATCGTCAATCAGCACAAATGACCGTTACTTTACTGTTGTCCATTCAAGTAGACTACACAAAGCAATGAAGCAAAATTGTGGAGAAAATAAAAGACTACTAAGTAAACGCTTTTTCTTTGACCCAGTTCTGTCTTTAGAACAGCAACAATTTTTGCAATACAACAGGAGGGGGTTTCCCCCATAGACTTCGCATGCGTTTTGTCGGCTTCTCTTTCGACTCATTTGACCAGCAGAAACAAGGTTTAAAGACACATTTTCAACTTCAAAATATTTTCACAAAATGCACATTCGTCACTTGCCGTGTTGATTCAAGGAGAGCCCCGATGAAGTGAATAAACATTTTTCCCATTCAAAGCGAACTTTTAACGCTTTTCGTCGCGAAATGCGAACGTCGACATAATTCGAGTCGACTCGAGTAATTCGCAATGAATAGTATTACGTTATGGATGAATGAAATTGGGAGTGTGTCTCATTTCGATTTTGTAAGAGGGTGGCGCCCTCCAACGCACTCGATTGTGTCTAAGTCATAGTAAAGCCACAAATCGCAATAGAGCCATGTAATTACCTTAATCCAAATGAGATGTTCATTTGGAAGCATTTTTCTATTTAAATCAAAGCGATAGATTTCAGATTAAGACGTTCATTTGGTAGACAGTGAAGCCACTCAATAGATTAGACTTTTCCGTTTAGGGTCTGATATTTATCAAGAGGACAGAGAGTGCGAAAAAGAAATTATAGTTCGGCCTAATAAGATTAAGCCTTTCGTCCTTTATCAAGTTTTAAATTTTGATCATAAAAATTGAAAATTTTGCATCCAAATTTTTTGAATAAAACCCTTAGCCTTTTAAACCATAAGGGACAAAGAACCCTGATAACTTTAACGCTTTTCTTATATTTTGGCTTTTCATACATTTCACACGATAATGCGTCTGTGTAAATGAGCAAATTCAATCACCATGAAAATAATAGATCATGCTCTGTTTTCGCGTACACGTTAAAAATGATTGACAATACAGAAAATATTTTATTTCTGAAAATATATTTTGCCAAACTCAATGCTTTATCCATGACCAATAAACAAATGTCAAAAGAAACATGAAAAGGCATTTTGATAGAGTCCATAGTTTATTGCTAGTTTAAGCTTCAAACATTTTTTTTTCAGTGCATATGACTCGAAAAAGCACACATAACTAAGTAGATGTGGAAAATTAAAAAACTTGCGCAGGCGGTCATGTTGGACAGCACTGCAGAAAATCTTTAAGATTATGTGGGATAAAAGTTCCCTCTCTTATGCTATGAAGGGTTAAAATATCCCTCCTTCAGTTTTGAAAAAATAAGAGCAAATCAAATTCATAATTCCTCGATTTAATTCGATGAAGCATTTGTCTTTGGAATATTCTCATAATTTTCACGGTCAAGATTTCTGCATGACTGATCTTGCGGCATTGCCACGCTTTAATGGACAAATGTTTGACATTTCAGAGAGCTTTAATGGCAATAAAATTTATGAATGCCTCGGCTTTTATGGTTATTGAGATCATTCGAGATCGTCGTTTTCAGTTTTATATGGGTGTATATTTATTGATGGCATCACCGTAATTGGGTTCAACTATGGATGCCACTAATTTATTTCATTTCCATGTTTTTCTTAATAAATAGTTTTTTTTTTAGAAATTTGAATAAATAATTATAATTAATTCATGTGTACACGCGTTTAGCAAACAAAGCTTCTATCAACAATTCAGATTCGAATCGTTTTCAAATTCCATGTAATTTGAGCATTCAGCATTTCAGCGGCATTTCTCACGCTTAATCATCCGAAATCTCAGTTTTCCATTTCCATTTAAAAAAAATAACAATTGAAAGTGCAAATTATGAGCAAGAAGCGAATTGAGTGAAAATCTGACAACGTCGAGAGTCCGAATAATCACCGAAGTGCGAAGTTGTGTGGGCGTTAATTGCTCATTTACAGTCAATTTTGAGCTCGCAGGGAACGTGATTCTTTTTGCATGGAAAGTACCCAAAGTGATGAGAGAGATTCTCTTGGTTCTAAGACAATAAATAAAGAAAATATGCGGAAGTAAGGTAGCAATTATAATGAAACAATTATATTAACTAGAATGATGAGTCCGATCATTAAGAGCAGAAAAAAATGAGCTGTTGTCCATAAGCTTGAGCTTCCAACTCGATTGAAAACCGAGACTTCAAGAAGCAGCCTAAAGTGGCTTCATAGCGTCTACAATATGTTGAGAAAAATACAAACAATCATTCATTTATGACATGCAATGATGAAGGGTTAAAACACAAGACTCTCCAGCTTTGGAGAGTGTTTTAAGGCATCAGATTTGGTCACAAACTTGCTGTCCACAGTCCAAAAGATTAACCCAAACTGTTGCGTGGAGACTTCAAATCAAATGTAATGAGGTAATCAGCCCGACATGATAAGCCCTTCAATTCATATTTCCTTCCAAGTATTTCAATTAAAGATTCATCTTTTTACTCCTATAAGTGTCCCTTCAAGGAAAATATTCCATGTCCCAACACTCACAAAGCGCATATCGAATAACAATTCCGGTTTTCCTTTTTCTCCTCAGTGCAACAATTGTCCCTTCGAGATGTCTTATCTATGTATACATGTACTGTCTTTCCAAAATTACCTTTCGGGCTATCATAAAAAACCTGATGGCTCGTAAAACTGGGAAGGTACTTGTAGAACCCTTGAGTCATCGCTTTATTGAAACAGGAAAGCATTAATCCTGCCAGCTGCAACGTGTTGCACATGCGCAGTATTGCCGAAACTTCATAATGAAGTTATTTACATCAATGATGATGAATTATTTCTGCGTTGACATTCACGATGGAAGGAAAAAGGAAACCACAAACGAAAATGCTCGCAATGAGTGAGGAGCGACTTTAAAATTGAGTGAAAAGGACTCTTCGAACATTCGAAATTCAAGGCTTACAAATCGATCGTAAATCAATTTCAAAGAAGTTTATTTTTAAATCACAAAGAAACGCTCACAATTTATTCAAGCAATTTTATTTTGTTTTTTGTTCTTTCAACTTCAAAACTCTTTTTTGCACTGCATTCGAGTAAAATATCTACGAAAAAACCATAAAATTCTGAAACTTGTTTTTGTTGAAAGACTCAAGTTTCAAAGGCTTTTGTGGTTTTGAATAATCGATCTTGTTTTAATTTTTTTTTTTTTTTTTGCTTTTTGCTTTTTGCTCTTACACTTTTTTGTTTATTTGGAAGAATCACAAAATTCCGGTAGTGATGAGTTATCAAGTTTCGACACTTTTTTGAAGCTGTTTTCCACTGGTTTCATGTTTGATTTTATAATCGAAAGTATTTGATTATTTTCTTTAACAAAATAAAGTTTAACTTTATTTTTTGCTCCGTTGCATCAGACAAATTTTGGGGGTTCCAAGAATTAAACGAAGTAAAAAAAAAGGTTAAAATATTTTTAAAGATGTGAGGAATTGTGAAGAGAAGTTAGGCCGTCTTTTGGGAACTAGAGGGTTAACTGGTTCTTGAACAAAAATTATTTCAATTTTATGCGTATTCTCTCCGAAAGACGCATGCGCACCTGAACAAAACTCAATTTCAACTGGAACAGAATTTCATCTGCCGCAACGCACCTGTTGTTTTGACTAGTGTTGCAACGGATAGTGTTGCAACGGATATCCGGCTGGCTGCTAGCCCGACCATCAAGATTTAAAATTGATCATACAATAGCTTATAGTATTCTACTGTTAAAGCCCTTATATGTGTGTATATTATATAACCATATTGAAGGCATTGTAAAAATACGAACTTAATCCGCCATTTTGTTTACCAAATATCCGATCAATCTGTTCAAAAGGAAATCGGATGTCAATGACATACTAAAGACTAGTGTTGCAACGGATAGTGTATCCGGCCGAATGCCGGATACCGGATAATCTGCTGGTTGCCAAGCCGGATAACCGGATATCCGGCTGCCGGATAGTTAATTTTTTTTATTATATATTTTTCGGTTTTAAAGCCATATTGAACGGCGTAGCAATGATCCGGAGCATTGCCATTTGGTGTAAAAAATTTTCAACTTTATTTTTTGACACAGCACAATTTTTAGTAATGATTGTTTCGAGTGGTTGCACTGAACAGCAAAAAAATATTTCTAAAAATGAAAATTTACTGAAAAAATATTAACGGAATTGCATCGTTTTTCCTGCAATCGCTCCAACTTCTAATCTGCATCCTAGTACAAATACAATATAGCAAATGTTTAGTGTGAGGTATCCGGCGGCCGGACGTAGCTGGTATCCGATATCCGGCCGGATACTTAATTTAATGCCGTATAGGCCGCATACTGTATAGTGGCCGGATATCCGTCGCAACTCTAGTTTCGACTACAACCTGGCTGTTGCGATCGAACATGTTCGAACGGGTTTGTTTGCGATTTACTTGAGCGGAATCGAGCCTCAGCGAACATTTTTGAATGGATTTGTGTATTGATGTTATGTTAACTGTATGTTCGATTGGTTAACATTAATTTTATTTTATGTTACTTAACATTAACATTAACAAAAATTGAATATGAATATTTTTAACAGACAGGTTTTAATTGGCACCCCACATAGACCATGAAGTATGAAAAGTCTGCTCTGAAAAGAGTGAACTAATTTAAGCAAGCGCTGTTCATATTGCCGAGGTTCTTCACACTATCGAGTCTCAATGTTAATGCCCAGCTTAAGCAAATGTTAACAGATATTCAAGTTTAAAAAGTCTCTATTTAATTGTGTATACATGTGGGCTAATATATATTCTTGATTAGGATCGAAAACTGAATCGATTTTGACATAGCCGTCCGTCTGTCCTTCCGTCGGATCTCCTTCCAAACGGCTGGACCAATCAATTCGCCCATAGGCACGCCCACAAACATTAATTTTGTGTAACTTCCGTACGGAGAGGCAAAATATATGCATCAATATTGTCAGAACGCTGGGTAGGTATATGAAAGTCGGGCAGACTGACAGCTTTCTGTTTAATTTGCTTTATTTCGTTCAAAGATATACAAAATTTTACATCGAGCTTCACAAAAAAATTGTTTTTTTTTTGTCAAAAAGGTCATCTTTTTGGAACAAATTCAATGGGGACGTTTATTTATTTAATCCTTCTTATAATGTTTGAAAAGAAAGCTATAATCCGAAAGTAGTCTGTTGCATAAGCTACATTGACTGAAGCTTATGCAACAGAACTTCACTCTATCCGGGGCTCAAACCATTCAGACTCGACTGCATAAAAAATTATCAGCCTCATCAGGAGAATCGTTTTAGCTCTGTCTGTCTGTCTGTCTGTCTGCATGCATCCCTTTATTTGGCTGTCTGTCACTATATAGTAGTATAGCGATTAGTAAGATGAAGTTCAAAATTACACCAGATCGGATAATTTTTAGGGTCACTTATAAAAATAGTGCTTTGGAACCAAAGTCTTTGGAGACATTTTAATCAAATTTCAAATATCTCAAGACTCTTTGAAGTAATTTCGCAATTGGAAAGATTTCAAAGCAGAGCTTATTGAAACACGCTCTACAAACAGAGATTCCTTCCAAAATGGACTTATCATATCAATTTTTTAAAGTCATATTTATATGGCTATAAAAGGAAAACTATCACAAAATTTTAAATAAAATCCTTCGCTCTAAGTCACTGAAACCCAATCAAAAATTGCAAATCGTAGTGGCACTGAACCTGACTACATTAAATATTATCAGCTTGAAAAAAGAACAATATAAAAACGCTCCAATATTTGTTTTGAACTGTATTTAACTTCTCACAAGATAGATTAATAACTATCAAAACTGTCTGTCATGGGAACCACCCTGAGACAGAGAATCAATATTGATTGGCTTAGTTTTCTGATATTTCATGCGATTTCATTCATTACTTTATTTTTTTTCACTTTCTTTAAGCGTGCTATCATATTTCAAATAAAATTTGTTGAATGAACAATTCAGTGACTTGAACGTTTTCAACCGATTTGTTATACATTTTAGGGGCGTATCAGAAATAATAATGATTATGATAATTAGCAACATTGATGATGACCTGCTGAAAACATAAAATCTAAAAATTTTTCAATTTAAAAGTTCCATATGAGAAAAATTAGCGTAAAAAAGTGCGAAAAAGATTGAAAACACCATCACCTTATGGTCTTTGGGGAGCTTGTGGAATTAACGTCAAAACTTTCACCGAAGATACGAGCTTAGAATTAACATAATGATAGAAATGTTTACCTTTCGAATAGCTTAAGAAATTGATCACAATAAAACGGTTAACTTTCGCTTGTTCTTCTTCGCTGATTAAGATCAATTTTATCTTTTTACCACCTCAGCGTATTTCTCAATTTCGGTCTTCACACCAAATTCTTCAATCTGTAAAAAAAAGTAGAAAGTCTGCAAAACATTACTCTGTGCTCAGTTAGGATTCTGAGTTTTAGAGGAATCTTATATAAATCCATGATACAAGAAAACAAGATAGCGCCACTTCAGTACCGCTATTTTGAGGCTCTCTTTGAGAGCCGAAAATTGAGTTTGTGACGTCACTGAGCGATAATTTGTTGTTGTTTCCCATGCTATTCAAAAAAGTAAAAAGCCGGTTTAACATGGGAAACAACAACAACGAATCGCGATTTTGAGTTTGTGACGTTTCCTCTCTCAAGTGGCGCTATCTTGTTTTCTTGTATCATGTATAAATCTTAATTCGGAGTTAGAATCCTCATAATCACCCAGCGGAAAATTATCTCCTGCATGACAAAGTCACCAGTGATGTCATCGATGACATATAGGTGACATTGTCATGCATGACATCTTGGAGGACATGTCATCGTGGAGGGATGCTGTTCATGTGCTTGCCTCTCATTGGCTACTGAAATTTAAATAAGGTTTTAGCGTCAGTTCAGCGTTAGCATGAAGTGGCGTAGATGATGAGTGCTCGACTCAGAATCCGAAGATCTGCGGGTTCGATCCCTGGCTGAAGCGAACAAAAATTATTAAAAATTGATTGTTAAAAATTTTCGAAATATTCAAAGAGAGGGCAAAGAAGAGAGTTTTCAACTGGTTTTTCTACAAATTGTGACATTTAGAGAGAAAAGAGCAATGTGCTGCTATCAAGTGCTTTTTTCGCCATCGCATCCCCTAGCATGACCAGTGACATTTTCTAATCTTCCAGTCACCGCTGAAGTCCCTGTCAGCTCCTGAGTAAATGTCATACAAAGTGTCACCGGAAATAGCATGCATTCCGGCTCCGAAGTCACTAGGACATCACCGGTGATGTCAGGGTGACATTTCCCGCTGGGGAAGGGCAGTGCCGGCCACCACTACATTTACTAATTGCGTTTGTATGCGTGCACATTACACAGCGAGAAACCGTTGTGGATGTTTTTATACAAAATTGAATAAATTTTTCTTAGAGCCGAAAAATATTGTTCTTAAGAACTGGGTATGTCCCTGGATCGATATGTCGCAAAAACTCGACGCCTCGTTCAAAAGGTAGAGATGGGTTATTTTGGAGCTTTTTCAGCTCATCTTGAGAGCAGAGAATTATTGTACAAATTAATGATGTGCTGAATTTATATATATATTATATAATAAAATAATTGAATGTTAAGAACAACAATGAAAAAATTCCTGAAGTATAAAAAATTCATTTTCTTCGAAGTGTATTAAGGCTGAAAAAATGTACGTTCTCATCTAGCTTCATCCGGCGCAGCTCCGTCTCGCTTGACGTTTTCCACTCAACTGAACGAATTTTTGGCTCTTAGCCTTTATTGACCTTTGAGCAATAGATCGCGAGATATTTGCGAAAAACTGATTTTCGTGACCTTTTGACCTCTATCTATAACTTTTTTAGCCGGCACGATATGTATGTTAGATAATGTTGATATGAAATTTAAGTATCTTTATTAATTTTTCCTCGGTAACATATGTTATTTATTTAAGGGCGAGTTCATAATTAATCAATTAGTATCCATACTCAAAACATTCAAATCATTTGGGGGAGAAATTAATATCTTTAGTTGCAAAAAAGAACAAAAAAAAAAAGAGAAAAAAAACGTTATACCTAATTTCAGGTAATCCTGTCAGAGCGAATAAAGCGTTTAATTTGGCAAGCTTTTTCCCTGAATCCTCTGAGAATTTACTCTGGTACACTAGGCATACCGGCTTTCACATTCAAATCTGGAGCATCCTCAACCTTGAAGGGCCTTGGTACACCCTCCTGCGACTCACGTTTTGGCGTTGAGAAGTTAAAGCTCGAGAAACTGACACTTATCTTGCCCGCATTGCGTACAGCGATGGCGGTGCGCATTGAAGCCACTGGCGTGGACACACGTACACTTGGCTGAACGGAAGTACCTCCACAAATAGAGGTTCCAACGATACCGTTTTTTATTGTCTCAATATTCTCTGGCGCCTGCTTCAATTGATTATTCTAAAAGAAGAAAAATTTTAAGGACTCCTCAAATACATATTTCCGATTATAATCAGAAAGAGCATATTTGAACTTGCCGAAACCAAATCGCGACAGGATCTTAACTCGAATTGCTTGACGCGCTCACGCATGGCCGTCTCCCTGCGTACTTCCTTGTCGATTTCGGCACGACGTTTATTCTCGAAGCGTTCGGCTGCTTGCTTGTCTCGCTCCTTGTTGCGCTCAACGATTTGATCAGCAATTTCCAAACGTTTCTGCATCAGTTCCTCCTTGGAAAACTTCAAAAAAGGCTCTGGCCATATTCCCTTCTGCTTCTTGACCAACACGATGCGGGCTTCATTCTTAAAGATTCGACAAAAACTGGAAATCTCATCGATTTCCTGTGCAAGATGTCGCTCGAAGAATATCGGCGGATTATTGAACTTAATGTAGGTGGGCAACAGAACGATGTCCGGCTTGCGCGTAATCAAGCGATTCAGCTCGATTATGATTTTTACTTCCTCGTCCGTTTGCGTAATTTGCACCATTATCAAATGCCGACGTCCACTCAAATTGAAAGGAATTAAATTGAAATTGAATTTTTTTCCTTCGGAAATTTCGTTGAATATTAAAGCACAAAATAATCTAATTCATTCGAATTATGAACTTCGCTCTCAGCCTGCTAAGTGCCCGGAATAAGTGAAGCTATAAACCTGCTCCATTGATACCTGCTCTTCCAATCAATGCGATTCGAATTTGATTTGTTTGGCTTCGATAAATGTAAACAGCCGGCGCTTTGGTATTGTGTCTAAAGGACCTATGTACGTACCTTATCGACCAAACAAATTCCGCTCTGCTTGTTGCACGTGGCCAAGTTGATGAATTATGTACATACACCGAGAGAAAAAGGTAGTTATATTAACTGAAAAAGCAGGTTAAAATAACCGAGTTCACCGTTAATTGTTAACTTATGTACAGTAGCGGTCAACTCAACAGTACAAACATAGTCAATAAGAATATAACTACCTGATGGTTGATATAACTGTCTCGCGGTTAAATCAACTGTCACCAGCGAGTGGGAAAAAAAAATTTACTTTTTGCTTTGACTTTTTTTAATCTTATTTTATTAATATTTTTTTTTATTAAATTATTATATTTTTTCTTTATTTATTTGTTTCTATTTAAATCTTTTTCTCTTTCATCTCTTTAAATTTTCTCGGCTCGGCCGAGTCTTGAACCGCTGACCTCCACTTCGCTGGGCGAACGTCTTAACCATTACGCTAAACGAACGAATTTAATTTGTTGGTCAAAATGCTCACTTGAGTTTATGGTTGCTCAAGTTTTGGGGAACGTGCTTAAGGAATTGTTTCACTCCCAAAATTTTTTTGCTTGAAAATGAACCGTTAAAAAAATTTTAATAAAATAAAACCTTAAAAATGTAGGAGAAAACCATGATACAAGAAAACAAGATAGCGCCACTATATAGTACCGCTATTTTGAGGCTCTCTTTGAGAGCCGAAAATTGAGTTTGTGACGTCACTGAGCGAGAAATTGTTGTTGTTTCCCATGCTATTCAAAAAAGTAAAAAGCCGGTTTAACATGGGAAACAACAACAACGAATCGCGATTTTGAGTTTGTGACGTTTCCTCTCTCAAGGGGCGCTATCTTGTTTTCTTGTATCATGGAGAAAATTTTTGTCTTCCAAAACAACTACACTCTGAACAAAAAAAAACTGTAATTTAAAAAAATATTCAGAAAAATTCCCGCCGCCAGCAGGGATGGAACCCCGAAGCTCACGAATCACAGTTCGAGTCACAGTTTAAAGCACTAAGCTATCGAAACCTCCGGAGACGGTTAATCAGAATGCGAACTTATACGTCTAAGTGAACGAAAACGAATTTGAACATAAAAATTAACTGTTTTTCAACTGTTCATTTGACTGCCTTTTTCAGTGCATTTAACGCGGAATACAGTTTATTTGACCACTCTTACTTTAACTGTTCTAAGTAGTTGATTAAACTGTTGTTATTTCTCTCGGTGTACATCGTTCTCATGGATGAGAATGCCTTTCCCATGCAATCGGTTAAATCCGTTAACTAGATTTCAAATTCTCAAAATCTGCATAATCAGTCTCGTTGGAAGAGTAGAAGAAAAAAATGTAGAGAACGATCCTAGAGGCCAATCATATCGTATGATATCAGCGGTTCTTAACTGCTCCCACCTAAAGCATCTGAATTGAAGCAACCGAGTCATTCCTTGACTTTCACGCAAAAAACAAAAAAAACTCACTTCATGCGACGCAATAACGCCAAAGAATACGAGAAAAGTTTGCGAGTCCCCTTTTTTCGCAACCATTCCTTTTGTGACATGATTGAACTCAATGATTGATTGAATTAGTCATTTGAATATTCGTGTTTTATGATTTCCGAAGAGCTCGAAACAATAAAAAAAAAACATCAACAACATTAAACAAGTATTGGTTTTATTGTCAGACGAACCTGACAAGACAATACCCGATACAGTTTGTGTATGTATGTATATACAGGGTGTCCCGAAAACTTTTGTAAAAAATTAAACCATCGATAGGTCGAGTCAAGAGAAGCATTTTTTATTTTCAGCCAAAACTTTCTTAGTGGTACCGTTTACGATCTATAGCACTTCAAAAAAAGTTTATTTTTGTATGACTCAGAAAGGGGAAATCATAAATGTTTATCCCCAAAAGCGTGGGAACGAAATTTTTAGCAGTTGAATCGCGTGTCAAATGCAGCTGAAAACGCATGCAGCTCCCTGCTAAAAACTTGAGTGGACTTGTTCTCATGTCGCAAATTATTTACATTTTTTCATGTTTTTTAATTTCTCTTGAAATTCCGAAGCCTTAAATGATCAAATTGCACCTAACTTTTTTTTTTTTGTTTTTTGGGTATATTCATAGAGGTTTTTTCGAAACTGTGCAGGTTTATAAAAAATTTTAAGTCTTAAGAAAAAAACAGGAAAGGCTTCTGGCTATTAAGGATTGAAAAACTCCCATCGAAATTCTCATATCCCTTCTACTGCATGGAAGAAACCACTCACATAATGGCCCATCTTCCTGTCATGCCAACATTTGCAACGCCCTCTCTTATCGTAGGACTGCAATGTGAACGCACCAATTACGCCCGTAAATCGCCTAAGGTGCCCTATTCGAGAAGCTGAAGAAGTCAAAGCATAAAAATTCATTCATAAGAATTTGCGTTCTCATGACTCACGATCTGTTTGTGTGTGTGCTTCACTAAGAGAGCAAAGACCGCTTGCAGACAACATTACAAAGGCAGACATAATCTTCGAGACAAATACATAACCCCACAATGGCGATGACAACATTTTAAACCTTTTCTATGATCGTGTCTTAACCCATTTCATCCCAAATATGAAAAAAATTAAAAATTTTTGATCGAATTGTTTTATTTTTAAGGATTGGGTAAGGTTGATGACTGGTTGTGATGTTGAAAGCATTATAAAAACAAAAGCTTAAATTCCGGAAACTTTTTGATCAACCCAAAAATTGTAAAATTAGTTGTTTTTTCCTTAGCACTTTAAGTCTCCTCAACTTCATATCAAAAGAACAAATACATACTTATAAAAAGTAGTTTTTTCGCCTTCTCTAATGCTCAAATTGATAAACTCCCGTAAAAATCAGAATTTTTTCTTAAAAATAATACTGTAACACCTTTTTGGAGGTCATAGAATGTGCACAAAGATTTGACTGCATTTTCTGAATGCACTCAATGAGTATAGCAACGCCTCATACTTACATAGTTTAGTCAAATTGGCTCAAGATTTCTAGTTTTTGTTTTTTAATCGGTCTCAAAAAGTGGGGCCGAGAGTTAAGTTGCGTGCTTAATTATGGCTATATCTCGTAACCCGTTCAAGAATTTATTTTCCTATCTATGACAAAGTTTTAGCTCTAGGGTCATTTTAAATAGTTGTAGTACTATTCGACTTGAAAAAACTCCATCCAACAGCTAAATATTTCAAAAATCTGAAGACTTTTACGATTTTTCAACGTTTTCAACGTTTATGGACTATAGCTCGCAAGCAAAAAAATTAAAAAAAAATTTTTTTGATCTTAGTATAACAAAATTATAACTTAACAGCTTCTTCAAATACACAAACGATATCTAACCGCTCCTTAATACCATTTCGCCACTTAAAAGCTGAACTACTTTTCTACGAAAAATCAGACAAAAAAGTTTTTTGAAAAAACACACCCTTTGAGCATACACGAAATTGTTCACCTAATGCAAAATGGTTCTCAAACGGGAAAATAATTTCTAATCAGTGTTGCACTGTTCTTATAATAGTTTTGTTTTGAAAATAGAACAGTAGGAGGTAATGGGTTAAGCGGATAAAGGCATTACGTGCGCATATTTTTCTTCCCTTTGAGACGAGTGGATTTTGTTTAAAGATTTCTATATTTCATGATTTGGAGCTTATCGTCATTTTTCTTCCTTCTTTGGCTTTGTTCAGGAGCGTAGGCAGGGTTAGATTTTTGGGCTCAAGAATTATGGACCACGTGAAATTAGCCAACAAAACTTTTGTAGCTGCTGAGACCTTTTTTTTGGTGCGCTCTTGGTTATGTCGTTAGCAAATTAATAGGCACATAGAACAGAAAATGTTACTCTACTAAATGAAATAGACCATTTAACGACAAAAAAAAAAGAAAGAAACGTGGAAAACCCTTTGTCAAACATGTAAGTGAAATGAATGAGAAATTCTCATGTATTTACAGAATATTACCTTCGATTAGTCTGCGCTAGACGAACATACGAAGAAAATACGTTCATTCTTTCCATTTCTAAACAATCGAATGAATGGTGTTGCCGAAACATGTTCCTAACGTCTCACCGGGCACTTATCAACTCTTTTCGATGTCATGCAATTAAGCCAGCCGTCATTATCAATGTCTCGTGCTGGTTATGCTACCAAAGAGAAGATTTTCCGACCATTTGGTCGTCTAGAGTGCTCGTTAAGAACACCAACGAAGCTGCTGGTAGAAAAGTGTTTAAGTGAATAATTTCTGTTCCCTTTATTTTACACCAGAACATTGCGCACTTATTGGAAACGTAGCTTTTAGACTTCCTTTGATTCGTGAAACATCGAATGCTTTTAGTCAAATTAAAAGAAAACTTTATTTGACACATGAACGATGGCACACAAACCAAATACCTTTTCTTATCTTGACATTACGCTTTCAATTATCTAAAAAAAAATTTTTTTATTTACTTCAAGTTGAAGTCTAGACCAACAGTTGAATTCGCAGGAAATTTATTGATTTTAGCCAATAAGGAAGAAGAAATGAAGTCGCAAAAGGATTTCAGTTCACTTCCTCGATTGATTGAAATTGCCTTTGGACATGTCGTATACATTGTATATTCAAACTTTTGTCATTAGGGTAATTATAAGTAAGTTGGCGGTTCTCCAATGTAATGATTCTCCATTGCACTATGGGCCAAAAAACTGTTTTTTTTTTTGGAAATAAGTCGAAAAAAAAAACCAGGTAGACTACTGAAACTTTTTCCATATACTTCTATAAGTTAAATAAAAATTTTTTTTGAGAAAATTCTATAATTTCCGCCAACTGCCACGCCCCCATCCCATTCAAACTGAAGCTAATTTTGCTTATAACTTGAGCAGTTTTGCACTCAGAGCAACGGAAGTTATAAATCAACTGATTCACAGCTGATCGTAACCTCCAACTGCAACAAGCAGTTTCACTTTGACAGAATGTCAAATGGACAGGGTTTATGCCACATAAAAAAAAGAAGTGCTTTTTGAAATTTTCCGAGTATCCCCTTTTTATGCGTTAACTTTTTTTCGCCATCTTTGTCATAAAAAAAAATTGATTTATTGCCAAAAAAATCGGTCTTCTGGCCCATAGTGCATTGGAATGATTCTCCATTGTAATCAAATTCTCCATTGTAATCAAATTCTCCATTGTAATGAAATTCTCCATTGCAAAGTGTCGTCATGAAGAATTTCAAAAGAAGTACTATAAAAAAGGGAATCCTTCTATCAGAACTCCACAGTTTTTATCGGGCATCCTTTTACTCTGGCATAAATTCAGTTTTTCCGTGCAATGAAGGGGAAATTTTTTTTCAGTTTTCTTTGCTGCGTGGTTTTATTTTGTGTTCAAGGGGGAGAGAGTTTTAACTGGGGACTTTCATCTTTATGTTCCGGAAGTTCCGATGCTGATTCAAAATACCGCAAATATGATGTGTAAATTTCAAATAAAGACACTTCACGTCTACGTGGATAGGCAAATCAAATTTGGTACTCCTTCTTACATCCTTAAGGAGTTAAGTGCTTGTGGAGTGTCCTATATTAGCATGAGGTAAATATGAAATTTACCACACAAGGGAATTAAAGAAGATTTGAATGGGATTATAGTAGAGTCTCGATTATCCGAACCTCGATTTTTAATGTCCGATTATTCGAACTTCGATTGGTTGATTTCGATTATCCGGATATTCGAATATCTCGGTGTCCGAACATCCGATTATCCTGGTATCCGGATATCATATTATCCGGCTATCCGATTATCCGGTATATGATTATCCGTATACATCTAATTATCTGGATATATGATTATTCGCACATTCGATTATCCGGAGATATGATTATCCGAGTATCTGATTATGGAAATTTTTAACTATCCGAATATCCGATTATCCGGCTATCTGATTATCCGTATATCTCACTATCTGGAAATATGATTATTCGCACACTCGATTATCCGGAGATATGATTATCCGGTATCTGATTATGGGAATTTTCAACTATCCGGATATTCGATTATCCGGCTATACGATAATCTGGATATTCGTTTATCCGGATATACTTTTATCCATATCGCACATGTACTTCAAGAGTGTCACAACTCAAAATTTTTAATTTTTCAAAAAACCCAATTTAAGCGATGCAGTCTAGGTGCATATGTACGGCGAAAAGACTGAAATAACTGTATTTAGCTCTGATTTTCAAAAAAAAAAAAAAAAAAAAAAAAAACCCAACTATGAGTGGGCGATAAGGTAGACAGGTGACCTGTGAACACATTTCTTGCATTAACCCGATTGACAAATTTTGAGTTGTGACACTCTTGAAGTACATGTGCGATATATGCCATTACGCGACTATTTTTTCACTGCTTTAATTACCGAATTAATGAGAAAGTGTTGTACAAACAAATGAGTATATATTCATTTATTTATTGTCCGATATCGTATTGTCCGGGTCGCCTGACTTTAACATCCTTACTATTACTGATATTGCGCTATGTCTAAAGCGCTTTTTATAAGAAAAAATTAATTTCAATTAAATTATTGTTTGGTCTGACTTTGAAATCGATTATCCTGATTTTTGTTTATCCGGATTTTCGATTACATGGAATACGCCTCTCTTAAGTTGATTCGGTTAATCGGGACTCTACTGTATGTAGGTAACTCATTTTTTTTCATACAGCTTAAATTTAATCCCATTGGAAATCGTATTTCTACTTTTCCACCTTTTACAAACAGAGGACACAACTCATCACTGTTACCAGCTGTACAGGATGATGGGATACGTATGTATCTGTTGATGGTACTCAAAAAAGCTTCGCAGTTCATTGAAATATCGCTTGTCCGTAAGCAGTCGGCCCAAAAGCATTTGTCACACGTCCTGATCGTTATCGAAGATAGTTCAGACATTACGGATGCATTACTACGTGAGACATTCCATAAATTCTGGTTAAAATGGTATTTCAATGTAGTCATTATGTTCTGGAGATATGGTGTACTACAAGTCTATCGTTTCAATCCATTCGCTGATAATATACTCATCAAAGTCAATATCAAAGGACAATTGCCCCAATTCAAGGAACTCTACCCGAGGGATATTCCCAATATGGAGAGGAAACAATTTCGTACTTGTCTTTATAATGATAATCTGAGAGCTATTTTCCATACGGATGGTACCATTACCGGTAGCGATGGCCTTATGATGAGATTCATTATGAAAAGGCTGAATGCATCGAATCTCGTGCATCGAGTTACCACCTATGGCTATGAGAATAAAACCGCCGACCTTTGCTTTTATGAAGTTGCCAAGGCACAGGACGATGTTTCATTCAATTCACGTTTTCTTTCGTTGGAGAATTTTGGGAAAAATGTCGAATCTACAATTGTACACAATCGTGATGATTTATGTATACTTGTGCCAAAAGCAAAGATCGCCTCGAAGTTTTGGAATCTATTTCGTTCATATAAAATTACTGTCTGGTTTTGTATATTTTTATCCGTATTATTTGCCTACGGATTTCTTCATTTGACTTTGATCAAGAAATCTCGATTTCGTCAAGATTTAATATTGCAACTCTATGCTGGATCGCTCACCTTACCGTATACACATGTTCCGGAAAGAATTTCGATACGGATTTTTCTATTCTGTTGGCTTCTGTACAGTATGCTGATCTGTGGTGCCTTTCGCGGGACGCTCACGAGCAGTGTGGTCTTTTCAACATATATGCCCGATATTGATACGTTACAGGATTTTGCCCGTTCCGATTTGAAATTGGCTCTAGTTCCACGTCATGTGAAACATTTGAATCGATTTCTGAACATGAGCAATCGTAACGAAGAATTGATCAAGCGGAAAATTATTGTATTACCTGATACACAGTTTCTCGAATCCATCGAATCGAATAATCTTTCCTACGCTTATTTACTCAAGTACAATTTTGCTAAATATAAAGAATCCCTGCGACGTCATATGGATAAGGGGCGACCGTTGTATCATGTTATGGACACATGTTTGGTACCGTTTCATGCTGTCTACATTACGCCCTACGGGTTCGCCCTATATCGGGGCAATCAATTCTTTGGTACGCCGATCGCGGGAGCATGGTTTCACAATCTATTGGGACCGGATTATGAAGGCGGCACTCAGGAAATCAACAAAATATAGCATGTTCAAGGACCGGATGGACAGTGATCCGGTTGTTTTGAAATTACCACATTTTCAAACTGCTTTTTGCCTATTGATGATGGGACTCTCACTGGCTGGAGTCGTCTTTGTATTGGAAATTTGTCGACACATTCGATTGAGAGCTAGAAGCAAGGATATGCGAGAGGAAGTGATTATGTCGAAGATATGTGTTTTGGGAAAAAACATACAGAGAAAGCAAAGAATTGTGTTAAAGAAAGATGGCTAAAGGATTCAGAAGGATCGATGTTGGAGTTTGATCGATAGATGCTTAATCGATGAAATGTTATTCTTGTGATGTCAATCTGGCCACCAATAGCGCAGCCATTCACGTAAATATTGAACAAATACAAACAGAAATAACCAAATAAAATAAAAAGCGCAGTGTTTTGAAACTGGTTCCATATGTTGTGACGTGTTGAATATGTTCACTAATTCCAAAGCTATTGAAAACCACTCATTTTTGAAGGATAAAATGAAGTGTTTGTAGTAAAAAAAAGTGGCCCTTGGTAAATAGGATGGGCGTTATTTGAAAAATGTATCGATAAATTGACACAATCATTTTACGATATCGACAGAAAAACTTTTTTTGTTGGCAAGGAACGCCGGGACACAACAATTTCCTTTACTTCACAAGCCAACATAATGTTAAAATGTTTTATTTGAAAATAGTATATAAAGTTGAACAGGATTTTAATATCGACAGTTACAAACTCTTCTTGCTCTCTCTACAGCCCTTACCTTTCATACATATTTCCCTCTCTTCTCTACTCTCTTTTTTTTCTTTACCGGTCATCTCACCATCTCAGCTATCAATACCTCTTCCTCTCTCCTCTCTCCCCCTCTCTTTCATTTCCCCGGTCTCTTCTCCCATCTCTTTCTTCTCTTTCTCCTCTCTTCCTTCTCTCTCCCTCTCTTCTCCCTCTCTCTCTTTCCTCTTCTTCCTCTCTCCCGTCTCCCTCTCTTTCTTCTCATCTCTCTCTCTCTCTCTCTCCCTCCTTCCTCTCCCTCTCTCACTCTCTTTCTACTCTCTCTCTCTCTTCTCTCTCTCTCTCTTCACTCTCTTCTTCCTCTCTCTCTCCATCTCTTCTTCTTCTTCTCTCTCTCTCTCTCCTCTCTTCTCTCTCTCTCTCTTCTCTCTTCTCTCTCTCTCTCTCTCTCTCTCCTCTTCTCTCTCTCTCTCTCATCCTCTCTCTCTCTCTCTCCTCTCTCTCTCTCTCTCTCTCTCTCTCTCTCTCCTTCTCCTCTCTTTTTGCTCTTCCCCTTCTTTTTCTGCCTATCTCTTTCTCCACCTATGTTTCTCGCTTTTCTCCTTTCCTTCATAAGCCTCGAAACAAGCAGTTCCATTAAATCACACGAGAAAATGCTTCCACTCGTAGGTATCAAAGACACTTTAAACTTGGCTCCAATTTTTATTTTAAATGGATTCATTTCGTTTACATAAGTGATATCTCCTAATCGATCTGTCAATTAAGAAACACAAAAGACAACAAACAAATTATACTCAAAAAAGATCAAAAGAACACGAGCTTGCTCTTAATCGGCTTAAGGCACGATCGAGATTCTAGAAGACTTGTATTGTATGACGCTTCCCTTTCTCTGCTGGCGTTCTTTGCCCTTTGAGACATTAAATTCAATGTGAGTCATCTGAACATTGGGACTCTCTTTCATGAGAACATTCTTATGAATGAAGTTTTCAAGTCTCTGTCTGCAGCTATTAAATAAGAGCACCTAAGGCGCTATATGGGCATTAAGGAATGGCTTATTGTGATGGCTTAAAGCAAGAGTAGGCGTGACAGCACGACAGGTAATTAATTAAATTTCGGGGAGAAAAGATTGAATTGACTTCTTAAAAAAAAACATTCAGAAAAGTTTTAGAAGAAGAATCAAAAGAATTTTTAGTAAAAAATATGAAATTATGAGTCTGGTGCTTGTTTTTAAATTTCTTGCGAATATTTGAGCATGCGATTCGCCCTGCAGCTGCACATGGCATTCAGTTCTACTGAATCTAAGGCAAATTCCCACAATCATGATGGAAATTGTTTTGGCTAAAGAAATTCTTAATTTTTTTTTTTTAAATTTGGTTGAAAATCACAAATCAAAAAACCTTCAAAGTGGTCCGATTTGGTACTGGAGGTAGCCCTCAAAATGGTCCGATTGGGTTCATTCTCGATCTTGTTCTTACTAATGGCCTCGTGAGCAGGCATACCAAATATCATCACGAAAGCTCTACTCCTTCGATAAGAAAACTGTATAAAGACAGACGGATAGAGAGAGATAGACGGACGTGGCTTAATCGGAACTCCCAGTGCCGTTGATCATTTCTATACACAATTTGTATCGCTCTTCCGTCTCTCCTACAAACGCAATATACCGTCGGCACAGAGTGCTTCGAGTATGAAAACATAAAAACAAAATTTAGTTTTTGTTTTGAGCGATTTCTTAAAGCGCTTCTAATCAACTCATCAATAAAACATTTCCATGTACCTGCAAAGAAGAGAGAAAGTTTGTTCTCACTCCTCTTCTTTCAAGTGTTTTCCACTTCGCTTAGGTCAGTAGGTTATGTTGTTTTGATCGTTTCGTAGTGTGCCTATACAGCAATGATGCCACATTGAGGTACAAAAGGGATTTCTTGCGATCATTTTTCTATAGCAAATGAAACAAAAGGGATTTTTTCATTAAATATTCGAGGGAAAATTTCACCAAAATACTGGCAACACTTTTGAGTTTATTTATCAACTCAATCTTTTGCATATTTTAAGATCGTAGATTGGGGCCAAAACGGACAATGTCATCAGGTGATCATCAAATGAGATACATAATTATCAAAAGCTTATTTTTGTTGTTTTTTTATGTGCTTTTAACCCATCAAAAAATCGCTTTCATCAATCAATGATGACATTTTTCTTTAGTGTGCTTCCCGCTTGAGGCTTCCGTCAGCTTATCAGTACAGGTGGGTAGCACAAAATTAATTCGTTAGGGGTTTTAGGAATGAGGAATTTTTATATCGTCTCTATTTTCTCGTCTTCATTTGTGTTTAATCACAATTGTGAGGGGATTTGAAACCCCCTAAAAACATCCCTGCGTAAGCTAGTATAATTAGTAGGAAGTCATCAGATATGACGCCTTGCAAAGTCGATCAAAAATATTTCTATGTCCAAGATGAAGATATTTTATCTGGTTAAGTGGTCGCATTGCCACACTGTACTTTCGGCATTCGTATCGTAGTCAATGAGCTGAGATTAGCTCCAATAAAGCCAAAATAAGAAGACGTTACTCCATGTCGACCATTCATGAAAGTAACTTGAATTCATTAAATTTGAACTCGTGATTTTTAATTACATTCCATTACACTTACTGTCAAACATTTCTGTCAAATTTTGCCACAATTCTGAAAATTTTTATGCTTCGTTTTGCTGCTTGGATCCAGTTCACCGCTTCCTAAAAAAGCTGATGAGATCTTTTTATTTCTGATATTTATGTGCTTCCCACCTTTTTTTTTTTTGGAAATTGATTTTAGCTCAATCAGTTTTTAATATTCTTAACCATTTTCTGTGCTCATTAAAATGCGAAGTCCATATTGTGATATCAATCAATCATGATCAATTTGTAATTTGAATTTCGAATGTTCGAAGAGTCCTTTTTCACTCAATTTTAAAGTCGCTCTTTACTCATTGCGAGCATTTTCGTTTGTGGTTTCCTTTTTCCTTCCATCGTGAATGTCAACGCAGAAATAATTAATCATCATTGATGTAAATAACTTCATTATGAAGTTTCGGCAATACTGCGCATGTGCAACACGTTGCAGCTGGCAGGATTAATGCTTTCCTGTTTCAATAAAGCGATGACTCAAGGGTTCTTTCTACAAGTACCTTCGCAGTTTTACGAGCCATCAGGTTTTTTATGGTAGCCCGAAAGGTAATTTTGGAAAGACAGTGCATGTATACATAGATAAGACATCTCGAAGGGACAATTGTTGCGCTGAGGAGAAAAAAGGAAGACCGGAATTGTTATTCGATATGCGCTTTGTGAGTGTTGGGACATGGAATATTTTCCTTGAAGGGACACTTATAGGAGTAAAAAGATGAATCTTTAATTGAAATACTTGGAAGGAAATATGAATTGAAGGGCTTATCATGTCGGGCTGATTACCTCATTACATTTGATTTGAAGTCTCCACGCAACAGTTTGGCTTAATCTTTTGGACTGTGGACAGCAAGCTTGTGACCAAATCTGATGCCTTAAAACACTCTCCAAAGCTGGAGAGTCTTGTGTTTTAACCCTTCATCATTGCATGTCATAAATGAATGATTGTTTGTATTTTTCTCAAAATATTGTAGACGCTATGAAGCCACTTTAGGCTGCTACTTGAAGTCTCGGTTTTCAATCGAGTTGGAAGCTCAAGCTTATGGACAACCGCTCATTTGTTTCTGCTCTTCTTAATGATCGGACTCACTATTCTAGTTAATATAATTGTTTCATTTTAATTGCCACCTTACTTCCGCATATTTTCTTTATTTATTGTCTTAGACCAAGAGAATCTCTCTCATCACTTTGGGTACTTTCCATGCAAAAAGAATCACGTTCCTGCGAGCTCAAAATTGACTGTAAATGAGCAATTAACGCCCACAACTTCGCACTTCGGTGATTATTCGGACGCTCGACGCTGTCAGATTTTCACTCAATTCGCTTCTTGCTCATAATTTGCACTTTCAATTGTTATTTTTTTAAATGGAAATGGAAAACTGAGATTTCGGATGATTAAGCGTGAGAAATGCCGCTGAAATGCTGAATGCTCAAATTACATGGAATTCGAAAACGATTCGAACCTGAATTGTTGATAGAAGCTTTGTTTGCGGAAAGCATTTCAAATATTTATTTTAATCTCAGTTTTGAAGTAATTTTTTTTTTCAAAATTAACTGATTATTTTCATTAGGAGATTCGCTTTTACTAATTTGCCCATTGAAATAGAATTTTTTGATAGTCTGTGCTTTGTTCTCAGGTCATTCATTTCGCTGAAGAATAAAGTTCCTTATCATGGCTTTACTTTGGAAATCCTTCGATAAGATAAGTTGGTAGGCAATCCTTGAGTTTGTGTGATTAAAATACGTCCAAAATACATACATATATATTTCTTTAGACTATCGAATTTAGGTCGTCGCATTTTGAAAAAAACCAAATAAAAAAAAAAACAAAAAGTTCGCTTTGAATGGGAAAAATGTTTATTCAATTCATCGGAGTTCTATTGAAATCATTACAGCAAGTGACAAGTGTACATTTTGTGGAAACATTTTGACGTTGAAAATGTGTCTTTAAAACATTTTTTTTTTGCTGGTCAAATGAGCCGAAAGAGAAGCCGACAAAACGCATGCAAAGTCTATGGCTCTACCCCATTCAGTTCTGTTGTCTCAAGTGTTCAAGGCATTTTAAAAACGAAACTGGGTCATGAAATTGTGTCTTCCTATTTTTATTTTATTTGCGATGTTAATTTAACTTTATTATGTTTCATATTTCCTTTGTTGCATAACAAAACAGTCATTCTTGTTGATTTCTTATATAATTTTGAGAGCCTGGTTAACCATTTTTTAAATATGTAAGTACTTTTAAAATGACTGAGAAATAGCAAACTGAGTGTGAAACCAGCGGCGGCTTAGAGTGTCATGAGGCCCGGGACTTAAATAGTTATGAGGCCCCCTGATGCTCTATTTGACGCAGTTTTTTGAAATAAGGAACAACTGCTAAAGTTAAGTTATTATTTGAGTTATTAGTACAATAAAAATTCTTTCAAAGGATGAACAATAAAGTTTATATATGAGCCCTTGATTTTAGTAAAAAAATTTTTAAGTCAAATGGGGACATGATCATAAGCTGAAAATAGACATAATCTACAATTATAAAAATGACATTAAACCAAAAAAATTCCTATACAAAATTGTTTTATGCATATGACATTTTAAGGCTCAAAAATTTGGGATTTTATGTCATAAAAATATTTGGACTAAGCATTATTTCAATTATCGCATTAAGGCGCAAGAAAAGAAAAATGACCTCAATGGCCAAATTGTAATGACGAAATTGTTGCCTTAGCCGATATGAATCTATGAAACCCAAATTTTTGGGCCTATTGTCGATTTTCTTTATTTTGAGAAGCCATTCGAAATGTCATAAAATGCCATTAAACCTCGTTTATACATTTCGTTTAGGCAGCATTGATATTGTCATTTTATGCTATCAATAAAGTGATTGTGAACAGTTGAATGTCATTTGATGCACTGCTGCTTCTAATTTAAATGTCAAGTGTCAAAGACCAAGTGCAAGATAATTATGCTGATTATAACATCAATATTTTAATCAGACCTTCCATAGCATTCGAAATACCTTAGTTCAAAGGTAAATATAATCCATGAACGTAATAACTTTGCTTAGATTTCATTAAAAGTTATTGACGTATTTTGATATAGCTCGACTTATCTAATGAAAATACAAAGGGCTCAAGTATAGATTAAAATAATTTTTTCCATTTTCAATTAATTTTTTGTAACTTTAAAGTCGAATTTATAACTCGAAAAAATATTTTTTTAAATATTTTGATGATATTTTATTTGGACGGTCGAGGCACGTTGCCAGTTGGGGCCCAGCTAGCCCTACCTTAATCCGGCACTGTGTGAAGCTGCTAAGGAGGAAAACTAATTGTTCTCTAAATAAGGTAGAGCGCGGATAGTTGAGCAATTCTTCACTTGAGCTCCTGTTGCTTCTCAATGATAACCCTCAATGGGTTGCTATGTAGCCTGATGGATTAGTAATTTATCCCTTTTTAGAGTGTGCACAGAAATGCATGCCACAACTGTTAAAATGCAGAAAAAACCTGCTAAACTAGCCCCAATTAAAAACAGCTCTCAAATTACAAAATCAGTTTCGATACGGGTTTTTTTTTTTAATGCTGACCCCAAAAAGAATTGAGAACGAGCCCTTGAACCCTTCTTTAGCTTTCACTATTTCAATCGCCCATATTCAAATCTCAAACAGGTTAGGCCAATGACACCAAAACACCAAAGCGATTGAACTCAATGCGCAGTAGAGAAATAATATTGACCATACCTACTCAGAAATAAAAGCACGAACCGCTTCAGCCATTAAACAGCGTTCACACCCTAAAATTTGGTTGAACTCAAAAAGAAGAAAATCATTCAAATATGAAGAAGTCGTCCAAAAATTTAAACGTTGCACTTCGTTTGCTCATTAGTGTCAATTTCGGGCATCAACAATTGAAAAAATTTTGTTGGAAATCATTTTTCGAGGCATTCATCAATCATTTGAAGCATGATTTGGCTTCCAGTGGGACTTGTTTGATCAGTTGAACACAATGAAATGAAAAATGGGTTGGGAAAGTTAAAGGGATTTAAAAAGAAATTTGTTTCCCGAGTTCAAAAAATCTTTGGTCAATGTTAAATTGAATTGTTCAATAATGAGATCAAAAAAGAGTTTAATGGGGTCTTAAGGGTGTAACTGAGCTTTTGGTATTAATTTCCCCAAAAGTTCATCACTCAAAAGGATGAACAATGATGAATATTTGAGCACTTAAAATTCAAATCACTTCTCTTCCCTTTCTTGACAAAAACTTTAAATATGAAAAAAAAAAAATATCTCGGTGGAGTTTTTGCGAATTTTTGACCTTCAATGGCAAAATTTTGATCCGAATTTATTTTGAAAATCGTGAGATGAATGAAAAATAATTCGCATTTGACAAACTTCAAGAATGATTCATTGATAAAAGATTAAGAACCTTAGAAAAAATCTTAAATTTATGTTCAATATTTGCAAATTTGGTTTTACCTGAGTCCATACAATGGAACCTAAGCAAATAAAGTACCGAATTAATGTCATATTCAAAGAGACAAAGAGACAAAAGAGAATTTAGCCAAACAATGGAAGGCCGCTTTATAATAAGTATCACTATCAATAGCTTGATCACCGGTGACAAATTTTGCTCATTATACGAAATAACCGACGGCAATAAATCAATGAATTTGCCGAATGACTTCGAGTAACCTCAAAGCTTATTGTGCTCAATAATTTCGAGCGATAATACTTTGATAATTTCCTCAAAATTATTGAAAATAAAATTGAATATCCTTGAATTCAAATATTTGCCTTTCTGAAAAAAAAATAGAAAAAAAAAAATTCATTCTGAGTTGATATGAGAATAATTTGAATCAATAAAAATTGTTGAGCCTTATTGAATGTGAAATTGAAGAAAAATTAAATTCCATTTCTGACAGAATTGCAAAATGATCATTGAAAATTGCCTTGAACAAATATTAAATTTTTTTTTTCAATTTTTATAGTCTCATGGAATAAGCAAATGAAATCGAATTGAATATATTCAAAGATACGAAAACGAGACGAAACTAAACGGATCTTGAAACAAATGGAGGCCATAATTCCCAGTTAACTGAAATTTTTCATAACAAATAATCCACCATTTGAAATCAATAATTTACAATTTCTACAATTTTTTTTTAGCACTGAATACAAAGAAACAAGCTTCCAAAAGAATTTATTTAGTTGATAGGCATTTTGTCAAAAAAATGGCACATAATTGAAATTATAACACCCGAATTTTGACAAATGCTATAACATGGAAAATATAAAATCTTTGTACAAATGACGGATACATGGCACCATAACAAACTTTAAATAAGTCAAATTTATTTTGAATCATAAATATCCACAGGCAACAAAAGATTTCTATATATTTGACATGTTGGAAAAAGATCATACAGATAATACAATAATGCAGAAGAAATTATGAATTGCCTTTTTAGCGCTGCTCTGACTTTGCACGGGGAATTGCCAATCAAATGAACACATCGAGAATGGGTCTCTTGTACCTACAGACTTAAGGACTTAGGAACGACTTTTTTCCTTTTTCTCTTTTTTTTATTTTAAATTTCTATTATCTCAATTGGAAGATATCTCAACAGTAAGTTAATAAAATAATCAAATATATTTGACACGTGCAAGTGGAAACGAGCTCCAAAGAAGAACCTCAAACTTCCAAATAATGAAGCTGTTAGTTGCATGGGAGATATTTAAAAAATAATATTTCTAGCATGCAAGCTAATGGTGTCTTACTTTGCTACAAATAAACATTTTAAGCAAGGCATAAATAAAAAAAGCATTTCTACTTCCTCAACTGTGTAATGTGCTGCACACTTGACCCCTTGAAAGAGCGATCTGACGAAATGGAATACCTTTGAGGGCCATAAAAAGTAAACATGTGACCTACTTGAGTTGACGTCTCTCTCTCTCTCAACTGAAGAACGGACAAAGAAATTCCGAAGAGACTGCATGGAAAATACTGAATTTTTTTTTCACTTTCAGGCAGTGAAAGGCCAAATTCTTTTTTTCTTTTTAAGTGACAGTAAATATTTTTCTGCCTCGCAGTGCAGCTGTTTAGATCTATTGTATCTATGCAAACAATCAAATTAGAAAGAAAAGTCTCATGAGAGAAAGTCGTGCGTTTGAAGGTGCAAGTCTTTTGAATCTTTTGGGTGTCATTTGTTTTTCATATAAAAAATTCACTCTAAATGGTCGATTTTTATTCATTTTTTTTTAATAAAAATGATTTTTAAATAGATATTTTCTCGTAATCACATCACAAAAGGAGTGTGAAATACACTTAATATCATTGTTGAGTTTAAATTCCTAAATTTATCGCAAGCAAATCGATCATTTCATGACCACATCGAATTCGCTTGCGTCACTCGCACGTTGCGCTGTGTGCCATTCCGAGTCAAATCGAGATTTATGTGACATATCCAAAGATCTCGATTGAGCTTTGATCCTGAGTCTGAGTCTTTCTTAAGCATTCTGACTACCATGACTGAACAGTGTCGTGCGGTTTTGGCACACAAGCGAGCACGTGTTTTCAAAATATTTCAAACTGGAGCGTGTGAACTCTTGTGCTCAGTGACTCATAAAAAGAGGGGAAAATCGTTTATTATCATTTCAAAAGCACTGAGTTTTCGAGTGGCAACAAAAAGGAACGCTCGAAAAGCCGCAACACCCTCGAGTGACAAATGTTTCAATTTCTTTTGTGGAAATTTCGGTGTGCGCATGCGTGCCTTAATTATGATTGCTCCAGTTTTCATATTCAATCACTTCAAAGGGCT
Source organism: Chlorops oryzae (assembly GCA_020466095.1). Classification (NCBI taxonomy): domain Eukaryota; kingdom Metazoa; phylum Arthropoda; class Insecta; order Diptera; family Chloropidae; genus Chlorops; species Chlorops oryzae. The sequence goes on along the minus strand of CM035809.1, from coordinate 8,586,349 downwards.
GTCAATTGAAATTTGGATTTCAAGAAAAATGAGAAAAATTGAAAAAAGGCAGGTTGAGAGTAGGAGTTTTCGGACAGCTATTTTGTCTATTTAAGCCTACGTAATCGGTTTTACAGATTTTCGATTGGTTCCACTGGCCCATTGCCTTTGATTGTTCGCGGTTTTTGGAAAAGCGGAGTTAACATGATTGAGCTGACAATTGTGGTCGTGATGGCGCAATCGTTGAAGAAAAATGAACACACTAAAGTGGTACAGAGTCAGTGAAATAATTATTGAGTAATGACTGTAAAAAAGTGAAAAAGCTGAGGTGCCAACAATGACAAAGCTTTCAAATTTGATGAAGCTAGAAATTATGTTTTTAGAACAGGGCTTTAAATGTTTTTCTTACACTATTGGCTCGCTGACTTCTTCACAAAATGTTCACCTTAAACACTTCGATTTTCAGATATCAATTATTTTTAATTTGCAGGAAAATAGTTTTGCGTTGAAATAATTCGAAATCAGCCAAAAAGGTGCGACTCCAATTATCCTTAGTGCCTCTTTTTACCCCCAAAAGGAGAAAAATATTTTAGTCCACTTTGAAAGTTATCTGCACCCAATAATTTTGGAAGCCGGAAGGTATTTTAAAACATAAGAGATATAAAATCCACAGTCTTATAATATGTCTCCGGCTCTAAGTGATGCGAGTGATGCCAAGCGATCGCTCTGATTGTGGAAGTTATTGAAAGGCGTTTCTTTAAAAGAAATTTGATGTTATACGAAATAATACTTGCAGAAAATGGCAACGATTTAAATGCAGCCCCAAATACTTTCAATATCAATCGGAAAAGCCTTTGAAATGTATGGAATTTTGCACACTAATTTACAAAAGAAAACTCTCCTCATAACATCTCTGTTAAGCTAGTCAAACATCTGAATTCATATCTATCATTTGGACGATTTCAATGGCTGCACAAAATCCTCCGATGTCTTTTTTTTTTTTTTAAAAAACTTTTTATGAAATTTTGAAATAAAAAAATGCATGCGATTTTTTCTTCAATTTTGCTTGAAACCTTTACTGAAATCAAAACCCAATAATCGTCCGTGCTGGGGTGCGGCCAAACTTCCTCGATTGTTCACGCCGATCGATTTATTGAAATCACTGCAATTACTGAAATCGATATTTTTTTAAAAGTATTTTTCTAATGCCTTGCAGACGAGGAAGAAAGATGGTCATTATTACCCAGCTTTCTTCGTTTGGCGTTACGCAATCATTTTGAAAATTTTTTGCGATTGCGCATGCGTAAAGATTTTACTCCGATTTTTCAATTTGTTGCGGGGTGTATCGAATTTTCTTTTCAGATATGTTTGTATTTAAAGCTAATGCAAATATGCAGATCTTAATAACGAGTCATTCGGCCTCTTCATTACGTCTCGCAACATGTTGCGCTACTTTCACTTGCATCAAAACAATGTCGGCTCATCAAAAGAGTTAGTGTTTTTTGTGCTTTGGAATTAATCTTAAGTAAAACAAAATAAAAAGGAATTATGTGGGTGTGCTATAAAGTGTCTGCAAGGGACGATTTGGACGGACATTATTTTGATGAATCCAACGTGTTTTGAGTGAGATCTTCATAATAAAAACACAGAAATGTGTCCAAAGTCGATGCATTAATGCCACTTGAGTGATAATGTGGAAAAAATTTCATTTCATGTTAACAAAAAAATTAAGTTGATAAACAAAATTTCCAAATTTAAAGCGTATTTGCCTTTTGTATGAATGCATGAGAAATAAGTCTAGCATGTCAGTCTTACAGTAATAATTTTGTATCGCATGAGATTTTCTTTTATGCTACACAGTCGAAAACTCTCTATAACGAATTTCTCTCTCTATAGCGAATCTTCTGAAGGCCTTTTCACTGCATTTTTAGTGCCTTTTTGTTCCTTATAAAGAATTCTCTTTTTAACGAATTTTTTTCCGGTCCCTTGGAGTTCTTTATAGAGAGTTTTGACTGTAATTATTTTTGGAAATTACTTTATTTCATATGTATCTACAACATTAATAAAATTCCAAGATTAAGGTGTGCTTGCCTTTGATAAGAATGCATGAGAAAACAATCCTTCCATGTCTGGTCGAGAGTACTAATGTTTCTTATCACATGCGATATATTTATTTATGCAATTATTTGTTACATTCTTTTTCACATTTTTAAGTCCGATTTTCCCATATTTATTTGTGCTAATTTCATCATAAATTCATAGTAAATTTGAGAACTTACAGTCTCCAATAATATTTAAAACGTAAGTAGGTATAAAAGAAATTATTATATTTAATTATAGTCATTTTTATAATAATTTTAATAATAATTTATTACAATTATTAAACTAATTTAATCTTATCTCCAGTAAGCATTGAATCCATGGTTAGGTTAGGCATTTTAAGCGCCCAACTTTCCCCCATACCTAAGCCCTTATGGAGCAAGTTAGTTGAACAGGCTTGATTTTGTGCGTTTTAACAGCTTTAAGTTTTTAATCGACTTAGGGCCATTATTACCGCGCTGTTTAAATCATATTTATATAAAATTTGATTTTTTTTTTGTATGGGATTTGACAGCTCTTTCCATTTAAATCAAGTTTAAATAGATTGGTAATAAGAGCCCATGCATTAATTTCCTTATCATCGGCTTTTTTCTTGTCAATCTGACCCTGATGGGGCACACCATCTGGTTGAAGTTACGTCGTCCCATAATTCTGAAATTTTTTAATATAAAATGAACATTCGGCTTGTTTTGTATATTCCACCAATATTAGTTTTGCTACTCCAGTGAAATAGAATATACCTTTAAACCAAACTTTCTAAAATGAAACAAATAAGCTGAACAAAGAGTTTAACTAGTAGGTAAGGTACCTTCAAAACGTTCCTAAAAACATTAAATCTTGACTGCTTAGCAAATATTCCAAAACAATCGAAAGTTCTGCAAATATTCATATTTATCGCCCCCTGAAAGACTATTTTCAGAAAATATAAATAGCAGACTTCCGAGGTATCCTTTAATTGTTTTTAAAGCAGTTTTTATCCTTCTTTAGAGCATTTTATTACATGTCCTGATTAGTTTTTAGTACGGCTTGAAATCTCTCCTTAAAGGGAGCACACAAATATCTCTCCTTGCGCGCAAGTCTGTTATAATATATGTGTGTATGTATAATAAAAGAAATATCCCAAAAATAACTTGGCTGATTGCTTTAAGTGAGTGAAAGTTTTCATCTCTTCACTCGTAGCCATTGAATGTGGTCTTCAATTTCGTTTCCCAAATCATACCATCAAAGATAATCAATCGTAAGTTAATTAATTTATCAAATCGGAAGCTTTTTATTAACGATGGCTTTTCGTGTGAAAATGCCGAAAAATACATACATACATACTTACATAATTTTAAATAAATTTAATTAAATTTAGTCAAAAAGAGCGGCTTCCATTGAGCAAATGTTGTTTTAAAGAACTTTTTTTACTATTCAACAATAATTTTTCTTTTTTTGATGATGTTAAAAAAAAGTAATTTGGTTTTCCCACTCATTTCGGAGTCATGCTTCTGGGTCTCATATTTTCAACATTTTTTATGCTTATTTGGGTGTTATATTTCTAACCCTCTCATTTCCCAGATATTTTGGACTCATTTCGGACTCATATTGCTAGACTTCTCATTTGCTAGATTTTTCGGACTTACTATTGGGAGTCATATGTCAGAGCCTCATATCGTTTTTCCGACTCATTTCGGAGCCATATTTCTGGGCCTTTCTTTTCGAATACATTTCGGACTCATATTTCTGGACTTCTTATTTCCTAGATTTTCCGGACTCCATATCATCTACATTTTTCGGACTTATTTCAGAGTCATGTTGCTGAGCCTCTTATTTCCATCGCACTCCAAACTTACATCGGAACTGGACTTAAATCTGGACTTCTTATTTCCCAAAAATTTCGGACTCACTTCGGAGTCTTATTTCTGGGTCTCATATTTTCAACATAAATATTTGACTCTTTTTCTTCGGAGTCATACTTCTGGGCTCCATATTTTCTACATTTTTCGGACTCATTTCGGAGTCACATTTCTGATCCTCTTTTTTCCTTCATGGCCGGACTCATTTCGGACTCGTAATTATCTTATTAAATTTCTGCGATTGTTTCTAACAATGAAAGTATTTTGGAGCGAACTCCCTCACAGATACTTTCAATATCCCATGTGCTCCATTATCTATAAAAAAAAATTTAAAAAATTTTTGAATCGCGAGATTTATATTCAGAAATCGATAAATTGTCAAATGAAAACATCTCGAAATTTCCATACCAACTCGAGCTTTTTCGCACTCAACACATACAAAAGACCTAAAATGCCACCGCCATCGCTAATTTCTGAATTATCATTTAGTTTTCTGCATCAACGAACCTGTTTGGCGTGCGTTTGGCATACTTGGAAGCAGTTTTTACTACTTTCAGCTTCTTTCATTTTGCAATACTCTGCAACAAGTTCATACTCCGAAAAGCCATAAATTTTCTATCTTTAAAGTGTTGTCGAGATAAGAGTTGATTAGCAGATTGGACTTTGAAAAATATTTTGTGAGTTTTATCGTTAAGTGCGATCAACTAAAATTGTCTAAAGACTTCTTTTTTGCATATCATTTCAATGGGGCAATGCCTTCTGAAACCCCCAACAGTGTTTCATAACTTTGACCCTCAGAATTTTAACACAACAATTTCTATAAAAAAAATAGCATAGTTTTCATAAAAGTTATCAACTCAAAAAAATTCAGTGCTTTTCCCACAATTATTTAGGAGCGTATTGTATGGCAGGAGCTTATGAAATACTTCAACAAAAAACACAAAAATCTATGAATATTGAGAAAATTTTCAAGTCTTGAGAGTCACGAAAACTCATAAAATTGGAGCGCATATATGAAAATTGAAGTGTGACAGCGTATGGGAGGTTTGAATAGAAGCAAAAAGGTGAACGACAAATCTGATAATTTAGTCACCGACAACGTGCGACAAGTTTTTTCTTATGTCATGCGACATAAAAGACACGCAAGGCAATAAAAAAAAATATTGTTACAAAATCTGACAAACGGAAAAACACAAAATTGTTTATAAACGGTTTATGAATATGAAAGGGAAAAAGAAAAATCACATGGAAAAATCTTTAAAGAGGCCAAAATTGGATTGACTTTCTTCTCAGGCCAACAATTTCAATTGTGAAGTCAACCGATGAACAAGGAATGCCTGATGAGCTCGAAAAGTTGCGAATTTTTGCGCGAAATTCTTTTTTCTCCACAAACGATCTTCATGGCTTCATGAGGTTCACGGTCGATTAGCGAAAAGAAAAGTAAAAGTCTTCGGCGCTGCAACAAGCAACATGTTGTGTCTTATCTTCCGAATCGAATAATCGTATTTCCCATAGTTTGTGCGACGCATGTGAAGCTTAAATCATTGCGGCAGATCAAAAGTCATTAATAAATTGATGGCATTGCCATTTAATTTGACGTGTTCACAGCGTTGGGTGAATTGGCGTCGGAGGAGTTGTGTGACTTGCGAGAGTGAGGCAAGTGAAATGTTTGTGGTTTACATTTCTCTCGTTATTTTCACTGAGTTATTAGTATTTAAATTTAACCCTTTGAAACCGTGAATAATTGTCATACTGTTGTATTTAAATGGAAGAATTGATTTATGGAATAGTGAGACGAAATCAGTTTCACATGGTTTTACCGTCGAGCCCTTCCTCCCATTCTTAGACTCAAATCGATCGCTCGAATCAATCACTCAATCGTCAAAGCTACCCTAAGAATCCACTTCAATTAGTTCTTCATTATAAACATGTATCGAAACATGTTCCTTCGGCTTATGGCTGCAGATCAGCAGCAAGATTCTCTAGTCAAACTTCTTGGAAGATGCTTGAGGTTCTTCAACATACACGGATCGCAGCTCAATCAGTTCATTGGCTCATTCAAGCGAAACTGTAAATTATCTACTCAACACTACGTGATGGGGAAACACGTGTTGTTTCTTTGATCACATTTTTGCGAATGGTTGCATCAACTGCGAAGGTTGACTGCAGCACTTTTTTGCTGAAGATGCAGATTCAGTTCATCGGCGAAGGCTTCAAAGGTTTTATGATTTCTTGGATTATAATTTTCTTTTTTAATTTACTTCTTTTTTTTTTTTTTTGTCTTTACTCGTGTTATTCGTGAACATTTAAATACACACATGCATATGTGTGACTGTTGAGATTTATGTTGTTCAGAAGGGGTTTCGCTGTGTTTCTTGCTAAAATGAATCTGAAAGTATGAGTGTTTTTAGATTTTCGGGAATTTAATTGGGTCCCTTTGAAGTACGTTCTTCTGAAAATATAATTTACTTCGTCTGCAAAATGTATGTCAAATTCTCGCGCTCTTTGATTTGTTGATGTTGCCTCATGAAGATCAAGCCAACTTTTCACTAGCAACGCTTCGCTTAAGGCAAGCGATACACTATAGCATGATTGCACGAAATCGCTGCCGGGTTGTATGGAACGCGCAATTATTGCACGATTACGCGTTGCACGTAGTGTATACAGTATCCCGTTTTTGAAAATATTCAGATTGCGAGCAATATTGCATGCAACTATTGCATGGAATTATTGCACGCAGTGTATACGCTTTTGATGATTTTTGCTGATTGCGTGTTGCCCGTTGCGCATTTCCAACTCGTTGGAATTGAGCAATCGTTCGCATGCAATGAAAAACGTTTGAAACAAAAAACTAGCACTGTCAGTTCAGAATGATAGCAAACTAGATTGCGCACTTCGCGTTTAAAAAGTGTTTCGGGATCTTGTGTTTCGAAAATATCGGAAATGATACGATTCTTTCCAAATAAGATGTTGCGCCTATTGCGGAAATGGAAAAAGCGCGACTCCGATGGTATGGACATGTATTGCGGGCCCACGAAGCAGCCATTGCAAAAAAGGATTATTACTCGAGGTACCATACATGGCCAAAGGGGCGCCTAAAAAAAATGGTTGTATGCACTCAAATAGGATTTAGAAGCAGTTGACCTATGTGAACCGGATGCTCCAAAAAGCAAGAAATGGAGAACGATACCGGAAAGAGTAGACCCTGCCCAACAAGCAGGATAGGGAAATCTGACCAGCATTAAGTCCATTCGACCTAGTTTGGTTGAATTTTCCCTATTTTTGACCGTTTTTTTTTGCCTTATAAATTACCTGTCTTTAAAGTCTTTTTTTCAAGGTAGAAATTAGTTAAATTCTACCTTTGCGATGCCTTCAAAGTCATTTCAACTTTTAATAAAATTTTTGGTTGAAAAAATGTTAAAAATTCCCTCCTTAATGCCTTAGAAGTGACTTGACTTTGATTTCGAAATTATCTGAAGTTTTTAAGGCATATAAACCAAATTTTTACCTTAAATTCAAGTATCAAGTCCGTTTTACTTTAAAGGCTATATTAAGGCAAAAATTGACTTATTTTATTGGATACTTCAACGTATAAGTCGAGTAGTCTTGATTTTTCGACCTTAAAGTCAAATTGTCGATTAGGACGAAATAAGTCAAACTAAAAAAATCATATGCCCTGTTCTGCCCTATATTTGCCCAATTCATAAGAGCGTGAATGTTTTTGATCTAACGTAGCGCCAAAGAGCATGATGCTCTCAGCTCTCACTGCGCAAATGACGTCACGTCAGAACTTCTCATATGACGCTGATGTTGTTTTGAGTGTAACTCAAGCCAATTTTTGTGTTTTATTTATGTTTATTTTTATGTACAAATGCAGTAAATTTGTGTTTTATTTCAAATATTTAAAATTACAATAAGGGTCCTCATGGAACGCAGCTACACCGTGTAAACTGAGAAAAGTTAATAAAACTGTCAAATTTTTGTATGAAATTTTGACTTTTTTACTTACTTAACTCAGTTTACACGGTGTAAATGTTTTGCATGAGACCCCTTAATGTTTTTCTTTTTTGAAAATAGTAGGTAATGTTTTCAATATTTTTCTATAGAGTAAAAAAGACATATCGTTAGCTTAATATAGATGAATTTCGTAGATGGTCATATCATATACAGGCATGCTCTAGAATCTGAATTCATTTCGACTAAAAATTCAACTTGAAATGCACAAATATTTTGAAGGATTACATTTTAAACCGAAAACAGTTTTATGGGAAATATAAAATGGTTAAACAATTTTACAGTATTCAATTACTTAGACTTTCTTATAATAACTACATTAAAAAGTCAAAACTACAAATCTTCCTCTTTTATTCAGTTATTTTTTTCCCTGTAAAATACTGAAAATGCATGTTACGCCCTTTTTATATTAAGCTTATATTTAAGTATGCCCCTCCGTCTGTTCATTTGTCCGTCTGTTCATTTGTCCGTCTGTCTGCCTGTCTGTCTGTCTGTCTGTAAGAGAATACATTTATTATTTTCCAAAGTAAAAAGTTTTGAGTTTTTTATGCATTAATTCAAACATAAATATATGCCCAGTTTGTTGACCGGACCAAAACTCGATTTAGTTAAATCTCGCGTAAAATACAACAAAAAAATAGGATTTTTTAATTAAATCGTTAGTTAAATGAGGAGCTTAGGAACAAAAGGTGACATTTACGTGTTTGGAATTTTTTGGGTTTTTCATTTTTATACGACTCAAAAGGTTGCTTTTATCATCATCCGGTAAGATTAGTTTAAAAAGTTACTTGCTTCGAAGAAAAATGAGCTTGAAAAGCTGCTTCTGGGGCAAAAAGTTACTTTTTAATATTTAATTTCTCAATTTACTCAAAAAAATAAAAAGTGTAAAGATTTTTCCTAAGTCTTAAATATGAAAATAAAACTTTTGATTCAATGCGCTTCAAACGTATGAAAACTTTATGACTCAGATATGCCTTTCTATTTGCCTAAATGTAATTCAACGTTAAATGTCGAAGCAATATTACTGATGTCAGTATTTTGGCAATATTTACTTTCAAGACGATTTAAAGGCAAAACGCCGAATAGTCGAAATGCTCCTAAATCTCAATAAGTTGTACTTAGGAATTTGACCTATTTGTTAAAAAACAGTGATATTCGACAATGTGAGCAATGTTTACGTTTGCATCTTGTTTCGTATTGTCATTTGCAAATTCTTCTTCACAGTTTCGATTTGAAAAAAAAATTTTTTAATAATTTTCTTTTATTTTCATAATTGAATGCCTAATATAGTTGCAAGAAATACTCTTATAAATTTAGCTCATATATAATTTGGTTTTGTGAATCAAAAATATTTTTGCCATAACCATTTTTATTTATCTTTGTTTTCAAAGTCATAAGTAGTTGCTAGAATTTTCATTCTTTCTTTATTCATTGCACTATGTAAATACAATTATAAGTTTATTAAATATATCTTTTCTTTTCAACTTGAATTCATTTAATTCAAAGCCCGTTATAAAATTTCGTAATTTCAAGATCTTTATAATCTTACTTTTATACTTATTTTTGGTCGAACTGATTCTTAACTCCACTAACTTAACAACTAATGTTATTATCTTATTATTACTCAATACTATTTGCTATTTCCCCATCTTTCATCATTCAACGTCAATGAACGTAATTTGCTTTTTTAATCAAAAAATATTGATTTATTAACGCTAGTCGAACGACTACTTTTCGACTAATTCATTTAGATTGAGGATGCCAGTCTGGTGAAAATTGCGTAATTAATCGCGCTCTTTGACTTCTTATTATACTAGTAATTTAAAAGGCAACTGCATTTGTAGTACTTGTAACTATTCATAAATGTGTTTAGAACTATTATTTTAACTCGACTTCCAATAACAAATGTCAACACATTCAGACGAATCAACGTTTAATGTGACGTAATTTTGCTTTATTTAGGTCAGTCAAACAAAGTGTGCCTTAAACGCAGTCGAATCGACTTATTTTCGACTATTTTGTTAGTTGGATGCCTCAGCTGGAATAGAAAATGTGGATTCAATCGCCTCTTTTCTTTTTCAACAGTAATTTCACAAAAGGCAAGCTGCGATGAAGTATTTATATTATTCATAGGAATTGTTTGAATATACTTATTTTTAATTTTTCTCGAAAAATTCCAATAACACAAATGTCAAAATTCAAAAATTCAAAAACTTTTTAATTGCTGCGTCGATGTTGCTTGTAGTATAGTACAGTGCAGCAAGTGTGTATACAGTACATGCAACGATTGCAAGCAATATGCGCGTAACTTGCATGAAATCCACTCCCCGCCCAATTTCACGTAATTTATTGCACGTAGTCTAAACAAACCGGCCTTTTTTGATTTCACGGAATGGATTGCCGGCAATTGTGTTGCATGCAATCATGCTATAGTGTATCGCTTGCCTTAGAGATGACTGCAGACCTCATTGAATAAAAATTTAATTTATAAGCATCTGCTGCGAAAGAAATTCTCTAAAGCAAGAGCACCACTTAAAAAGCGGAAATCGGTACGTGATGTGAGGGAAATGGTAATTAATTTTCATTATTTTTTTAATTATTTCTTATTCGTCAGGCTTTTTAAATATAAATTTCAAAGAAATTTTGATGCAACTTGCATTACTATCCAACCATGACCAACGTACAACGTACAATCGTTGAGTGTTCATCGGTAGCCGGATATAAAAATGATAGTTCCATAAAAATAGCATCGAAACTGATCGACTGACATTTCTTCACAGAAAGGCGTCATTTGCTTCCGAATATTAAATGCCTACATCGCAAATACGTTTTAATTGCATTCGGAAATTTTGTTGATTAGGATCAATTTGTGAGAAAAGGTAGCGACATTTGAAATAATCAATGTTCATGACGAGGGTTCAGTGAACTCCTATAAGTAAGATAAGATAATATTAATAGGAGTACGAATCCTCATGATGATCTTATTTAGGATTGCGAAGTTTGGACTAACAATAGAAATTTTGTACTCATTTTGGAATTATATTTCGCTTCGGAGTTTTATTCGTAAAAGTTTCGGTCTAATCTCGGAGTCATTTTTCTGAGCCTCGCATTTCGTAAAAATTTCGGAGTCGTTTCGCACTCATTTAAATGAACTCATCGATTTGAATAATGTTCAGACTACTTCGGACTACTTTTTCTAAGCATTTGGTAAAAAATTCGGAGTAATTTCGGACTCATTTTGTAGTCTAGGTTTGTGTTTTGAAAATTTCGGACTCACAGTTCGGAGCCTCGCATTTAATTAGAATTTCGGAGTAATTTCGGACTCATTTAAATGAGTTCTTTGTAGAAATTTCGGACTATTTCGGACTATATATTCTAAGCCATTCATTTGATAAAATTTTTGGACTCTTTTGGATTCATTTTTCAAAGCCACGCAATTGGTTAAAATTTCGGAGTCATTTCAGACTAAGTTTAAAGCTTCGATTTTAAAAAAAAAACTTGGACTCTAATTTCTAAGCTGCGCATTTGGTTAAAATTTCGGAGTATTTTCGGACTGAGTTTAAAGCTTCGATTGTTTTAAAATTTTGGACTCAATTTTCGGAGCCTCGCATTTAGTAAAATTTTCGGAGTCATTTCGGATTTTTCTGCGCCTAGTATTTATTTAATAAAAATTTCAGACTCACTTCGAATTCATAAATCAAAAAACTCCGAAAATGTTTGCTTAGTTAGGTTGAGTTAAGTTAGTGCAGCTGCCACAATGAAGGGCGACACAATAAGGCCTCACATCGGTCCGTTGTGATACCACCAGAGAACTAAGACAACACAAACATCCACGACCGAATTGGGAGCTGTACCCAGAGCCTTTCGTATCTTAAGTTGGCATCTCAAGCAATTTGTTTCTACCTACTCTTTTTTTTTGTTTCTAATTCCAGCAACATAAGGCCACCATTAAAGAACTTATGCTCTTATTCCATATTATATCAAATCAATTAAAATTTCTCAACCGAAGAATTTCCTTTCCTCGACTAAAACCTTTTCCATTTTCATAAACATTTCATTGAAAGCCTTCAACGAAGCTGCTCAAAGATGTGTATTTAGCAGCAAATCTAAACAGGACAGTGCCATGTAGAGCACAACTAGCCTATCTTTTACCAACAAAGAACATTTTCTAATTAAGGCTTCGACTTTTTGTCGTATATGGCAGATGTGGCAATTGCAAAGCTGCCTGCCTGGAATTCGAAGTTGGCTTGAATTTCCAAGAATAACTAATTGAGATGCATTTAATATTCAATATCAATACAGATTAGGTATCCTTATCCCATCGAAAAAGTTCCGCTGTACTTTTACATCATACTTTCTTTTCGGCATATATCCCGTACTCTCTCCGAATAGTTTTCATGCAGTAACTCAACGACTTTTCCTTTTTTTTTCCAAACCACTTTTAAAAACCAGCTGGACCACCTGTTGTCCTACTTTTTTGAGTTACATCAAAATAAACGAAATAAAAAAATCTATAAAAACCAGAAATTGTGAAGATGAGAAAAAGAAATGAATATTTTGATGCCGTTTACTGATCCACCTTCGCTGAAAAAAAATTCTTGGTACTTGAATGTTAGTTTGTTGAACTCTTGTGAACGAAAAACATGTTGGGGCATGCATTTGCAAGGAACAAGAGAGAAATGTGGAAGGCGTAGAGAAAAGATGAATCAACAAAATATTCTGAAATTGTTAGTAAAGATGAAATGCCATAAATATGGTATGTCAAAAAAATTGCGTAGTGTTTATTTACATGAAACCAAATTTTTTTTGGATATATGAGGTTAAGAAGTACGAGTCAAAATTTTGATAAAAATGCCTCCGGAATGACTCCCGAATGACTCCGAAATCAGTTCGTAATAAAAGTCCGACATATCTGAGCTTAGTAGATCTGCTATATGGCTTTTGGACAGCCTCGTTCAAATTCCTGCTCTTACAATTCCACCTTTCCAAACAGGGTAACACATTCATTTCGGACTCCCAAATTACAAAGCTCATTATGAGGACTCCTACAACAAATTAGCAGTTTTATATGACATCTTAAGGACTATAAATGTTTTACTGGTAGAGACAATTTTAGAGAGTAGAAGCTAAGCTTAGTAGAATCATCAGATGTTGCAGTTTCATATAAAAAATTCGAGCTATAAAAATTCCATCGCCGATTAAATTTATAAACATTCAAAGGTCACACTTCCTCCTTCATATATGTATCATTAATTAACACAATTACCTTCAGATTCGATGAACTTGAATTTCCAATCAATAGAATTTAACATTGAAACCTTGTCAGTAAATCAAACTGAATAAATAAAAGAGAACCCGCTCAACGTGTGAATACATCAATTCAAATGAGCAGAAATCCAGCGCCGCATATCAACATTGCCTAAAAGCATCGAAATCCTCCTCCACCATTAACGGTGAATGATCGTTTGATTGTAGCATAAGAAACCACCAAAGGCATTCAATCAAACCGCATCGCACGTTCAAAGTCTGCTGATGGCGATTATCGATTGATTGTTGAACAAGTGCCAAGCAATGTTGAATGTTGATTGTTGCTTCATTGTTGTATGTTGATAGCTTCCTAGTTAGTTGGTTTCTTTGCTGTTCAAATGGCTCCCACGATGATTTGTTTAACCATTGATGGAAACCTTCTAACGGCATCGTGTGCTGCTAACAAAACGAATACTATAACCATTCATTATCCATCAATTATACCAATCTCTGCACCTTCATTTGACTGCCACGTGTGAGGGCGTGAATAGATTCGATTTAAACTTTTGAACCTCTTGTTGGCACATTTTTTTGTGTTTGTTTAAAATGACTTAAGCGGCTTAGCGTTCGTTCACATTGAGTTTGATTGAATAAATGTTGATGAAACGTTAACCGTCTTTGTTACTGATTATTAGCATGCAACAAGTGGCATAAGCCCTTTGCACACCGACATCATCAGAATCATAATAAGTGCAATCACGTGCACTGCAACAAGAGTTGTTAGAATAATGGCGCCAACAATATTTTCCCATGCCTACTGCATGGACTCTTTGCGTTGAATAAGACTTTGTTTACCGGATAATTGCAAAAGTTTCTATTCCATGCCATGCTCCATTCTTAGGGAAATTTACTTAGCAGCAATATTTGCGAGAAGAACAATTAGGAAAATATGTATATGAGAAGCGGGGTATGAATGTTATTTATGGTCTGCTACATTGATAATAGGAACGTCTTCTATTAAAATGAGTGTGCACAAAAAAAGGTTGCCAACATTTTTTATACTCTATCCAAGTTTGAAAAAATTCCATGATTCAAATAACCCAAATATTTGAATCGAGTGAGCCATCACAACTGACTGCAAATCTTTTGACGAGAGCAAGTGGATTTTTTCCTTCCCTCGGGACTCATTTGAAGATTTTGATTTTGGTACAAAAGACCGCTCCATATTGGACCGCACTGCATTCTCCGTTTCATTACGTTCTGCCTTTTGGTCAATACTTTTTTTTCTCAATTTGATTATCATCATTATTCTCTATATTATGCGGCTATTCTTGGCCTTCATCGTCCGATTTCTTTGCCTGATTTCAAGTGATTTAGAGTCCCAGTTTTCGTGTTTAAGCTTGCTGCGTTACTGAACCCATTGATCATTGATGTTTGTGACTGTTTGTAGGCTGTGACTGTGGCATTAAATTATTATGTTGCCACTTTTCTGCTCAAACTGTTCTTTTTTTTTCATAAATTCGTTTTTGTCTTTTGTCTGCGTAAGCTCTTCTCCCGAATGAGGTCAACAAAATTACTGCTCAGAATGACCATAATCTGCAATTTTGTTTTTGCATTTCTTTTCAATTACGTGAGTGGCCGAAATCACAAGTCGGAAAACGGTACGTTTCTGCCCCATTTTCTCAAATGATGTGAACATTGTTCTGCTTTTGAACAGCTGTCCAATGTTACATTCTCAGCTCAGTTCTATAGTCGATTCTTGTGAAGAAGTAATGAAGTCTGAAGTTTAGACCAGTTTTTTTTTTTTTTAATTCGAATTCGACGTGAATTCAGATGAGGGCCTATTTGAATGCGGAAATAAAAGCCAAGTTGGAATTATTAAATTTCTTTTGTTTACATTGCGAAACGAAACAAAAAATATCTGAAATATTTATTTAAATGAACTCCGAATTCGGAGTAAACCTTAAATTGTAGTTTTTTTTTGTTAATATTAAATCGAGAAACATGATTTAGTGCAAAAAATATAATCCAGAAATGTAAACGAAAAAGCAATTTTAATTTGACTCCGAATTCGGAGTCAAGCCAGATTGGATTTTCTGTAAGCACTGTTTAAGCAACGTATTCTTTTAGTTGGAAAAAGTTTCCAGGAGCTTTATTTAAACTATCTCCTAATTCGGAGTCAGTTTAAAATTGCTTTTTCGTATACATTTCTCCGGGAAACATGTCCTCGTGCCACAAAATGTTATCTGGAACAACTTTTAAGTTTAACTCCGAATTCGGAGTCGACTAAAAATAGTTTTTTTTTGTTAAAATTACATCGAGAAACATGTAAATGTGTCAAAAAATGTTATCCGGAATTGCTTTTTAAATTAACTCCGAATTCGGAGTGAGCCCGAAATGGCATAATTCAAATAAGCACTTTCTTTGTACTTTTTTCCAACGCCTTAAAATGAATTTGCATATTTTTGTGTCTGCTGCAATACAGTGGCGTAGGTTTTCTTATTCCAAAAAAGTCTGAGAGCACCTACTGCACCATTGCAATTTCAGTGTCCTTCCTCAAAAGTTGCATTTATTTCATGACTGTGACTGAAAAAATCTCTCAAATCAGCTTGGATCAGATGCAAATTTTCAAGCACTTTTACTTTTCGCGGGGAAAATTGAAAATTGCAAATTTTCTTCAATTTTTTCCGTTTTTCTCAATTTCGAGTCTCAACTTTTTACTTTTTTTCAAGCCTCATGCTGCACTTGATTGTTCGGCGCCATAAGACGCCTTTTCGGTGTTCAATGGCTATGGTGTTCAATGGCTATGGTGTGCGGACTGGCACAAAAAGAAACTAAACTAAATTAATGAAATTGTATTTTTTTTTTTGGACACAGATGCTTGTCTCGTGTTGCGCTCAAGCCACCGATGCCGGAAAATCGCTCGCGTGCTCGCTTTGCTTAAAATAAGCCAGGCATACCTAAGCTAATCGAGTTATGGTGAAGATAAGTTACATTTGGTCAAGCGAATGAACTGTAAAATTATATTTTACCTTTTGATAATGACAATTGGAAAAGACACACAATGATCATTTCTTAAGGGTGTAGTCCAACTCATCGGGATAAAAAAAACAAACAGGCTTGCTTTGGGAATTTCTCGTCAGGTTACTATTACAGATATGCTTATAAAAGTTTTGAGGGATGCTAGAAAAAGTCTTAAATTAAAAATAGAAAAAATATTTCTTAGGACCGATCATATTTATTATCCTCAAATGAGTCCGAAATTATGAAAAAAATATGAAGCTCAGAAATATGTGTCCGAAATGATTCCGGAATATATCAGATTTATATATGAAACTTATTTGAGGGGACATTAGACTTATATATGCGCGTGGAATTGTTCATATAAGATTCTTATTTGAGCAGGCATTGAAGTCAGATATGAACGCGATTCGAGGCATATGCTTATCTTATGGTATATAGACTCATGCGGTGTATGACTTGAACCCTTATTGAACGATCAGCGCAAGAATGGCAACACGTTTTTAGGACCCTTAAAACAGCTCATTGTAAGCACTCCGACAACGAATTAGGAGTCATATATGATTCTCTTAGGACTTTGATTTAAGCTAAGTTATTGAGACTTCTTCCATTGGGCGATAAAAATATTGATTATGCTTATTCTTTGGTAATTAATCCAAGACTGTTGAGGTCAAAAAGTTTCTCATTATAAGCTCACGTTTCATTTTTCTCGTTTTATTTGTCTTCTTGCTGCTGAAAACTCGAAGAAGAACCTCATAGAAGCCTTCAGTTCCGCGGTGCAAACAATCATAATTAGACAATTACAGCTGCAAATAGCACAAATTATCAGTTTACTGCAGTCAAAAGAAGTTAAAAATAGCCCCAAATAAATAGCATGAAATTATTCCAGTTCAATCCCCAATACTCGGCTTCCACCACACGTCGGCAGAGACTGAACGAAGCATGTAAACATGACGTGCGGATCACTACTTCAAAGCGAGTCCAAAGCACAATACTTTGTAACATGCTTCAATTACGTTTCGTTGTTCGTTGTTGACTTTCCATCGCGCAACAAAGCCAACAAAGCATGAAAAATGAAGCCACGTTTAGCATTTCTAATTAGGCGATAATACTTGCTACCAGCTTCCAGCCGACGTGTTTGTTTTTGTACGTTGTAAATATGAGAGGAAAATTTCAATAACAAAACGAAAGAACAACAAAAAAAGCAAATCAAATAATATTGAACCATGGAACCGTGAGAAAAGCGATGTTGGCGCCTGGCGGCAAATACTTCACCCGTATGTCTTCGATTCCATTGATTAAAATGTGTTACTGACATTCCTCGTTGTAACGCCTCAATCACCACCTTCGTTGTTAACTTGATATTTTGAATTTCCAATTAATTCAACAATAAACTCAACTTTGAACTCAACTTTGTTGTGTTGAAGCTGTTGAACTTTTTGGTTGCATCAACAAAGGGCATCGTAGCAGACTAACAGCTACTGTTGACGCTTCTTCGTTGAGCTTTTGATTTTCTAAGATTAGTTGATTTTGCATTGTTGAAACTCTTAAACATTTTGAAGAATTTGTGATCCGACTTGATTGATTGATTGATTGGTAAAATTTAGCAATTCGAAAGGGGAAAGTTGTTGTGAAAGCTAAGAAAATATTTGGAGTCCTTAAAAGAATCAATTATGAGTCCTAGTTCGCATAAGGCGTACTCACTAAGGAGCCCGAAATGATTGTGTTTTTCTTATAGCAATAGCCGACTTATATGAGCCGGGTTTCATGCATCGAATTAGCTGGTATAAAAGACATAAATAACTCCTTCTGCATTCCTATGAGACCCTTATATATCTGAGCCTCTTATTTTTTAAATATTTCAAATAAATTTCGGTCTCGATTTTCTGAGTCTGATATATTCTACAAAATTCGGACTCATAATAATGAGGACAGTGGAAATATTTGCATCAGAACAGATTCATATATACTGTCTAAATTGTCACCTTGATAGAGAATATAGATTTTAGGCAGCTTTAATGCCTAGGTTAAGAATGAGAAATCTGTTCATTCTTGCGGGTATGTCTAATCAAATACATTTTGGAAAGATTTTTGGGAGCTCTGTAGATCTTCTTAAAGTCTTATTATTTCTAATAAGGACCTAGACCTTTGCCCTATTAATGATCACTACCCTCTAGGCCCCAAGACTGCCTACAGACCGCCTCTAGACGGCCTCACTTCTCTTCACAATTGCTCACATCCTTAAAAACAGTTGAACTTTTTTCCTACTTCTTCTAATTCGTGGAATCTCAAAAATTTGACTTATGCAACGAAGCAAAAAGGAAACTTAAACTGTTTTTGAGGATGTGAGCAATTTTGGAGAGAAGTGAGGCCGTCTAGAGGCGGTCTTGGGGCCTAGGCTATTACATAGTAGTAAAAATAGACAGAACATTCAAGACAAATTATCAACCCGGGGGTTTTTTTCTAGAGTCCCCTCCGATAGAATTGCCCAAGCCAAAGCACAACTTCATCTACCGTTCAAGATAAATTATCTACCCGAGGGGTTTAATTTCTAGATATTCCCCCTGGATAGAATAATTGACCAAAACAAAATACCACCAATCTTTTACCTATTATGAAGGGCCTGTCCGTTTTTCGCCTCAGCCGTAGCCGCCCTTAATCGAACCAATTTAACGAAACCCTTTTGCTCTCTCACGTTCAACAGTTCGACCTCCAGTGACGACGGCAGAGTCTTTGATCGTTGTCGTTGGAACGCGCCTCGCCGCTCCGCAGTAAAAACCCATAAATAAATAAGATTTCAATCGCAAACACCAAAATTATTCAAGTGCAGTGAAAAAAAACAAAAGAAAAAAAATTGATTTTTTGAACTATAAGCGCCAAGATGGCCGATTATTTTTTTGACTTTAAAAGCTATTAAATTTATCATCGCGTCGCGCAAACGCCGACAACCATAATAGAACCACGGAAAAAAATACCGAATTTTAATGATAAATCGCGTCGCGCAAACCGCCGACAAACTTAACACGAGGAAAGAAAACCCAAAGACGGCTTCCCCACTCCATCTGCAGAAAACCGAGGTACGTTAGCCCTTAATTGTCTCTGACATTAACAGGGCCTCTTTCTGTGGCCACGAGCCCTTTGCTGAAAACCAAGTGTGACCCTCTTTCTGACCGCCTTTCGACAGGGCTATGCAGGATTACTGCATAGCAGGGAAAAACCAAAGATTTAAATTGAGCCCCAAAAGTAAGAGTATACAATAAAATCTTTGATTTATTTGAGTGCATATTTTGAAAATGTTTTAAATAACCTGTTTGCTGACGAAAACTCTGAGCACCTTATTCTTTTGAATCGTTAATAAGTTCAATAGCCCATGAGACCCATTGGTGGTAAGTAGCTAAAAAAATGTTTCCGTTATCAAGCATTTAATCATGATGTTGCTTGGTTTCACACGATGCAAGCTGCTGACATATTCCATCCAAAATCCACTTAGACACTCATTGAAGACTTCTTATTTGAGATCATTGAAGAAAGGGCGAATATCTATCTACATAATAGGAAAAAGTGCTCCACAAAGATCATATCGAATTAGTATTTTAACCCAGGTAAATGATGCTCAGAGGTTATTCACATTCGCATTTGCTTTGACGATTCATTGACATATAGAGAGCACAAAAACATTTCATTTCTTGCCAATTTCTATAAAAAGACGAACACACCACAATGTTTACAATCCAAACTCGAAATTAGGAAAAAAAAAATCGAAGACCCAAACAGAATAAAAGAAAACTTTGTTGAGAAAAACTATGTGTGATGAATGCATCTCCAAACATGCATCTCAACAAGTTGCCGCCACTGCAGCAAAATCTCATGCGAGAACAACACTTTAAATTTAAATTTGTCTGGCTGCGGCGTGCAGAGCGTCGTATGCGTAACGTGGAGTTATTTTTGGCCACTCATACTCTGCGGCACTTTTGAATGTTGTTTTGTCGTTTTCAACTTATTTTTTGTTTTATTTTTTGTTTTATTCGAAATTAACGAGAAATTCTGTAAAGACAACGCGTCCTCGTCGGAAGCTAAATTTGAATTTCTTCAGCCGCAACTACTTCAGTTTGCCCTTAGAAATCGAATCGGGCGGTTGCGTTTCGAAAGCACCACAGGAAAAAAAATGAATTGAAGCTAAAAAAAAAGAAAAAAGGAAGAAAACCAGAAAGAAAGAAGAAACTTCTCAAACTAATTCTAACCCATAGAATTGGTCAATCAGACGAAGATAAAGAAAATTTTAGAGAGAGAAAATGTGTGCTTAAAGTGGACTTTTAAAAATAGATTTCATGATTTTTTATGGAACTAAAAATCGTATGTTAACCTATTTCCATACGTTAAATCGAGTTGTACGAGAGTGTCTAACGACTTTTTAAAGTGATGTAATTGAAGAAAAGCACATTGAAGTGGTTTCTAAGTGAATAAATTGGTCGAAAATTAGCGAAAAACTGATATGAAGGAAGTTCATTTATCGAATGAGAGAGAATAAGACTGCATAGGACCTTTAAATGATAAGGCCCTCATCGAAATTATCAAAGAAAAAAGGTAAATGATAATCTATATTTTAATATATGTGTTTAAAACTCTTCGGATTGCAAAGTCCAAGAAAAATGACTCGCAGAGATCACCGCCAACGGAATGTGTCAACACATTTATGTCAGAAATAAAATATTCTCGACGAATTGGGGCGATGAAACAACATAGCCACATACGACTCGATCCGCACCTGCTACAGCGTATAAAAAAATTAAAAAAAAAAAAAACAAAATGAAGGAAATTAAATGAAGATTTTCCCCCTATTTTTCATGAATCTGTGGGATGCACTGTTCAAGGAAAAGAAATGTAGTAAAATATTTCAACTATTTTTGGCATCAAATTTTGTGAGGTTGGATTGGTGCAGATAAGATTTTCCTTGTTTTATCTGGTCAACTGAATGGAGTAAAGCCAACCATACACATGTTAACATGTTGAGTTGTAGGAAAATGATGTCAAAATAATTCAAGAAACAAATCATTTCCTTAAGCCGGGCATTCGATTATGAAAAGTCAAATTTAGAGTTTTAATAGTTGAAGAATAATAAATATAAAAAGTATTGAACAGAAATTTAGAACACTTCCAAGGACGTTAAATCGACGGTTGAATTTAAATACTTTGTCTCCCTTGTTATGACTTTGTTCCCTATTATATAAAATGATGAGGAAACCAGTTCGTTCGAGATAAGAATTTAAAGAAATTTTATTGAAAAAATGGATTAATCGACTAAGAAAATGATCAAAAATACTTAAACAGCTACATATGTGCTCTATCCACTCCCCTGAATGTAGTGAAAAATTACACTAGCTAACAAGAACAGGGCATCGCTGTAGCATGCTTTAGGGTCGCTGATCATAGAAAGGGCATCCATTTATTTTTTCTAAGAATAGTATTTGAGTTATAGAGAAAAATGCTTTTAAACGCCCTTAATTTATTATTAAATAAATGTCTTTGTTTGCTCTAATAAAATTATGTATACATCAGGGCGTGTCGATTCATTTTTGCCAAAATGGTATAGCAAAATCGTAATCTACGAAAAATTCTAAGAACATTTACCTCAGAAACCATGGCCTCAAATCAATCCCTGTTCCGCGCAAATCGATCTCAAAATATGTCAACGACGATAAGTTTTCATCGAAATTTTTTTTTTCTAATTTTTTTCTTTTCGATTTGCCCGGAACAGGGATTGATTTTCGGGTCATGGTCTCTGAGGGAAATGTTCTAAGAACTTTCCGGAAATAACGATTTTATAATACCATTTTAGATTTTTTTCCACCCATATAGATCGATCCGCCCTAGTAAACATACCTACATAGTTAGAAAGTTAAATATCAAGCCTTAAAAATTGATTTTCATTTGTTCTAATCAACGCCATAGTTTTTGAACTGAAGATGTCTGAATTGGCAAATAATTGACCCTTTACTGCATAATATTTAATAAGTGAAAAAACTTTTCGTTTCGTAGTAAAAAGTTTTATTAGGCTTCAAAAATAAAATGTTATTAATAATAATAACACATACATAATTATTACGTTTTTCATCAAAAAGTACCTATGACGATATGTCCATATCGCACCCTTGCTATTAAATCGGTACAACTCTAAATTTCGCAATTCTGGAATAATCATTCACTTTGATTTGAAGCTTGTAAAAAATTATTCTTTTTCTAAACTTATTTTATTCTTAATTGACCACTGCATCAGTCCATATAAGTATACATTTTCTAGGTGCTGGGTTTTTTGCTGAAAAATGTAGTTGAAAATAAAACAATTGATTTATGTAAGTATTTATATTATTTTTTTTTTTTGTCGAAACCGTAATGGGTTCGTATGCTATAAAGGGTTAAAAGATTGTTTTTCAATTTTAAATTTTAATTAAAATCATAAGTGTATAATCTAATATATAAATTTTTCGCGTCGCGGTGTTTGTTAACAAACTCCTCCAAAACGGCTCGAACGATTGGTGTGAAAGTTTGTGTGCTTATCGATTAGGTTTGAAAATCGACTAACATCTAGTTTTTAAACCCCTGAATCTAAACATTTAGTAGCATAGTAGCAATGTTTAGGTTTAATACTTAACGTATGAGCAATATTATTGCAAAAGAATTTTAGTAGTTCGTAACATTACGTATAGGTACGGTGACCATCATATCTGTTTTTAGGAGAGGTGTTCTGTTTTTTAGGTGCTTGTTCTGCGTATTTTTTTTTTTTTTTTGTGGAAAATAGCGAAAATGTCCAAAATTGATCGCCATTTTCCTTGGACCGATTGAAAGGTCCGTTATTTGACAGCCTCGTAAAAGAGTTAAGTAAACTAATAGTGCGTTTCCATATAGTGTTTAACTCTGAGATGTTTAGCTAAACACTTCGAGCGTTTCCACTTATGCGAGGTGTTTAAGTTTGACAGCTGTTTGCTTATTTACAATTGCAAGCAGTGTTGCCATTTGTAGGAAAATCACTTTAAGGAAAAAAGGGACAGGTTTATTGAAATGGGCAAAATTTTAAAGAATTTTTGGTATATTCTAAATATTAAGATATATTTTGAATATAGTTTCTTGTCGATCAATTAAAACGACAAAATAAACGTCTCGTCTCGGAGTTGGAAGTGGAAAACCCAGAAGCTACTATATCTGAAAGAATTTAGGAGGATTTTATTTTTTACACGGTTTTGAAATCGATTTCTGTGACATGGCCCATAATTTTAATATTATTATTTTTTGTAAAAACGATCGTTGAGCATCGATACTCTACCAAGAATCATACAACACAAGATTATGCCTTGCGCATATTATACAATTTTTGTCGAATTTTGACGTGTTTAAAAAAATTTAGGGAATTTTTTGTAGTCTGTAGGGAATTTTTATTTTTGCTTTTGGAAACATTGCCATCGTTTGTTGTTTTGATTTTCTTTTGACAGTTAGATATGCATGAAATTCCGATACGATAAATCTATTTTTTCCCCATCGATGAAAGTGTTTATGAGATGTTTAAGAGATAAACGTTTTCGCGTTTAACGTTTGTATGGCAAAACACGAGTTAAACACCTCGATTAGGGCCCTAAACGCTTAAACGCGAGTTAAACACCATATGGAAACGCGCTATAAGTTGAAGACTAAAAAAAAATATTTTTGTTCTGTTTTTTCAATATATTGTCACTTTACGTACAGGTCCTATTTTCAAAATTGGTGAATTGGTTTATTATTTTAAACTTATGGAAAGATGCATTCCTTATAACTAAAATGAAATGATTGTGTTTTAGTTTGAAGTTGGAAAGTTTGAGGAGGAAAGACGAGTCCAAAGAGATCTGATTTTTTTTGGTAATTGATTTTTGACACATTAGTTTCTGCTGAGGCGGTATGAAGTTCAACTAATATATAAATATATATATGTTAATATTATGACAAATATATATTCCCTGCAAAGCTTTGGTTTTTTCTTTTATTAAGTTGCTTAACCGGCAATTGACGAACAAAAGCAGAAATAGAAATCAAAATAAAAATCAGCTGGCGACGTCTTTGCATACGCCAACGCGAAAGCAATTGTTGTGTTGAGCTTTTTACTTAATTAAAATTAATTTTTTCGAAAAGCTCAAGAAGCAACGAAAAGCGGCGCACACAAATGCAAGAACGAAGAAATGAGCCAATGAAGCGTAATTGTGAAAAAGCTCTGCAGTCGAATTTAGTCAATCGGTGGTGTCCGACCGAAACGAAAGATCTCAAACGAAAGAAATTTTCTTTAGTTCTATAGGCAACTAATTAAATTAATTAACTAAAAAGAATATATAAATATATATTTATATAAAATTTCCAGTAAACCGAATCATTCAATCGAAATATTATAATCATTTTAAGAACGAACGATTTTTTTTTAACGAAAACAAGTGCGAAAAATAAAAGAAAATTAAAAATAATTTTTGTGGAAAATTCAATAAAGCTGACATCATTGAAAAATTTGAAGAGAAAGAAAAACCGAAAATCCACAAAAAATAAATTTAAATTAAGTGCACTTATAAATTGTTTAAAGAAAAAAAAAAAACAGAATTTTTTGTCTGCACTCTCAATTTGAATTGAATCCGTACCGGAAATATAAATTGCGATACTAAAAAAAAAACCGCACGAAACATAATAAATTGCCATAAAGTTGAAGTGCATAGTTGCCCTCCATAGTAGTGCCTTGTTAGAGCGTATGGAATTTCATACGAAAACAGCCTTAAGCCCACAATAGACTGAGTAAAAATGTGCCTAAACGCAGAGGGCTTCAGCAGAAAGAAGGACCAATACCTGGATTTATCATATAAGGATTTAAAAAGTTTTGGTTCGTATTTTTTTCTTTTTGAAGATTTTTCTGTTAGTTTTTTACCACAATTTTTCACTCAATTAATTTCATTTGATGACTATGACTCAAAATTAATTCGTTTCAAAATTTGGAGACCATCCAAAAATATAAATTAATTTTTTAAATTTGACAAAATAATACTGAAATAAAGCTCGTTGAATGATGACAAACCTTTGCGAAACTGTACTAGTTGCAGCGATATTCGCTCATAAGGCACACAATAAATCAGTGGCGTATTCAGGGGATGGTTTTTGGGGGTTCAAACCCCCTTTCGAAATAAGAGGAATCAAAAATAAGCACAAGGAAATAGTCTTGATTTTATATTTGATTATGCCTTAACCCTCTACCGCATTGGAACCCATATATAGGGCATTTCACGTCAAGTGTACCCGCTCAAAAAACTTCATAGCTGGGATTTCGATGAAACTTGGTGGAAATGTTGCGCTATGAGAGTACATGAATAGCGCAAAAGGAGGAGGGGAAATATTTACCGGGTGCCTAGATACAGGGTGTCAAACTTTCAGGCCTTTTTGTATTCAAAAAATTCTTCGTCTTGCAAATTGGAAAATGAAAAAAATGTAATAAAGGATTTTTATAGAATTTTTTCTGGTCTTTCCGAAAAAAAATATTAAAATCTCCAGAAATTATTATTTATGCAAAAAAAAACGGTTTTTATTTTTAAAATCAATTTTTCGCTCAATGCGACATTTTTAATTTTTTTTAAAATAATTTTAAACGAAAGCTGAGCTTTTTTTCTATAAGATAAAGTCTTAATTGAAGTGGGATATCCAAAACTTACGAGTAAACGGAGGTGTTGAACCCAGCACGACCCTCGCGCCAAGCACGCAGAAGCCGCTTTTCAGCTTTATCAACTAGAAAAGTTCAGCAGCCACAGCTGAATAGCGGCTTCTGCGTGCTTGGCGCGAGGGTCGTGCTGGGTTCAACACCTCCGTTTACTCGTAAGTTTTGGATATCCCACTTCAATTAAGACTTTATCTTATAGAAAAAAAGCTCAGCTTTCGTTTAAAATTATTTTAAAAAAAATTAAAAATGTCGCATTGAGCGAAAAATTGATTTTAAAAATAAAAACCGTTTTTTTTTTGCATAAATAATAATTTCTGGAGATTTTAATATTTTTTTTCGGAAAAGACCAGAAAAAAATTCTATAAAAATCCTTTATTACATTTTTTTCATTTTCCAATTTGCAAGACGAAGAATTTTTTGAATACAAAAAGGCCTGAAAGTTTGACACCCTGTATCTAGGCACCCGGTAAATATTTCCCCTCCTCCTTTTGCGCTATTCATGTACTCTCATAGCGCAACATTTCCACCAAGTTTCATCGAAATCCCAGCTATGAAGTTTTTTGAGCGGGTACACTTGACGTGAAATGCCCCATATGTGTGGTGTCTGAAAAAAAGAAAAAAATTGAAAGGGCAAAAACTGCGTTAAAAAATTTTCCCCACTTATTTAATATCATGCAGTAATTAAACCCTTTAAAGGGTTAATATAACCGTTAAATGCGAAAATACAGTTTTCAATCTATTTAATATATCAATCAGTTGAGGGTTAAAGTCTCGACAAATTATTTATGCAGTACAGGGTTAATAAAATCATTATCTTCAAAAAAAGTTTCCCACTTTTATAATATATCATGCAGCAGTGGGTTAATAAATCCATTTTCTCCGAAAAAGAATTTTATTTTATATGTCGTACAGTAAAGCGTTAAAGTCTCCAAAAGCTATTTATGCAATAAAGGGTTAATAAAACCATTAACTTTAAAAAAAATTCCACTTATTTAATATACCATGCAGCAAAGGGTTAATAAAAGAATTTTCTCCGAAAACGAACTTTATTTTATAAGTCGTACAGTAAAGGGTTAAGTCTCCAAAAACTATTTATGCAGCAAAGGGTTAATAAACCCATTTGCTCGGAAAAAGAATTTTATTTTATATGTCGTGCAGTAAAGGGTTAAAGTCTCCAAAAATTATTTTCTGCATACGCTCTTGCCTTAAATTTCTGTCTAGAGGGCAGTTCAGTTGGTATAGGTGAATAAAGAGGCAGTGGCGTAGCGCGACATTTCATCGCCCAGGGGATATAGCGAAACAATGGAGGAAATGTCGCCCCCTCCTCCAAAATCTCAATAAAAGTACCTTTATTTTAAAAATTAAAATATGATTTGGCGCCCGGGGTGGATACCCCCTTCAACGACTTCCCCCCACCGCAACTGTAAAGAGGGAATATTCCGTTAAAATCCCTTTTTTCATTTGGAAACATTCTCTCTCATTGCGGAAATATATTTTGCTTTCAACCCCTTTGAACAAAAACCTACCTACGCTCCACTGTTCCACTCAATTTTTTGCAAATTATTATATGTCAAGACCTTTTCTCAACATATTGCTATGACTAACTGAAATGTGAAATGTGAATATACAGTCAGTGCAACATATATGGAATTAGTCTACAATCTAGTCGAGTGACGCCAGAGCTTTTCCCACTCACAGTGTGTAAGAATCATTCATTCTTGTTTAATCAGCTGTTGAGTGAAGATGATACCGAAGACTTTAAAAGCCAACCACGTTACGCAACTAACTCCGAAAGGGAAAGCCATTTCTGGAAAATAGTTTTCCAATAGACCTCGCAAATATTTACTCTGCCCATTTTTGGTGTTCTTCGCTTTTGCTTACTTTGCTCAGAGTTTTATCATTTTAATTGAATCTATAGTTTGTTGCTTACTTCCCGCTGAGCATATGAGGCTCTCAATTTGCTTTTTTTTTACCATTCTTATCTTATAATTGATACAATTTATTTATCTCCCGGAGTTCATTTGCGAACAATAGAAATTTGGGTTAATTAAGTTCAATTCATGGAGCCTGAGCAGGCATAAAAGAATTTCAGAAATTCTTTTGAGAGTGTCTATTGGCGGTGTTGGTATCTCTTTTCATACGTGTTGGTAGCCCTGTTTGATTTGTTGAAATATTATTATTATTTTTTTTTTTTAATTAATTTACATGAAGTCATGTTTGTCCAATTTTGGTTAAACGAGTGCGTCTGCGAGTTTCGGCGAGTCTGCAGCTTTGAGCTGTGTGGCCTTTTGTGCGACAAATTTTGAAATAAAGCTCAAATATGTCGAAATTTATGAAACACCTACGACATGTCGGAGACGTAGATATGTATATATGTATTTCGACGAGAGATTTGGATTTGTTTAAAAATTTAAATGAATAAAGAGTTTTAATCAGCGATGAACCGCCTATAAAAAATTTTTAAATACTGAAATTGGCTACTGAAAATTCCACCAATAAATATAGATAAATTGACCTCAGATCGTCCCGTTTTTAAAGTCATAAATATCAAGTTATTATATTTCAATTTGAAAACATTCGATCGGAACAACAATTCGTTGCCTTGGAACTATTCTGACAATGATTATGATATATCCACAAATACGTCGATTATTGGAGTGGACATAATCGCATCAAAAGATACCTTAGAAAGAACCAAGTGTGTAAATCGGGAGAGAGTCGATAGAAAAATTAAGGAGCAAGGAATTTCTATGCCATCAATAATAATAATAATTATTTAACTCTGAACCACCTACCACCTATTTCTGTCCTTTAACCACCTACGTGCGGTCTCACAGACCCTGGTAGATAAATGCTTGTCTTTTAAGATCAATAGCAAAATTGATATAACCCAATAAATGGAATATTTTTTATTCTCGAGCTCCATTTTGGAGCCACCAATGAAAATAATCACAAAAATTGTACCATATACTTAGTTAAAAATAATAATAATAATATGGAGCGTGAATCTGCCCAAAGGCTAGCACTGCGGCCCAGATGACCTATTGTGCCAAGATTCACTATTTTTATGAAAAGCCCCTCATAGCTCTCCTAATAAAGTCCAGAATCGCCTCTGGAGAAGAATTCCTAATTTGTCCTAATGAAAGAATTTCCGAATGGAATACATTTCTTCTGTGATGTACTAAGGCAGGACATTCGCAAAGAATGCGCAAATTTGTTTCCTCGTCTTCGAGGCATAATCTGCATTCCGAACTATCGGAAAGGCGAAGTTTGTGCTTGTGATACTTAAGCCCAAGATGACCAGTAAGAAAACCCGTAAGCAATCTTATGCTATCTTTTGAAAGCTTAAGAATATTGGAGTAAGAGTAAGGTTTTATAAGCAATTTACTCTGCCTCAGTCCGGGAAAGTTGTCCCAGTACACAAGGCGAAGGAGATTTTCTTTCTCTCTGATTTTTTCTTTAATACCCGCCCAGTTCAACCCACAAAAAGGCTGAGGACCGATAAAAGGGGTATTTGATGCCTTTCTTGCTAGACTGTCAGCTAGCTCATTACCATCAATTCCCGTGTGACCAGGGACCCAAAATAAATCAACTTTATTGCGTGTCGCTAGTTTCTGAAGTTGTCCAACGCATTCGAGGACTTGGTTTGACTTAAAAGCCCAAGATGATAGGCCTTTAATAGAGGCCTGACTGTCAGAAAATATGACAATCCTTTGGCCCGCGGGGTTTTTGCTAGTTATGGATCTTACGCATTATTTATTGCGTGACACTAGGCCATATGCCCATAGGTTCCGATATTCTTGTGCCTGGTCCATATATACCTGGCACCAGTCCCGTTATCCATTTTTGATATACTTAGTTATACAGAACTAACACTTTTGGAAAAATGATGGTTCAGAGATTCGTTGCGGTCTTAGAGACTCCAGGCAGGTGGTTAAAGATTAAGGTATTTGTTTGGGTAAAGCCCTTAACCACACCTCAAGAAAGAGTTGTGAAATAGTGATGATTGCTCCTGACTACTTACTACTTTTTAAAATTGCCTGGACTTTCTGAGAAAAAATATTTTATTAACCAATTTTTTTTTTCTTTTTGTGAATCACCCACAGACTCCTATAAGAAACCACCTTCGAATTCAAACTCTTTTCTCATGAGCTCTTGTGCTCTTGACTTCTGCAACAAGTCGCAAGGAAATGCGATCATTTCTGGAGTGACTTGTTCACTGCTATTCTTTGAAAAACATTTTCTTTTGGACACTTTTCTTGGGCATTATTTATAAATAAGCGAAGGTGATTTCTTTGTACTATGGGTTAGTTTCCTTACCTTTTGCTATTTTTAGGTTAATTAGTTTTATTAACTAGGAACTAATTCCGATTAAAATCAGATTATTTCGAATCATTTTTCAATATTTTGGATTAAATTATGTTAAATAAATCCAAAATGTTATACAATCTACATTTAACATGGATTAGCTTTTGATCTTTCTTTTTTCTTTTTTTTTCACTTATCTAAGACAATCTCCAATATTCGACGATTATAGTAATCCCAATGACTAAAAATCGTTTGAAAGCAACAAATCAATAATGATTAAAAACATAAAAAATAAAATAAAATAATTATTAATCGTAACTCGGATTTAATAGGTCTGTTTGGAGTATATTGGGTCAATTCTCCGTCTTACCTAAGTATCATTCATCAACGTAAAATAATAAGATCTTGCATGCCAGTTTTTTAGGGGAATATACGCCCTGAGGCTCATAGTCTTCAACCTAGTTTTAACTTTTTGAACGTTTAAACTTTGAATTCATAATCTTCGGTAGAGTTTAAACCAGGGTTATTAATTTTATATAAAAATTTAAAAAAAAATTAAATAAATCAAAGGTATTTGATTGAGTTAAACTAGCATGACGTTCTAGTTCGAAGTTCTTAAATCGAGTTCAAGACTACGACCCTGAGGGTGGTAATTACCAAAAAGTTTAAGCTTAGGCTAAATCTTAATCTTTCGAAGTAAAAGTGGTAGTAACCAAGTCAAATTAAACCGGTATTAGAGAATTCGATATTCGAAATTGTGCTGCCACATTTTTAAAATTAAGACCAAAAACATATGGCTTTTGCTATTTTCGAAAACTCTTTCAAACTAGCAGGCCGATCGAAAAACGTTAAAATTTGAACAAAAGTATTTTTTTCTTTTGAATTTTTTTTTAACATATGTTTTTTGTTTAACTTTCTCTGCTCTCTTCGAATTTTCGAACATTTTCATTCTTAAAATTTATGACTGCTTCGATGGGGTAATAAAGCAGGTTTAATTCATTTGGTAACTGCGAAAATTTAAGCGAAAGCTAAGAATTTACTTAAACGGCTGGTAACTACCACCCTGAATGTCTAAAATTTGGCCAAAATTGCTTGAAATTTGATTTTGAAATATTCAAAACCAAAAACTTGGTCCCATAAAAACTTCTTTTAAGACTTTTCTCCACCAAAGACCCCCTAAAGACCAGAGATTTCGCATTACTAAGATAGATTCCCCTTAAATGGCAACAATGACTGGACTAATGAAATAAAAATATGACTTCCTGCCTGTATCTTGAGTTCTGGACCGTTTTTCTGTTCTTCTTTTTCCTCTTGTGTGGTCGTAATGAGGAAATAAGTCAACTTAACCCTAGTAAACTGTAAGTATCGTCAAAAAATTGAAATTATAGAAGTCATATGGAATGTGTTATGACCCACAAGGGAGTGTATTTCTCACTTCAAATTATCCATAGATCCATGCATCAAAGAAAACAATCTTCTTTAAATAACATATGTGACATGAAATTGTCCAATATTTCTTCAAAAAAGACAAAAATTAACTGCAAAAAATGACACATCCCACAGATCTCGACGCGTTTACAGACCTAGTTGACAATTTTATTCATCTAAATCATCAGAAGAGCTCATTTTTTCCCTTCACATAATAAAAAAATGATTCTTCAGATCAAACAGGCGTGGCTGCCCATAAAAAATATTCGATAAAAATATGTTCTCTTTTGAAGCTACAAATCATTTCTATGGAAGGCTATAGAAAATTAAAAATTAGGTTAATCCTCAGAGGGGAAAAAGCGAAAAAAAATATGTTTCTTTTTAATTATTGAACATGAAAAATGGTTCTGTTTAGATTTTCTTCAAGCACATTGTCAAAGTCAAGCAGCAAGTTTCGGTCCGAAAGACAAAAGAACACGTAATCTATGTGAGATGAGACATTTTTTTTTGGGGGATCTTAAGTGTTGTGAAATGCCTAGACGAACATTGAAAAGTCACGAGAGAAAAAATTATTTCAGAAAATTTTGAATCGAAAAATCATGGAGAATCCAATTAGAAAAATCATAAATTTTCAGCTCATAAAAACGGAGTGCGGGGCATTACAAATTGGAGTGGAAGTTTTTGTTTTTCCAATTTTTCCGGCAATAAAATTAGCCTAAGTGAAAAGGAAAAATGTATTTCGAACTCATAAATTGGGAGCAAGGCGTTCTGCTCAACGGAGGCAATTCCATTATTTCGACATTCCGAAAATAATTTTTCCATGGAACGAGATTCGGAAGCTCTCTTGTGGGGTCTGATTGCTCTGCTTGTTGTTTATTTTAGGGTGTGAAGTCGATTTTTTTCGATCGTTGGTTCTTTTTTCTATTTATTTTCCAAGAATTTTTTTTTTTGGATTAGGCAATTTATTTTTCTACATACAGACTGCAGACTTTTTGTGGTACTTTTCTTTCGTAGTTTTCGTAATTGTTGCAACATATTGAAGCCATATTTTGTTTTTTGTTTAGCCTTGAGAGAAAATAGTAGACGAAAATAGTTGAGAATAAAACTCATAAATAGTGTGAGCTTGAGTGAATTGAAAATTTGCGCTTTTATAATGAAGACGACATCTTTCCATTGAGCTGCAAAAGTACATTCCACATTGCACATTCGTCTGTCGTGCAGGTCAACGTAATCGCGTTTTTATTCAATTATCATTTTCAATAGATTCAAAAGAGCTCTATTAAATCATTTAAAATAAACTTGCGAGCACAAACAACTGATAAGACGACGTTCTCGAGGAGATACTTAAAGAAAATATAATTTTTTTTCTGCCTTATTGGAAATTGTTGGTGGTATGATGATA